>JAOXNO010000013.1:113386541-113403297 GCA_028565335.1 Limnodromus scolopaceus | reverse complement strand
GCAGGGGGGTTGGAACTCAATGATCTTTAAGGTCCCTTCCAACCCTAATGATTCTATGATTCTATGATTCTATGATAGTTTTTTGCTTATGAGAAAAAAAAAAGGGTATTATCCAAAGTCTTCGAAATATTTTTGGTATTCTTATTACTTAACCGTATTTCATGTTTTTTTACTGAGGGAGGAATTGAGCACAGTGTGAGTTAATATTGAAAACTAAATAGGCAGTTTATTATTTCTGCTTTTTACTAAGAAAACAGTATGGTTAGTCAATATGACATAGGTATGTTATCAAACATAAAAAATATAAATGAAATAGTTTCAAAGCTTTTTGAACAACGAAATCTGGGTTCATATACGACAGCTTCCACCAATGTCCTGAAACACTGATGTGGAAGGGAAAGATGCCAGTGAAATTCTCTAAAAAGGAAAAAAACCACAACAGAATAATTTCTTGTGCAAGATATTACGCAGCAAAAATATGCACTTATAGAGTATTAATGAAAATTAAGATAGACTCATCAATAGAGGTTTTAAAAAAAACACCTATTAATACATAAACTACATATTGCATTATTATTGCTCCAAGATTTTTTATATTGTGCTAGTACTTACAGGGCCCAGCTAATGGTCAGCTTGAAATGTGGAAAATCACAAGTGGCCCGGTCCCAAGACACACACACACACACAGATGCATTTGTGAGACATTTATGTTCATATTATTAGGTTTCTTTTACAATGGAGAGAGCTAGTAATAAAAAATAAGCACTCATATTCATACATAGTGCCTTGAGATAAACATTGCAAAAATATTCCAAAATAAAGGGATGGATAATATTGGTAAAATAGGTAGTACAGTTGTAGCATCAAAACAAGTCTAATCAGTACTACATTAGTGCTCTCTCACTGTGGAGTCTTTGGAGGTTTTAGCTACAAACCCATAACAAACTTACGGTGACTCTATGCAAAGCTTAAATTTGTACCTTGATTAAGCCTTTGTGGTAGATCATAAAATAGCATACTGTACTAAAGATAGCCAAATTTCAGCCTGTTTTGATCTAGAACATGGTTCTATTCAATCTTCTCTGTGGAAAAATTATTAGAAATAATTTAAATTGTGAAGACTCCTGGCTTTCTTTACCTTCACTCTCAGAGAAGGATCAGGTATTTTGTCTGAAGTTTGTTGAAAACTCAAATCTGTTATGAACATGGATTGGAACAAATTTCCATCCAAGAGGTAAAAATCTAGCAAAAAATAAACTCACTAAAATTAGGGACTCGATAAGATATTGGCAGGGTGTGATTGATCATTCTAGGCTTCAAAAGTTATTAAAATGCTGTAATAAAATGAGGCTTTCTAACTTCTAATAGTCTCTATGGGATGTCTACTTAGCATGTGCAAAAGGTGAGGCTTTAAAGGCTGTAACTGCACGATTTGACCTATATTCTTTTACTAATGGGATGTAATTTTTTAAAAAAGAGAAGCTCCAAACTGAACAACAAGGCAAAAAAAGACAGTCTTAGCCCCTGACATGGCTGTCCATATTCATGAAAAGATCTTGGCAGTGCCATTTTCATGGTCTTATTACATACTAACAAGGTTTTGTTTTCATCAGCTCTTTTTGGCCTTTCCAATATCTATCTAAATCCCACTAAAATTGCTTTCTTTGCTTATCAACACAGGAAAAATAGTGAGGGAAATGTTATCTGCGTGTATGTGTTTTTAAGCTATGTGTTTCAGTGCTGATAAGCAGAGATGAAGTGACTATGATAAAAGAAGACATACAAGAAAAGATGCTTCTTGCTCAAACATTTCTGGAAGCAATCATAGCTTTCAGGGTAAGATCTTTAAAGATAATGTTTCATAGTAATTGAAGAACTTGAAATTATAACATACCTTTCCTAGAAAGATGTGCAGTCAATTACATCAGGTTAAATAAAGGCACTGTGCCTATAGATGACATTTGTAGCTAAAGCGAGACATAATTTACACAACTAGGTTTAGCTAATTTGTTAGCAGTTAGAGATATACTAACACAGCAGGTGATACACATTCATTTTTGTAGGCAAAGGACACGATTGGATACCTTGTAAGTATTATTATCACGCTAAGAGATAGCAAACCCCACAATTTCTAATGTTGCTCAGGCTGTGAAAATAAGTAATTCTAGAGCTCTCTGCAGCAGCATCTAAACACTGTGCACCAAAGTCTGCTGTTGAGATATTATCCCTTAAAGCAGATGTTATTAAAATTTTTATCTAGGGTTGGTATGATTATATATCTAAATAATTGGAAAGCTACTACTATATTCACTGACATATCAGGTTCTGCCAAAGCTACCTAAATAAGTACCTTTCTGAAATAAGCTGAAGAAATATTGTATCCAGTCATTATTGATCAGAGAACTGAATTTATGGACTCTCCTGCAGCAAAGGGTGTAACATGAGAACTTTTCATGACTACTTGATTATCTCATAAAGACCTCAAATCTTGTTAGACGTGAAAAATTGGGCTTCTTTAAAAGAAAGTTATGAGAATATTCAGCACAGTTTATAATGCATGACAATTATACTGTGCAAGCTTGATCAAAAGTTATCAGTGAAAAAATCCTGGTAAGAAAATAGTAATAAAGAAAAATACAGCATGGTGATACTGGAGGCCATCAAAATATATATTGCTAAAGCTGTTGAAACGTCAGGGAAAACAGCATACTTTATTCCACCATTCAACATACAGATTAAATGTTCTAGGAGTAAAATGGAGTGAAAAATGGAGAGAAAAAGGAGTGAAATGCGCCTGGAACCGACAGGCTCCTAGTATGTGCTGCTATGTGTCTAAAGACTTAACAGAATGGGTTATTTAGCCTACTCTTTTTTAACTTTACACTGGGAAAAAATTAAGGTCTGCAGAACAGGCTTTAAATACACTTTTTATCAAGAGGAGACAATAAAATTGAATTGTGTAAATTAAAATTTTATTTCAATACACACTTTAGTAGATTTAGGCAAATCTTACTGCAAGTCTGAGTGTGAGATCAAATTCTCTGTTAGTTTGCAAAATTAGGAAAAAGGATAGCAAATGACAGTGAAAACATATTTCTATAGGTATTGCATAGATTTACTACTCTGTTATGATGCTTTGTGTTTTACATCATATGATAGGAAAGTTTGCTTTGATCAACATTGCAGTTGTCTTCAACTCTTATGGAAGGATGCATTGGGCCATAGCAGAAACGCTGGCCTATGAAAGGTGATCATTCTTTCCTGGCATTTTCAGATGTTTCTACTGTATTAGAGTTAAGACACAGTGCCGTTCGCAACTGCAGTTCCTACTAATATTTAGATGCATTAACTTTGCAGAAGTATTCATTTTTGCTAGTTCAGGGTCTGAGTTACTATAAGATTACCTTCAAAATAGTGTCTGCAATTCATCATTAACTAAGGTTGACTGTTATGTACTTTCTTCATTTTAATACTAAACACTTGTGATAGTAAAATATTATCAGTTTGAGGTAACTTGCTACTTTTCAAATGACTGAACTTATAATTTCAAGAATTCAAAAGATGAAGAAAACTATTGCTGATTGTTAATTGTCAGTATTTAGTTTCTAGATTTTATTGTAGTTAGCTAGATCACCTGATAACATTTTTGCTAAAGACTTTTTCTGAGTACCAAATGCAGAACAGTAATTGGAATATTTGGGAGTTCTGCAGAACTCTGAAGGTAAAAGTTTATTTTTAGCTGAAAACTTTGGCTTCTCTGAAGTCAGTTTTTGCCTCCAACATCTTTTTTTTTTTTCTCTGTAGGTGAGACTGGTGACACACAGATGGAACTCATTACCTGCAGTGCCACATGCTGCTCAAGAGAAAGTTTAATGAGGGTGGGAAAAGTAGCTCAGACTCTTACCCATTGTCTTCCATCACCAGTCATCACGACAGCTTCGGGAGGTGTGACAGCTAATATTGGTTCTCCAAGTGGATTTGCATATAGGACTGCACTACATATTCCTCTCAAAAGGCTAAGCTATCAAAGCTAGTTTGCCTGTTGCGTATATTATATAGCCAAACATTCCAACAAAATTAGCAATTCCTTTAAAATTCTGCTAAAAGACAAACAATCTTCTTGAGAATAATCTGTCAATAATAATTCAAAGTATATTTAAACATGGCCATCTGAATATAGATCAAGTATCAATAAAGAGTTCTAAACCCCTGTATTAAAAGGAAATAGAACAATATTTTTTAAAGTGAACAATGAGATGTAAAAATTCTACCTTCTCCAGCACTAACTTTGAAAACAATGCCCAGGTATACTTCAGAAAAAAACATTCTCATTAGACAGAGGGAATACTTGTAATAGTTGAAGAAAATAACATCCAGCCATACAATTATTCTGAGCTGCTCCAAGTTACCCATAGGCATTCCTAAGGACTCTCCACATTTTGAACTTGAAGCAGAATTGCGTTTTCTCCCACAGCTGACAGTAATGACCTGGCAAGGCATATTCTCACATTGCTGCTGAGCCATCCTTCTACTTCTAAAAATCTGTAAATTTGTTTCATTTAACTCTCTTTATGTGATGAACAGAGTTGGGTGTCCTTAGGTGGGCTGGTGTTAGGTTGCTTTGCTGTGATCCAGCAGGTTTTTTTCTTTTTTCTTTTTTTTTTTTTTTCCCTTTTCTTTACCTGAGAAGAAGAGTGCACTATTTTCACATTCTCTTCAGTTTGATCCTGTAGAAACATTGGCCTTGGCTGTATCATGTGTGCGGACCTTTTTTTTTTTCTGGTTACAGCTGAGAACTGATGGAAACAGGGGAAGTCTGCAGTAAATCAGAAATCAAAGAATTTAAGAATGAGGAGCTGTACCTGCTAGAAAGGTAGGTACCTGTTCAGTAAGAAGTACGATTGCCTTGTTTCCATTCCCACAGAAGCTGGAATCCAGGAGTCCTGGTCTTTCTCAGAGACAAGATATTAGTGATCAGCATTCGCAGGCAGCATCCTTTCATGTAAGCAATATTTCCTCCATCAGCCTGTTGTAGTGTACGCCAGCAGTCTGAGCATCAGTGGCTCTGCTCTTAGTCTGCCTGTAGCCCCAGAGAACAAAGTCTTAGATGTAGAGCTCAGGTCCAGATTTCCAGGTAGGGTCTAGCTCCTATTTCCTGCTCTAATTAAAAGAGTGTAATAGATCTCTGATTGCAAGGCTTGAAAAGGCAGCTCACAGGGTCTGGTGGTATGCTGTCTGTCTAGATATCTCTGTAATCTGCTCTTAGTGTTGAGATAATTACTGAAAGTGGGAAAAGGGAAGGGAAACAAACACCTATTAAAGGACTCAAATAAACATAAGGAAACTAATGACAAACTATTTGGTAGAAACTTTCCATTGGTACAGATGAAATACTTATTGTGTAATTTAAAATGATTTATGAAACAATAATCTCTGCAAACTTGGAACACATTCTGTCAAAATCTCCTCACAACTGGCTTGTATTAGATTATGTAGCAGCTATCTGTATGCGAGTCCAACTCCAGGCCCTGGTAAGACAGTAAGTTCCTAAAAAGAAAAGTGAACTAAGAATCCACTAAAAAAAATGTCTATTATTAAACCATTTTTTTTAAGCATAGCTTTTTATCTCATTCTTTTTCTATTCAGGCTGCATGGAGCTTCATTTCTAAGACATTTGAGGTCCTTGACATAGCTTAAGGTTTGACCTCAGCTGCCTTTGTTCAAATCTTTCCTTGTACAATTCTATTTCCCATCATGCTGGCAAATAGGAATCTGGGCCATGTCAACAGGCTGTCAAACTAAAGAAGTTTTATCTCTTCACTCTTTTATCCTGTAAGATCTTGATGTATGCTTGATATACGTATAGGAAAATATGAGTGTCTGATTACTCTATGTCAAGAAGTATAAAACCCCCTAATATCTCCTCACTCAGTTAACTGGCATAGATTTGATAATGTGGATGGGGAGTAGCTGTGAATAGCTAACAGGTCAATGTAAGAATGGAGCAGCCCGCCACTGGCTACAGATTTTTGGCTATAGATTTTCAAAGCTAATAGAAGTGGGCATATGGCTATTACACCAGTGACAGATCTGCTCCATTAAATACCTGTTACAGGAATAAAGGGAGGGGAAGGGGTGATGAATGCCTTATGACTAGGATTATGGGATCTCTTCAGCTTATCTAGGCAACTGCAATTACATCTTTTGGGATAGGGTTTAAAACAGAATTTCCTAAATGTGAGTAATCATTTTCTGTGCTTCTGTGATCAAATTGGTATGTCACTGAATGTTTTGATAAACAGAAAAAAACAGCCCGTCTGATAAGACACTTGTCATATTATACTCACACTGCTGTAGGGAAGATAGAAAACAAAACAAATTGCTACTATTAATACTTGTGTTCAGCAGAACAGGCTATACTTAGGAGGATGCCTGAATGGACCTTCCACCAAGAATAACACTTCTGAAGAGAACAGAAAAAAATGGGACTAGAGGAAAAAAAGTGCAAAGGCAGGAAGTTTGTAGAGAAAAAACAAACCACAAAGGGGCAGAAAAAGAAAGTTATGGTCTTTCTGGTTGCAGGACAGGCAGGAAATGGTTTCACTGTGGAAAATTCTGAGTTGAACAGTTTTTCTAAAACCAGACAAAGAGCCTGGTTTTAAGAAATACTCAGCATCCACAGCGCTTCATTAGAAATGTAATTAATAACTTGGCCTTGGAAAAAATGTTCTTTTCTCTCTGTTCCTGTTCAATAGCTTCATAGGAATTAGCCTAGAAAGTATAGCAGCAGTGCTTTGTTCTTGTTTTAAAAACCTTTCGGAAAAGGAAAATTATTAATGTGAGACAGCCTGCAATTCAGCTTCAAAATTCCCAGTACCCCATGACTTTGTCAGGACAGTATGATGGACATCATCATCCACGCTCTTCTGCTCTAAGCCTTAGAGGAGAAATAATGATGCTTTTTTTCCCAGTAAAATGAAAAATAAGGTGAACTGTGATAATTTTACACCCTAATTACCTTGCAGTTGAGTCTCATAGGACCTACTGAACCCAGTGAAACCTTCAACCTTATGCACTATAGTTCTTTCATTTCAATGTTAAGCTGTTATTTCTTTCCCATCTCCTAATCCTTCAGGAAAAATAATATAACATAAAAAACCAAAGACTATATATTGTCATCTTACCGTGCCCATAACCTTAGTTACACACATTCAGCAAACATTTAATGAGAGCTTCTGTTTAAATGAGTCAGACAGGAGTTTTCCCAGCTTTTGTGGTCTTTTGCTCTGCGGATGTACCCTATTTCTAAATGTATTTTTGTTTTGATTGATACAACTTTAGAGTCTGCCTCGGAGAGAAATGCTGAATTATTAAGCCTTGAATACAGCTGGCTTTCATCCACTACAGTACCTTTGTCATAGCCCCATACTTCAAAGCTAATCTTTGATAATGAGCTTTTTCTTTCTTTCTGTTTATACTTAGTGCAATTTCTGCTGTTAAAATTATAGCCCACACGTATTTAAGAAATTGTTTTCCAAATCCCCACATTTTTTCATGTTTGATGTCAACATCTACTGAGAACTTGTTTGTATCCTTCTTTTTTTTTTTTTTTTTCCAGGCTTCAGCTGTACTATTTCCTATTTCTAATTTGTCTTTGTTAATTGAGTAATCCTGTTCCAATCTGATTTCAAAAATGACATCCTGGCTTTGAATTGCATTTTTTACATGTTAGGCACTGGTTTGAAAAGGTTCTTTCTAAGTCACTACCACAGAAGAATTAGGCTGATTTTTTCTTTTGTTAACATGAAGATCAACTTCAAGCTTCTCCTAGAACTTGGTGTGACCTTTTCTGCTTTTGATGTTTTTTTTATATTCTTTACGTTAGTAGGCTTTATATCTCTGCTTCCATAGGGAGAACAAATGTGTGAAAATTAGCAGGGGATTGAAGAGGTTTATTCCTCTTTTATGATTGTTCTTTTGGAAACAGTGATCATATTTTTCACCACAACAGTTTTCTGTGTTAGATGCTAGAATTCTTAGTCCACCCCCTGATTCTTGGGAATGCTCTTTGTTTGACTCAACCATTCCCCGTTAATAATTTTAAATGAGGTAGATCAGTTCTCCTCATTGTTCACACTCATTCTGTATTTATTGCCTGTTTAGGATAAAGTTGTAACTCTACTCCATTTATTGCAGCAGTTGTATAGTGTGTGGGCCTCTCTTCTCTTTTAAAAATTCAGACCTAAATCTACTGCAATTCTCTAAATGCCCTGAAGCCGCTGTTGGACTCTACTCAGAGGTTTTGCTCTCATACAGCACAGTTAGTCTCCACCAAACTCTACATTTTTTAACAATGGATTTTGCATGTGAAATGTCTGAAATGTCTGCAAATTTCAGGAAAAGTTGTAAATCTGGGTCATGCTCTGGCATTTACTGGGTGAATAAAATCTGCTGAGCTCACCAGGAATGGGAAGGTGTGCCAAATATGAAAGTTTGGGTTTTTTCTGCCTATTTTCCTAGTGACGATTTTTTTTTTAAACTATATTTAAAATATCTATTTTGAATCAAAGTTTCTGTAAGATTTCTTGGACTGAAATGAGAATAGGTCACTGACAAAAGCATAAACTAGCAACACATCTTCCCCTTTTTGGGGACAAATATATCCTACGTCTCCCCTTGGTGCTTTGAGGTTGTTTGTTTGTTTAAGTGGGAAAAAAGGGGAAGAAAACCCAAACTATTCTTTTGTTCAGACTGAAAATCTCTGTGCTATGTGTGGTTACATGACTTCCTCTAACACTGACACTTGTCTCAGAGTCACATATATGCTGCTTAGCTGTTAGACTTACCCTGAGGGGACTGTTGGAATTAAAGATGCTGTTTAAGTTGAAAAGGAAAGAGCAGATGGTCTGAGCTAGTCTGATTTGATCCACAGAGCAAAGTGAGCTAGCTGATTTTGATTGGCAATGTGTTGGAACCCAGTTTTCAACAAATATCAGTTGCTGAAGCAAAATGTTGGTACAAGGCCAGAAAGCCAATGGTGTACAGTGATAATCATCGTGGTGCTGTGCACGAAGCTATAGAGGAGACACACTTGGGAAAAAATGCTTGTGTAACTCTCAGTAAATGTACATGATACATGCAAAAGTCTCATTTCTTTAAGTGAAAGGATTGACAAAAATAAGAACAAGATTGATGTACGCCTGTGGTCTAAGGTTTGTAGTGACATAATTAGTGACATAGTTTTTGTTGTTAAATGCCTCAGTGAGCATCTTCTAGCTGATATCCTAAAGAAAATATTAACAGATTAAGACTCACTATGGCTCTGAGATAAAGAACTACTGTTATTACCATTTTACAGCTGAGAACAGTATGGTACAGATGTGATGTAGCTGAAAATGCACACACAGCATATGGCAAAGCAGGGCTGAAATGTGAATCTCTCAAGACCCAGTATTTTAAGCAGACTTAAAATATAAACATTCTTTGCTGATTACACTTGATAACACAGTTGTTGCATTTCTTGTATTTCCTAATTTTCAAATGGGAACTCTTTCAAAAACTCCTCTGGAATGTCTGGTTTATGTTTATTATTTTTTATTAATTGGTAATGAAATAATAATTTTAGTAAATAATTAAATTATTATGTAGGAATTTTGTTTCCTTTCCTTTCTCACTGCATATTTTAATCCCTGTAATATTAGCTGGAACTAAGGAGGAAAAAATCTAAATCCTTCTTGACTAAATTTGAATCATTTTTTTTCTGCAAGGAAAAAACTCCAGAAAAAAACAGTTCAGAAAATTCAAAATAAATTATTTCATTGAGCTAATTAACTGTCAGCAGCATTGGGATTTTTAGCTATTAAAAATATAATCTATTAAATCTCCATGTTCTACACTGTTAAAAAAGTTCAGTTGTAAATTAATCTTTTTCTGTCTGGGTCACTAGTTCAAATCTGGCTGAAATCAACAAACACTAAACTCATTATTGTAATTGTTAGAGTATAATTGTTAGAGTTCATCATCTGCTTTCCAGTTTACACATTTTTAAATTGTGAGATCTACTACTTAGAGAAGTGTTTGCTGGGAAAAAAAAAAAAAAAAAGAAAAGGAACAGCCTTGGAGTCTGAATCTTCCATTATTTTCCACCTCTCAGGGATGAAATTTTATGGAAGTTTATACTGCAGGTCCTCACACTGTATTTGTTTCTTGGTATAGAGTTTACACTAGTTTTCAGTACTGTCAGTTTGACAAATGTTCACTCTATGCCCATAGTCTTGACTACTTTTTTGCTTTCGGCAGCTGCACATATCCCTACCAATTCTCAGCTGCGCTATATTCCTTCAAGAGTTCATTAACCTCTTGAAACACAAATCACGCCTGACCTTCTGTGCTTATCCAGATGTATTTACATAACATTGAAATTCTGTATGTAGTTATAACTATGTGTTTATATTCACCAAGATGACAGCTCTGTGTTAGTTACATAGATTTTAACTTTCTCCAATTTTTGTTTGTTTGTATTCCTCCCATCCTCCATGCTGGGCTAAAATTCAAAAAAACAGTAGCAGAGATATCACAATAGACAGAAATAATTCTCTATAGACTGAAATAATTCTCTATTCAAATACAGTTGCTTCAGACAAAGCAAAGCTTCGTAAGTGTAGTAAGCGTAGTAAGTCCCAGACAGAAGACTGTTGATGTTTCCCTGATTTAGTTCTGATATATATATTTGTCATTAGACTAAGATATAGTTTCACACTTGGCATATAACCTAGTGCCATGATACCTAAATATTCTCTTTCTCCTCTTAAAAAGTCCACCCTTGATGTCACATGCTCTCTCCTAATTTTTCCCCTTATTTCCCTTAATCACTAAAACCTTTTGAAATAACATGGTTTACATAATTAACTCATAACCTCTTCATCCTTCCCAATACAGAAAGTCTTCCCTCAAGTGCAGGTTTTCTCTTACTGTTAGTCTGCACTTATTTTCAACAAGATTTCAGGCATTCTGTGTGTTCTGCCTTTATCATGTAATTTCTCATTCTGGCAGCTGTATTTTTACATACTACAGGTCAAAGGTATTTTTTAAAGTCTTATCTCCTCTGGATTTTACTTCTTCATCCCTTTCTAAGTCTATTCCTGCATCTCTCATAGCTCCTCTGGTCTCTTATTAAGTAAGTGCCTTCTTCATCTTTATCCTTATACTTTGCTTTTTTTCTGGGTACTTAAATAGCACCTGATATTTCATCAGGTCCGCCTGGACAGGCTCCGCCTGACCAGGCAGAGCCTGTCGCTGATGCCTTCTTACTCCAGCTTGAGGAAGCATCGCGATCACAGGCTCTCATCATGCTGGGGGATTTTAACCACCCCGACATCTGTTGGAAAAACAACACGGCTGGCTGCAGGCACTCCAGGAAGCTCCTAGAGTGCCTAGATGACAACTTTATGAGACAAGAAATTAACAGCCCTACTCAAAGAGATGCATTGTTGGACCTGTTGGTCCAACAAATGCAAGTGAAATCATCAGGGATGTCAAAGTTGAAGGCAGCCTGGGCTGCAGTGATCATGCCCTAGTGCAATTCACTGTCCTAAGGAGTTTGAAGCCTACGAGAAGCACAGTTAGGACTCTAAATTTTAAGAAAGCAAAATTCCAGCTCTTCAAGGAGTTAGTAAATAGGACCCCATGGGAAATGGCCCTCAGGGACAAGGGAGTGGAACAAAGACGGCAGATCTTTAAGGATGCTCTCTATAGAGCACAAAAGATCTCAATCCCCACATGTAGGAAATTGGGCAAGGAGGGCAAGAAACCACCATGGTTGAGCTGTGACCTGCTGGTCAAACTAAGGGGCAAGATGGGGCTACACAGGAAATGGAAGAAGGGACAGGCACCCTGGGAAGAGCATAGGGACATTGCCTCGCTGTGCAGGGATGAGGTCAGGAAGGCCAAGGCACAGCTAGAGCTGAACTTGGCAAGGGATGTTAAGGAAAACAAGAAAGGTTTCTACAAGAGCAATTGCAGGGTTCCGCACCTGGGTCGGAACAATCCTCTCTATCAATACAGACTAGGGGATGAGGTACTAAAAAGCAGCCCTGAGGAAACGGACTTGGGGGTGCTGATGGAAGAGAAGCTGGACATGAGCAGGCAGTGTGCACTTGCAGCCCAGAAGGCCAATCATCAGGGATGCATCAAAAGATGCATTGCTAGCAGATCCAGAGAGGTGATTCTGCCACTTTGCTCTGCTCTGGTGAGACCTCACCTGGAGTACTGTGTACAGGTCTGGAGCCCTCAATATAGGAAAGACATGGACCTGATGGAGCAGGTCCAGAGGAGGGCCACAAAAATGATCAGGGGGTTGGAGCACCTCTGCTACGAGGACAGGCTGAGGGAGCTGGGGTTGTTCAGCCTGGAGAAGAGAAGGCTCCAGGGAGACCTAATAGCGGCCTTCCAGTACCTGAGGGGGGCCTACAGGAAGGCTGGGAAGAGCCTGTTTAAAAGGCCCGCAGTGACCAGACAAGGGGCAATGGCTTTAAGCTGGAAAAGGGCAGATTTAGATTGGATATTAGGAACAAGTTCTTTACCATGAGGGTGGTGGGACACTGGAACGGGTTGCCCAGGGAGGTGATTGAGGCCCCTTCCCTGGAGATATTCAAGGTGAGGCTCGACGAGGCCCTGGGCAGCCTGGTCTAGTTGGGGGTGTCCCTGCTGACTGTGGGGAGGTCGGACTAGATGACCTTTGGAGGTCCCTTATGGCCCAGAGCTTTCTATGATTCTATGATCTGTGCCAACAACTCACACAGTTCTTTTCACTCTTGACCTCTCTTTTATCCACATTTGCATTTTAGCATATGTTTTTCCTATCCTCCGGGGCAACCTATTTTGTGTAGAAATAAATACTTTTCTAGGTGCCCGGTAATGCCATGGTAAGGGTTTGCTGCTAAAGAACAGCATTCACAGACACCAGCCCACTCAATAGCAGTCTGGGAAACATCCAATGCCAAAAGGAAACTAGAAGTCTCTGTCACATTTTTTTCCTTTCTTTTTCCCCAGAGTGCTGGTACCTTTCACAGTCAAAGAGAAAAACTTCTTTCTCACAGGGATCTGCAACAAAATATCTTCTCTTGGAATTAGCTGTCTAAACAGGCATTTAGTCCTTCTAATGAGTTTAGTCCTTAGTGTATATTGTTTTTGTCTCTTACTTTACTTGCACGTAGAGGACTTCAGCACAAAAACTCTTGCATCAGCTACATTTTCCATTTTTGCTCTTCATTAGGTCACATACAGTGGCTGAAGGAGTTTGAGCTTATTACTAGTGCTTCATTTGATAATTTGGGGCACATTTTTAATTGATCCCTAAGGGATTGTTTCAAAAGCACTTATTTACCCAAGTGCCAATAATATAGTGACAAATCATACTGTTCATTTGCATGTTTCCATAGCTGACACAAGAAGTACCTCATAATTTATTTTATTTATCACCTCTGGTTGCTGACTTACCATTAACAATTATTTTTAAACCTTTAGATCATGCATACAAATTGCTGCTATGAACAGTTTCAGTGGCAGATATGTTAGGATGCTTGACAAAACTTCATATTATAACTGGAGAGAGGTTATATAAATTAAAAGCTCTGTGCTAGTTTATAGCTCCCATTCAGTGAACACGTATCCCAGGGAACTAGGCAAAAGAGAACAGGGAAACACACTGGAGTGCAGTGGCCTACATACAGGTCAGAAGACTAGAGCTCTAATGCACTCCCTGCTAACTAACCTGGGCCTTGAGAGGACATCTAACTTTGAGAGGTCATTTTGCTAATCTTTTCTTCAGATACATACATCTCTGAAAAGAGGATATGCCGCTCTTCCTTTTTGAGACTATCAAATGACAAGTTTGTATGAAACCTTCTCTGGATATGGTAGAAAAGACACAGCTGAAGGAAAAAAACACACCACGTTTTCAATCTCTAACATGCCCCAAAGTACCTGCAAGAAGTAAATTTAAAGGAAGAACTGGGCTAATAAGCTTGTCTTTACCATGCAGGCAAATACTACAGTTTAACTCACAGAAATGCAAATTATTTCCTCTAATCTGTTCAGTACCTAATTTTTATTATATTTCACCCCTGTACTCTCCTCCAGACAGACATATTGAGACAAAAGTGAACCGTTGTGTTAGTCTTCGGATGGCATTTACACCATGCTGCCTGGTGAGAAGCTCCCAGGTCACCACCTCAGCAAACTTGCACAGGGAATAACATGGGGCCCAGAGTAGCAGAGTGTTTTCACTTTGGCACGACATAATGCTAATTAACACTGACTCCCATGAGGGTTTGTTAGGTCGGACATAGGGTTATTGCTTCATGTTGCTGCCTGTTGGCTTATACCACTGCACACTCCTTTGCATCCTTTTATCCTCTGGGTATTGATGATAAACACACCAAAAATAGTTCAGAATATTGAATGCTTACCATGAAATGAAAAGGGAAGAACAGAATGGAAGTAAATTTTTAAAGGGAAAAGTAAAAGAAAAACAACTAAAACTACCTTGCATATTCCAAAGGGTCCGTCAAGTTATTCACTGTGGTGCAATAACCTATACTTTCTGCACACATTTCTGAGAGTTGAGAGCAGGACACAGCAAAAGCTGATTTTCAGTCTAATCCAGTCAAAACTGCTGCTGCATTCAGACTCCTGAATGTTATGAAGATGGTCAGAAGAACAGCCTCTCTAGACTCTGTTCAGTTTTACTGCTTTCGATTGATTTCAAAGTCCAGTAATGGTGGCTAAATGAGCAGCATTGGTTTTAACACTTAACTAAAGTTTTCTGTGCAGGTAATTCCCATTCTGCTCTTAATAAAAGCTGAAAACTATGCCTTCCAGTGCTGGTCAGCTTGAGAACTTGCAAAGCTACAGATCAGGCTCTGCTAGGCTGTAGACTAGCACCAGGACATGTTTTCTTCTCTGTTTCCAAGACTGAAGGAGCTATACAGATGAGTAGAATATGTAAATCTACTCACGTAAAATCCTCACTTTGCACTGGTGCCTTAAGATTTTACTGCTCCATACACTATTTCCTCAGACAACATTTTGGTGAGATCCTGTTGAAAGATGTAATGATACAATTTCCACATTCTCTTTGTTCCCGTGATTTGAGGGAGTACACACTGTGTTAGATGAGGACTATCAAGAAAAGGGGAAAAAAATGACAAAACAAACACCCACAAAGAAACTGAGGGTTCATTCCATTACATTCACATTACGCCACTAAAAATAGCCATAACGCGTGTTTATTTAATTCCCTTATTTGTTCTCAGTAGTGAACTGAATCACACTGACACACACTGATGGAAATATTTAGTACTAAATTCAATGTATTTCCACTCAAAAAATAAAAAAATACAGAGATTAACTGCAAGCAGAGACCTAAGTAGAGAAGCACAATACCCACAGTTCATGTTTTATATACAAAACCACCTTTAAACAGATCAGAAAAATTAACACTGGAAAGTAACTACTTACATATCAATTTATTATATCACAGAAGTCTGACTACAGCACATTTTCTGAGTCACATATTCATTCAGCCTCACAATCTGTCATGCCTGTTGCTTTTTGATATGACCTACTGAGTGCCTGAGTTTTCTCTATGTACTGCAATTTTTTTTTAAGATTACTAGAGTACTGCTATCACTAACAAAATCAAATTCAAAACTTGGTTTATCACTCCCCTAAGTGAGTAAGTTTGTTTTCAGCTGTTTGGAGTCATTTCATTTATTTCTATCTCCGAGGACTGCATGGTCTCCAGTCAGTTTCCAGCTGATCAATGATCTGGATTACTGAAAGCATCCTTTCTGGTGCATGAAATACAAAATTTAATCAGACACCTTTTCTTTCTGTAAAAAAAATGAGGTGGGATAGTTCCTTTCTGCCTTTCAATAAATCATTTACATGGCTTGCTTTAATTTATTTCCAGAAAAAAATGTTTTCATCATGTACACAATTTTTTAGGAACTGCTCGAAAGCCAAACATTTTCAAGAAAGGCTTACCAAGGTAATAAGCCCCAACATCTACAGAACACGTTTTTATGATTTTAATTTTAATGTAAACAGAATACTTTGGATTTTAATGTTGCCCTGCTTTGTTCATGATCAAAATTCTGCAGTACTATGCAAACACAAACAAAAGAGAATTGAAAATGACTACATACAAATATATATAGTATAAATTTATATATTTACTGTATAGAGAATATATCTTTATTTTTGCTGCTCAATCTAAGTGAACTGCAAAAAGTGGCATTAATTTATTTTAGGTGGCTGCAAGTATTTAAGTTTTAATAAGAAACAAAAAACTAAGGTACTTATTTGAAAACAGTGACTGATTTTAGTTTTGTTTTGTTTTGTTTTTTTCCAGAATGTACCTTCAAGAGTTTAGTGGGTTGGTTCGTTCCCCCACTCCTCCTTGGCTTTTATGTAGGGGATGGGGGATGGTTTGGAGTTTTGGGGGGGTTTTTTTGGGTGTACTCTGCTTAGGCACTCTGAAGATAAACTGTGAAATATATCAATGACTACGCCTCATCTATGAGTTGTGCTGTTAGGTTTGGAAGTGATTTATAGGATCAAGAGATTCTTTAGATTCTTTTACATTCAGGTGGTCCTAAATCTGTAGAAGTGATCTTGCATCCTGGCCTGTATCAGGAACAGCGTGGCAAGTAGGACCCGAGAAGTGATCGTCCCCCTGTACTCGGCACTGGTG
>JAOXNO010000013.1:113374879-113386441 GCA_028565335.1 Limnodromus scolopaceus | reverse complement strand
ATGGACTACAAAGGCATCATGACAGACGAAAAATTTGTAATACTTTACAGTTAATGTCAATGCATTTTAGTACAACTCTGTTGACTGTAAGTCCTGGGTGTAGTCACAGATCAGTACAGTTTGCAGAGGGCCATTCTGGTGCATCTAACTGAAAAAAAAATATGGAGATGGGAGATAGCGGTTTGATAAATTGTGTTATTTCTCCATAATTTGCTCTTCATTGTTTTTTTTTTTTTTTCATTGAACTACAAAAAAATACTTGGTAGAAAGCATGTTTCTAATCACTCTGATGAGATAAAAGGTCTTTGCTTCAATACTGACAATTGGACTAAAATCACCAAGAAGTACAGGAATTGCTTTTTTAGACTGTAACGATATTTGGCTCTTGTAACCAGAGCAAGAGTATGAACATCAAAAACCTGTGAGGAAGTGGGATCAATCAGAAGTTATTGGAAAGTGTCACTTGCTTTCAGGTACCATGAGGAAACTCACTTTTGATCTGCACAGCCAGTGCTATCAATGGCACTATTTTATTAATTTTCACTAAAGGGTAGGTAGAATTGATTTTTTCTTTTTTTTGCATACATAGGCAGGAAAAGAATGGATATACATGGTAGAGCAGAGTCTACTAAAATTCGTAGCTGAAGCACATATGGGCAGTACAGCCTAATAGCACTGGACTGACAATAGAGATATGGGATAAAAAAAAGAAGATGACTTTTGAACAACTTGCTGTAGGAGGAAAAGAAATTTGCAGTTAGCTCCCGGGTGTCTGATTCCATGCAATTGTTTCAGAAGGAAGCTTGCGTGGGAGCTGCCTCACTCTGGCAGCCAGTGCTGGATATAAAGAAGGCTGTGGGACCAGATGAGATCCACCTGAGGGCACTGAGGGAGCTGGCAGAAGTGCTCACTAAGCCACTTTCCAGCATTTACAAGCAGTCCTGGCAAACTGGGGAGGTCTCAGCTGACTTGCATTTAGTAAATGTGATCTATCTGACTTGAACTATAGCAGTTAACCATTTTGCACAGCTGTAGCCAGTGATGTGTCATTTTATCCATCACAAAAACACTTGTAGAAGAAACTAAGGTAAAAAGCAGATAGGTATGGTTAGTAAGTTCATGACTCAATATGCCATCATCACATATGATAGATGTTGGTTTGTACTATTCAAGTATTGAGTGTATGTGTGCATTTTAGGATCATAGCTTCAGCAAATTCCGAACTTAATGGTTTTTTTCCATCATTCAGAAATTCATCCATTACTGCAGATATTACACACAATTAAACATGTAGAAGCATGTCTACTTTTCCTTTGTTGGTCAATACCTAATTTCTAATTTTTGAAAGTCAGCATGCCCAATCTAGTCATGCGTCATGTTTGAGCCAAGGTGTTGATCTGTGCACGCAAAACCTAATTATACATTGTCTAAGGCCATGCTGAGAAGGAGAAAAGCAACATGAGGTTATTTGTAGGCATAAAGATAAATTCTGATAAAAGACCATTTAGTACAAATAACTAGTGTGGCATTCTTTCTAATCTAACTGGAAATGAAGATACTTAGTTTCAAAAGCAAAATACATCAATTATTGATGTATGAATATTCTTATTTTTTTAAGCAGAATTATTTCCTATTCATTAGCATTTATCCAAAAGTCATTAATTTTAATATGCATTTGTGTGATAGTATTTGAATTGTAAATAATTCTGCATTCTCCACAATTTAACCACATTTTGCATATTCATGAGACAATTTAGTCGAAAGATGTAGCAGGGCATGCATAGCTTTGGGATATAGTCACACTGGGTAATTCTGTGGTACTGTGCTGCCTAAGGATTCACCTACTTCATTTACCACCCAATAATATGAAAGATCCCATGCACCAGCGTCTCGTGTAATTGAGATGAAGAGGCCTCAGTGAAAGCACTTCATGAACATATTCAGGTTAGTATTTTCACATATGTTAATACAATCTCTATGCAAAACAATCAATCATAGAGAAACATAAATAAAACCCTGACAGAAAAAAAGGAATATTTTAGTTTCATGTTTTTTAACTTTTATAGTGAAATAATAATTTCTGTATGCTAGACAACGTATTTCATCATGCTACAGATAATTAGTCTTTCAAAAGGGAAGGTAACGATCTCTGCAGGCATCCATGTGCTAGATTGTTGTTAGCCCTCCAGGATATCCAACGATTAAAAAGACACTTATATCTCAAGTCATCCTCACCATAAAATAGTGTCAGGAAAAAAACAAGGGCAAATTTTTTCATTAAGTGTATCACTTGCTACTGCAGGACAATCCCACCATATCCAGAGACAAGAAACATAAAGAACAAGGCAACAAACATCCTTGAAAAATGTTTCTCAAAAAAAGAGAAAAATAGCCTGGCTAGACAAAGGAGACTAAGAAGGAAGTAAGTATACAGAAAACAGTATCAATACTCTGAAAAAACCCAACATATTTTGAATTTCTAGTGGATTTGGAAGGCAATTAAAACATACAGAAGTTGTAATGGTACGTCAGCCAGTGTTTTTTGATAACACCAGGAAACATTATGGATGTTATTTACCCGGACTTTAGTAAAGCCTTTGACACCATTTCCCACAGTGTTCACCTGGAGAAACTGGCTGCTCAGGCTTTACTCTTCACTGGATAAAAAAACTGGCTGGATGACTGGGCCCAGAAAGCGATGGTGAACAGAGTTAAATCCAGTTGGAAGCTGGTCACGAGTGGTGTCCCCCAGGGCCTGGTATCTGGGCTGGTTCTCTTTAACATCTTTATGAATGATCTGGATTAGGGGATCAAGTGCACCCTCAGTAAGTTTGCAGACACCACCAAGTTGGGCAGGAGTTTTGATCTTCTTGAGGGTAGAAAAGCTTTGCAGAGGGATCTGGACAGGCTGGATGGATGGGCCAAGGTCAGCGGTATGAGGTTCAACAAGGCGAAGTGCTGGGTCCTGCACTTGGGTCACAACAACCCCATGCAGCGCTACAGGCTTGGGGAAGAGCGGCTGGAGAGCTGCCTGGCAGAAAAGGAGAGCTTGTTAACAAATGGCTGAATACAAGCCAGCAGTGTGCTCAGGTGGCTAATAGCATCTTGGCTTGTAGCAGAAACAGTGTGGCCATCAGGACTAAGGAAGTGATTGTCCCCCTGTACTTTGCACTTTTCAGGCCCTTGAATACTGTGGCAGTTTTGTGCCCCTCCCTATAGGAGACATTGAGGTACTGGAACGTGTCCAAAGAAGGGCAATGAAGCTGGTGAAGGGTCTTGAGCACAAGTCTTATGAGGAGCAGGTGAGGGAATTGGAGTTTTTTAGTGCGGAGAAAAGGAGGCTGAGAGGAGACCTTATCACTGTCTACAACTACCTGAAAGGAGGTTGTAGTGAGGTGAAGGTCGGTCTCTTCTCCCAAGTAACAAGCAATAGGACAAGAGGAAATGGCCTCAAGTTGTGCCAGGGGAGGTTTTTATTGGATATTAGGATAAATTTTTACATAGACAGGTTTATTAAACATTGGAACAGGCTGCCCAGAGAAGAGGTTGAGGAACCATCACTGGAGGCATATAAAAGATGGGTAGATGTGGGGACATGGTTTATCATAGACTCATAGAATGGTTAGACTTGGAAGGGATCTTAAAGATCATTGAGTTCCAAACCCCCTGCCATGGGCAGGGACACCTCCCACCAGACCAGGTTGCTAGACCATCTAGCTTGGCCTTGAAGACTTCCAGGGATGGGGCATCCGCAACTTCCCTGGCCAACCTGTTCCAGTGTCTGATCACCTTCACAGTAAAGAATTTCTTTCTAGTATCTAATCTAAATCTCCCCTCTTCAATTTAAAACCATTACCCCTGCACTTCCTGACAAAGAATACCTCTCCAGCTCTCTTGTAGGCTCCCTTCAGATACTGGAAGGCTGCTATAAGGCGTCCCTGGAGTCTTCTCTGTTAGTGGTAGAATCGGCAGTGTTAGATTTACAGTTGCACTGTATGATTAAGGATCTTTGTCAATCTAAATGGTTCTATGATTCCACAATTTCATGAAAGATGAGACCCAGAACGGCAAATATTCCCAGCCAAGGACAGCCCATCACAAATGAAATGGTAATGATGTCAGATATACAAATTACCATTTGACCACTCTGCAAAGTATATTTTCTCACAGTTTGTGCAGTACTCAGAACGAAAAATAAGTCAGGTTCAGGAATATTTTCTTAGTCATTAATAACAGTATATAAATACAGCCTTTTTTTGTTTATCAAATTATTCATGATGCAGTCTTGTTTAAAAGCAAAATGTTTCATCAATTCAAAACATTTTTTTTGATAATCCCTGACTGATATGGGATTGCTTACAAAATGTTCACTTTAGAATAGTTAAAGATTTTCATTGGAATGATTTCCCAGTGAAAATTTACTTTCAAAATCAAACTTTATTTTACTTAATAATCTTATCCATTATAATATCATTTGACTTACAAAAACAACCTTATGTAAAGGAAACTTCAAATTAAACTCCTTTTTTGTTATTTTTTTTTGGTGGTGGTGCAGAATTGACACAAAATAAATTGCTCTGGATCGGCTAAAAGAAAAGAAAAAATAACAGCAAAAAACCCCAACAAATCTTCATAGTCAAGAGATACTTCCCCCAAGCCTTTATATTCCCTTCCTTCATTGCCTTGAAAGAGAAATAATTTAGATGTCCCTTGCCTTCTCAAGAGCCAGCTGTCCTTAAGAACTTGGAAACTCAGTTGCAGCTAATGTACTCAGGCTTTTGCCACCTCAGTTGTCTGATGGTAAGTGCAACTTTGTCCCACTCTTAATGCTGCTGTGGAGACCATTTTCTAAGCTTTGATACCATCTGCTCTCTTTTTGTTGCTTGCCCCTTTCCAGTGAATCAAGCACAAGCTTCTTTCCTCACTTTCAAAGCCCTTCACAGCTATGTCCCTCCCTACATATTATCACCTTTCACTCATTACTGGCGCCCACTTCTGCTTATGCCTGCTTCTGTTGCTCATGTGTTAAATTTCAAGCACTTACAGACACTATTTTTCACACTTGGGAGACTGTATCTTGAGAAGTAGAAGGACTAACCACTTTTCATCTTTAAAATTCTTTCCCTTCAATGTAAAACCCAATAAAGAGCTTGAAAATAACTCTCCTGCTGATATGCCAATGAAGTTTCCTAATAAGCTTTATGTTCTCTTTGTCTCCCCTGGTCTGCCTATGACCCTGCAGCTTACATTTAGACTGTGTTTTTTCTGGGTAAGGTCCATGTGCCGTTTTTACAGTCTGCCTACCTAAGAAAATTGCTAGTCCATGACTATGGCTGCTATGCCCTATGATGACAAAAAGAGTTGTTTTAAGTGGGAAAATAATGAATAATCCATTTCAAATAAGAAGTACTCTTGAAGATACACTGATATTTGCATAAATGACTCAACTGATTCCTGTATAACTATAAACAACAAACAATATGAACACTCAGCTCATAGTTGGAGGAATTCATTGTTTTTAATCCAAAATCAGTGTTTTCAATCAGCCCCATTTTTCCTCTTAATTGCTAGTGTATAAAATGACACATCAGTTAGGAAGCACAAAGATTCTAAACAGGATAAAACAAAGCGAACACAAGATTACTTTTTTAAAGACTGGGCTACAAAACCTTTGATACTTTAAAGAGTGAAGCTGTTTTCCTTTTTGTAATGTCATTAATGATGATGTTTTTACATGCAAATTAAGAAATAATTAAACTTCTGCCATCTTAACAATAGAGGTCTGGAAATAACCAATAAAATACAAGCTGGATTAAAAAGAAAAAGCCTAATTAAGTGAGACAACAGATTTAAGTTTACAGTTTCTAAGGAGTAATTAAAGAAGACTATAGTCAAGTAAAAGCTATAAAATTATTCCCAGGGGTATTTATTCACATTATTAGTGAGTTTTCTTTGAAGGTATATGCATCCATTTGTGTTTTCTTTCCTCCTGTATTCATTTGATAGAGTTCCAGCATTATGAATACTCATAAAAAATGAATATATGGGTAGCTTTTACGTAACTAAGAAACAGCAAAAATACCAATTGCAACCAAACAAAATAGCAATGAGACTAAAGAATGCAGTAAAAGCAGTACTGATGGAAAAAGCAACTGAAATAATGTTGAAATATTAACCAAAAGGAAAACAAAATATTATGATTATCATTTGATAAATTAGATGAACATTGTAGGTACACCAAATAAATGATTGCCATGAGCTATATGGAACATTTTATGCCTTATACAGCTTCTATATGTATTAAAAGATGAGTTTCCCCCACTCCCTAGAAACCTTCAGTAATTTTTTTTCTCAGACATTGAAATAACTTTTTTTTTTTTTAATTTTATAAACACATTCTTTTTGTAAGAGAAAAGGAACTGGATTATCTCAATTATTACCATTAAAGTACAGAATTTCAACAAAGAAGAAATGAAGAAAACTGAAGAAAATAAGAAACATTTCCAGCATCTTCCCAAAGTAATTTAATTAATTAAATAATCTCTTTGTATCTCGCTGATGGAATTGTGGCTTCAAGATAAGCTATAAAAGTGTATCTTGTAATTAACAAAACCAGTCAATTTTTTTAATAGCTAGATACTTTCTGCACTGCATGTATACCATCATTACATTTTATTTGCCATGGGATGATTAGCAAACCTTTTAATGAGATCAGGGTTTTCTTTAAAGCAAACACAGTTTATCTCTAGCTCTTGAGTTATTTTCATTCACCCTCTTGGCAGTGAAGAATTCACAGAAACAACGATCACTTCAGATCCACAAATTTATAATGGGATGGAAACCATTCCATTCTAAATGCACATCTACAATTCTGTAGCATAAGCGTTTTTCTTCCCCATTGCACCCTCATTCAGCTCCTAAGTTATTGTGAAGTAAGCATTTCCACATCCTGGAAAAATTATTCACCTCTAACCTTGACATTCAATACATTCAGCATGGTGCAGGTTTTCTGTGTAATAAAAGTGAAATTGGATTTTATATAAATATGTAAAAAACTATATGTTAATCCAAGAATGTCATTATATTCTGCAGGAGTTTCCATTCAAAATATTTAGTTTGTTAATAATAAGCATTAGTATAAATTGTAATATATATATATATATATGTATGTAAGATTGATATATTGGGGAATAATCAAATGTCTTTTCAATACAAAGACCCACTTATACAGAAGTATTAATATTACATGCACTGCTTATAGATGCAATTTACATCAAAGTTACATCCTCCTAGAACTCAGAGATGGTGGAATGTCTGGCATAAATATATGTAGAAAACTTATCTTAAATAATAATCATTTCAAAGCAATAACCTGTTGAAGAATGACAGCTTTGTATTGCTACATTTGGTATTCAGTGAGCAGTCATCCTGTCATAGCTGCCAATGCTGACTGATAAATGTTCAAAAGAGCCTCGAAGAATATTGACAAACCCTCAACTTGTGTGTAATATGGAGATAAGGACACCAAAATTATATTTACTTACGCTCCTAGCGTAGCATGAAGCTTCACAAAATAGCGAAGCTAGTTTTTACTACCTCTGTGTGCATTTTTTTTTTATTTATTTACTGCTATGCACTGTTCAACTCCTGTTCAGTGATTCAGTGCTGGATAAAATTACTAATCTCCATGGGGGCGGGGGGGAGGAGAGAAAAAAACCAGCCACCTACCAACAAGCCTCTTCCCCCCCATCAAACTCCAAGCACCATCCTCTTCTGAGAAAAGGGGGGAAAAAAAAAAGGTAAGGAATAGGTGTAATATTTTCTCTGCCTCGGGCTGTTCTACAGGAATTCTAGGGTGAACAAAGCCACTGAGTCTGTGTGCTGTAGCTGTTGTGTCTAAAACATCAGTATAGATTGCAAACTGTTTTCATTCTCTTGTCGTATACGGAAAGAATCAAGGTAGTGATGCCTTTAATAAATTATAGGAGCTTTTAAGTTGAAGACCACATGTAGCTTTGTAATGAATCACTGCAATTTGTTGAACTTGCGGTCTTAAACTTATAAATTAGGATTTATATTTTTTTCTCTCACCAGATGCATATTCCGGGGACGAGTTCCATGCAATTTGAATGGAAACTGCACAAGAAAGCCTATATCTAATTTATTTCTATGTTAATATTTTGCCTCCTGGATATGGTTAAAAACAAAGACCTACAGCAGGAATTTCCAAAATACTAAAGCCACATTACAATAATTTATAAACAATCTTTTCACATCTTTCCATTGACTTCAATAAACTTTTTAGCTGCTTTTTGTCATTTAAAGAAGCAAGTACCATTTTCACTTCTGAAATTTGTCAATTCAGCAAAACTGAAATGTATTCAGTTTCACTGTAGCAAGTCCTACAGGGTTTCAAAATCTTATATGACTTAATGTTTTATTGCCCAAGGGACTACTCAGGAACTTGGGCTTCAAGGATGTGACTTTCTGTCAAGGTTTGGGCAGACTGGCCAGCAAAATGAAGGACAGATGCTCTCCCCCACCTTTCCCTTCAAGGAGAGGAGGAAGAAAGAGAAAGCGATTTATGAGTTTAAAAGAAACTAATCTAATGAAATGTTGATAATAAAAAAGAAAATAGTTAAGTATATGCAACATATACAGAACCAGTATCGAGCTCCCAGGATGAGGATCACACCAGCGGCAGGCACTGGGAAAGTCCTAAACTGGACTCAGTGATGGACAGGAACTGGATCCTGGGCCCAGATTAAGGAAAACATGGGATCAAAGACAGACAGAGTCCTCCTCAAATGTCAGCCATTGAAGAGAGAGGGCTGACCCTTTGATCCCTCAGCTTTTATACTGAGCATTGGGCAGATGGGATGGAATACACCTGCTGGTCAGTTTTGGGTCACCTGTCCTGTCCACTCCTCCCTTCAGGTGTGACACCTCTATGCTTTTCTCCTTCTGACCCTCCAACAGGGCAAATAGAAAAGCTAGCTGACCTTGGCTGTTACAGCAATAAGTATAAGCAAGAGCCTCTCTGCATACCAGTCCTTGGTATGAATTATGAATATCAGGTGTTACCACCGCTAGAAGCTGACAGTGTCTGACAAATATGCCATTAATTTCAGGAAAATCCTCTCAGAAATGGAATATTCTTTCTCTACACAGCTGAATTGAGGTTTTTATATCAGATATAAAGCTATGATGACAGATTTTTTGAATATCACAGATTATTTCTGAAGTGCTAACTAGTTCACAGAACTAACTTAAACTTGTGAATCCTTTTAGGGGCAAGGACAGGCTGGAAACATAACCAGTGAGAAACCACTCTTTTTCTCTTCATCTTTCTTATAATTTGAGGTATAAATCTTCTCAGAGATGTCTAATGTAACTTTTAAGATGCACATAAGAACCAAATTTTTCCTGAAAGCCATGTAACAATGCCAGATGTACAACTCCTATATCTTGTCTATAGATGAACGTTATTAACCCATCTGTGCTCATAAAGCACAGTTTGCAGAGCAAATCCCACTTTGGTCAACTTCCCTGTGGGAGGAGCAGGCTCTTGTCTGTCCCTATAGACAAGCCTGTAGTCCATCTTGATTACAGTAACAGGTGAGAACATTTTCCATTAGCTCATGATTGATGGAGTAAGTTATATACTTACTTAATACCTACTATAATTAGTGATGATTTGCTTTCATTTGAAAGTGTGAAACTAAGTTACGTTTAAATTTATTATTCACCTTCCCCTTCTAATTCTTGGGTTTTGTTTTGCCTTCAACTTCTAGGATGAGAATACCACTTTTAGTGATGTTTTTCCTTCATGTATCTACTTCTAGACTAGGATTAAATTATCCTTAATTTACATTTTAATAGCCTGAAGTGACTGAGTAGCTGGGGCAGAACCCACAGAACACAGATGGCCACAGACCACCTGGAGTACCTTAAGATGAACAGTTTTTATGCCCTGGCAGTAGTATGTATCAACACCAGAGGGAAAAATCTTAAGCCAGGCTTTAGTCAAATACATATATTTAAATATTGAGGCAGTCAAACTAAAACAAGTATACTTCAACATCGTTTTGATTATACCTATCTATTTCCACGTTTAGTGATCTATATACAGGTGTTTTGTTCAGAGATCCTTAATAATCACTGGTTGGAAATTCTGTTCCATTCTACTGGGGCAACATACTTTGCCAGCCAATAATACCATCCAATCCCAAATCAACATGTTTTGAAATTTGAGACATGCACTCTCATATCATGAAACACATCCAGGAGTTTTGCGACTAGAAGATGGAGACAAAAGAGAAACAGGAATGAGGGGCATGGGAACAAAAAGGGAAATAGTCACTTGCTTACACACTCATACAAAATACTAATTGAATATACCTAGAACACCCAAAACCTACAGTCACTTGTCATAATCTTGTCACCAACAGGCATTGGCTATCCCACATTCAGATTTCAATCTTAGTAAATGCGAAGACTATCTGCATATACATGCTTCTCCCTTCAGCTAACTTAATCTGCACTCTGGTTTTCCTTGCTTTGCTTTCAGAGAAAGAAAAGAACAAATAAGGACCCATCAAATAGCGTCCAGAATAAGTGCAGCTTTTACAGCACTGTAATGTGGTACCTGCATATTTTGGCATTTGATGGAGAAATATTACAGCCCTGATTTCCAGTATCCATGTGTACACAGCTCAGTTACAATTGAAATTGCACCAGTTCAGTTTCCACTGTCATAAACTAGATTAATGAATGGTTGAATTAATGTGGATATTTTTCCAATACAATTTTAATGAAACTATGAGTTGCAGAGTACACAGAGTTCATGTTTTCGGGGTACCCTAAGCATAATGAATGTTATCAACCACATAACTTCTTTTCACTCTCCTCAGTGGGCAGGAGATTTTTTGAACTTTAAAGTTTTTAAGATTAAACTTTTTAAATTTACGTTTTCAAAGGTCTTTTAATGTATCTGGATAAACACATGTTTCTCTGACACTCTCCTTTTTGGAAGAACCTCTTAACCTATTAGTCAGTTTCTTTCCCTGGAGTCTAAATAAATCTTATAACAGTTCAGTCTTTTATAATCACAGCAGTCTTTAGGATTGCTGGAATATCACTGAATTCTCATCTCAAATTGTCAGCTACTGTATCCTTTTAGACAATCTTAAAGCACTACAATTTTTATAACAAATGCAGTTCACATTGAACTGTCAAAGCTTTAACAGTCTCTATGCTTAGACACGGCAATAGCTTTGTACTTTTACAAAGTTACATTTTTCTAATAGGTTAATAATCTCTGTGGACTTGAATGTACTTTATCTTTTCAAAAGTATAGTACAGGAAATCTCTGCAAATGGCAAGTTTTCCTTCACAGAATGGTTGCTGAGGAAGTTCCTGACCTGCGGTATCTTTGTGGATATGTGCTAGTATGAAGCTGTCTTGTCAGAGTTATGCATTGATTAAGGTTTGGGGACCTGGGTGACCTGCATTCAGCTCAAGGATGCATTCCACCCATTTGTGTGGCCTGGGACATTAAAT
>JAOXNO010000013.1:113337659-113369999 GCA_028565335.1 Limnodromus scolopaceus | reverse complement strand
GAAGATTTCCTTCAGAACAGGGTCCTTCAGAACGTCTCCAGGTTTGGAGACGAAAGCAAAAAATGAAATAAATAATTCCACAAATAGGATTGTGATGTAATTATTTTTTGTTTTGTGGCAATTCTGTATGCTTTTTTATGTTTTTTTTTTTTTTTTAATTAAAAAAAATAAGTGTGGTTCCAGCATTAAGTAGTATGGAACCCATTTAGTTAAAAAGGGTAGCAGAAATGCCTCTTCATGCACAAAGTCAATCCTAACACGTATGTCTGCTCTCTGCCCCTAAACAGACAGAAGCAATATGGGGAGAGGAAAAGATCTACATTGTATGTGAAAAACTTAACAAAGGATCATATTTTCAAATACTTAAGTCCCTTCAGAAAAGGCAGCTTCTCATTCATTTCCTGAAGTTGAACAGAAGTTTTTTTGTACATTATTCAACTGAGTCTTGAAAATACAAGGTCTTTTTGTTCATAGAAGCAATAGAAATTTGTTTTAGGGTCAATTTATGCATTTTTCCATCTTTTCACTAATGTGCAGTCATATATGTCTTAGCTATATGCCATCTAGTCTTAAAAATAGTACGTTTCTGATTTATCAGCACAAGAAGTTCTATGTAAATATGTTATCACAATATACACTCTTTAATTGGGGCATGCTATGTCACTGTAGCTGCTTTATTGAGATGTCTCTTGGGAAACTGATTTAGCCTACTGATAGTGAATGGTAATATGGTAATAACCACTTTTTAATCAGGACAGTAATTAGCATCAATTCTGTTTAATTGAACTAAATTTAACTGGAGTCAAGAAGTAAAGTACTGATTAACCCCCAAACTATTGATCAGTGCTCACTAATTCTCCAAAGACATGGAATAATTATATCAATAAATGACATAAATGTTTAACTTTACAAATCAAACAGTATCTGGAAAGACAGTACAGCATAAATAGTATTCCTACATGGGCAAAATCAGTCTGAATACATTATCACTGTTGTCACGATTCCTTTTCAAATTTAAATTGTTCAACAAAAATTTACATAGTTGATGGTGTTTAGCTGATTCTGACTATCCGCAGTGGGTTTTTTTTTAGTACCTGTATATCAGGCATCACTCAGTTCCACAATAACTTTGGGTGACTGCTGAACTGTAGAAGTATGACATAGATTTTATGATGTCTGAGAGTAATGACACACCAAGGCAGAAAGCTGCTTGACACTTGATCTTTTACTGTTCACATCCCTATACTTGCAGAAATACGCCAGAGACAAAGGTTTTCATTCCTTTTCTTCCTCACAAGATGTTATAGCAGTATATTCTTGTCTCCAAATGTTGCAGATTTTCCCAAGAGCAGCACTTGAGAGTTACAACTGTCCTAGTGATTAGCATCCCTGCTGATTGTGTCATTCAGTCCCGGATTCAAAGAGCTCAGCATACTTCATTGCATCTTTGCACTGAGCTGCAACCATTTTTTTTTTTTTTTTTTTTTATACTTCCACATACCTTTAGAATTGATTATTATGTTTCTGCTGTTCTTTTCTTGAAATTCCTATGCAAAGTCCACTCACGGCAATATAACTAATCAAGAAAGGATGACTATTCTTTCCATCTAATAATGATTACATTCTTTGAGTTTCTGTCTGTGCTTTTCTTAAGATTTCTTCTTCATAGCAGTTAAAGAGGGTCAGTGGAATTGACAACCTTGTCTTATACTTACCCTAGAGTTAAACCAATTACTTTGCTCATGTTTTTTTCATGAGAATTTCTGCAGACGTTTTGTATCAATTTTAGGATATTTCCAGCAACTCCATCCAGCTGCAGTTTTCCAAAAGAGCAATATGATATCAAATGTGTAAGTGCAATCCATGACAAACTTTCCTTCCTTTTGTATTTTAGTGGTTTTGTGCACAGACTATAGATCTAATAATATTATTCCTTTTCTGCCTATATTGAAATTCTGCAGCAATTTTCAAAGTGATTATTTATGCAATAATTTCCAGAAGTAACAAGTTTTTTTTACAAATAAGGAAAAATAGGGACTGCATCCAACTTTTCAGCCCTTTTCCAGCTATGATGCATGTATATGGTAAGCATGGAAACTAGCATTGTCACATTTTTTCAGTAATTCTGCTTATGTTTCATATCAGGAACTTACTTGTTCTCCATTGTATAGCTTATGGTTTGTTGGTTCAGCTACTGGAAGCAGTTCCTTTGAACAAATGTAGCCTCTCATATATGGCATGTATGTATGAAGCTTCTCCTTCATTTCTAGCAGAGAATTAATTTAATTGGTTTTTCACAGCTCCCAGAAATACTTTCTGCAAAGAGCCGATGAACCTTTTCTTTTTCCTATTAGAACAACATTCCAAAAATTCTGACAAAAGTTTTAAGAAACAATTTGTTATCTGGTAGATCTTTCTAAGAATATTTACTATCTAAAGAAACAAAAGAAACTGTATATTGATAGTCTGTTGCCTGCAAGTTATTTCATCATTGCTGCTGTCTTCTGTCACATTGTATACAGATACCTCCTTCTAATAAGTTCATCTATGCTCCTTTGACCTCTTGGTTTTCTCTGTCAGTCACAAAATTTGACAAGCTTCTCTCTGGTCCTCTCTTTCTTGTTTGGAATCTGCTGGTCAGGAGATTATCCGTCATTGTAAAGCAGAAAGAAAAGTCATTTCCAGTCTAACCTATGATGCAAGTGTAAAAGACAAAAATCCTTTCTCCTGTTCTCTTCCTGACTGTATGCTCTTTGTTGCTTTCTTTGCAGATTAAATTTTATTTTTGTTATTACTGACATAGGATGCTACAACAGTTGAATTAATCATCTTTCCATCACACCATTACAGTGGTTTTTGCTTTGTTTTGTTTTGTTTTGGGGGGTTTGCTTTTTGCTTGTTTATTTGGTTGTTTTGTTTTCTTTTGTTTTCCCTAAAATTCTCATTTAGTTGATTAGGCTGTAAATCTATGCAAGCATTTCATTCTGACGGCTGAAAAATTACGTACTTCCAGTGGAAAACTGTATTTTTACTGTTTATTTTGCCATACTTAAGCTTCCCAAACAATCCAATTATTGTGTGCTTGTTCAAGTCATCTTGCATAAGATATTCTTTGGACACTTCTGAATTACATAGGTTTTGTGTAATAGTCTGATTTTGCATGGGTTTAGACTAGATGATCAGAATACACATAAGGGGTAATGGTTTAAATTGGAAGAGGGGAGATTTAGATTAGATACTAGAAAGAAATTCTTTACAGTGAGGGTGGTAAGACACCGGGACAGGTTGCCCAGGGAAGTCATGGATGCCCCATCCCTGGAAGTGTTCAAGGCCAGGCTGGATGAGGCTTTGAGCAACCTGCTCTAGTGGGAGGTGTCCCTGCCCATGGCAGGGGGGTTGGAACCCTGAAGAACGATCTTCAGGGTCCCTTCCAATCCCAACCATTCTATGATTCTATGATTCTATGACAACCAAATCAAACAATCAAACTGCACCTGGCCTGGATAGCCAGATGTCTTGGCAGGTAATAATTTCCAATCTTTTTCTAATAAAACCTTCATGAGGAAAAATTGGTCATGTTCTCACTCACTCAGTGTCCCTTAATTCAACAACGCGGCTTATTTCTTGTCACAACCGCTGACTTACCAACATTCAGCCAAAGCTAGTTAGGTTGGCCAGATCTGTCTATAAACATTCACACATCTCTCTATTATCCTTCTGTTTCTGGGATGAAGGCATTAGATGTAGCCCTGGTAGCTCTTTAGGGAGCCCAAACTGTCCTGGCAACAGCTTTCTCTTGGGGTCCACTCTGTGTTTGTCTTCCAGGGAATGAATAAGGGAATCAATCTGTCTCCTTCAATACAGTGCTAAAGTTACCTTTAAATCAGAGGTGTAACAAAAATATTTAATGCTGTTACCTTAACTGTAGTTTATTGTGTTCCCTTTTTGGGTAACCATCATTCTAGTCTCTCACACACATGGGCAGAATAATTGTGCTTTCCCATACTTCTCATCATGAGATATTGCTCATATTTGGTTGGAGTTAACCACTTCCATTGTATGAACATCCTCTGCATCAATAGAGGATAACGCAGGCCCAGTACAATTGACCCGAAGTCCCTTAAATCATGCCGAAACCTCATGGTTCAAACTACCTTTTACAAAATAGCCTTTCCTGAAATAACACTGTTAAACTGACTATGTGCTGAAAAATCAGTTTCACTGTGAGTGAATATGGCCAAAACACTTGTAGAAGCATTTTCAATGTTTTAATTTTTCACTCTGTTTAATTATCTGTGTTAGTTATAACTCTCATCAGTTTTTCAGCTGGAGATTTTTGAATCAATTGCTATTGCTAATGTATACTATATAACCATACAGAATGTCACAAAGTAAAAAATAAAGAGAAAATTAGCGTTAGACCTATTCTTAACCTAGACTATGACCACATATATAGACAAAAAGGTGGATGACCTGAGTGAATCTACAAGAAAGATTCCACTGCAGATGAATACGTCCAATGGCAGCAAAGACATAGATTTTGTTCAGTTAAAAAATTATTAGAATTCTGAATGCACTTTATCGGTCATATTTTGATCTTTTATCTTTCAGTTTTTTTCCTTATATTTGTTCCATTCACATTTTTCTTTCCCTTATCCTTCTGTCAATTTGTATTTCTTTTCCTTTTGCTTTCCATTTTGTTTATGGTTTACTCCACCAAGTAAACATGTACTATACATCCAAGATGGTATTTACTGTTCACTCTTTTTATGTCCAACCCTTCTTCCACTCATTATATAGCTCATTGGTTTATATGTCTCATTCCTATAAGCTCTTTGAGTCAGGAATCCTTTATGCTGAATCTCAGATGCTTCCTCAATAAGCATGAACAACAAACCCATCATAGCAAAGGTGAAAAATATGTTTAAATGGATTTCTTCCTAAACCTTATTCTGATGTTAACTGAAACATTCAGCTTGAAATTAACTTTTTAAATTTTACTTAAGTGTGGAATTTTAGTAAAAAATGTGTGTTCTACAGAATATGGCATTTGTGTTTCAAAAAATCACAGTTACTTCTTTTCACTTATACTTAATTTACTTCACTACATATGAGCCTTTCAGATATGGGTATTGGATGGAAGCCTTAAACTTAGAATTACTTGTACATGGACAAAATAAAGATTTTTTTTTTCTTCTCAGCATTTAGAATGCCAGTGGATACATCTTTGAAACATTCAGTTTACAGATTATAAATGTCTGTATGTACCTAGTTTTTCAATAACCTATTTTTAGATATTTGAAACTTATCTCTGGGTGGAATATTCACATTGTGACAAAGATGAAAGCCTTTTCTTCATGATTGCATGAAGGTGGGTAAATAGGTAAGCTCAAGTAGAAAAGAAAGTAATTACACATACAAGCCTCTTTGATTTTGGTAAACTGGGTAAAAAAAAACCAAAACAACAAACCTAGAAAGACTGCAAAAATTTGTGTGTTTACACAGTGGAAACTATATACCAAATACAAGGTCCCCAAATGGCAATGTTTAAGCATCTTTAAGCATACTTTGGCCATATAATATAACATTCTATTGATATCAGTAAAGATTGCTGCAAAAGGAAAATTTCCTTTCTAAAAAAGAAATTGATAACTTTTATCTGATTTTTATTTCTCAGATGAGAGATAAAAATGAAATGTGCTTGCATACAGATAAATTTAGAGAAATCCCATTTCAAGGGAATGGAAATAGTTTCCACTTTGTTCCTGGCTACACTAGAATTCAGGCTCTCTCTCTGGGGAGCTATGTTGTCTGTAGAGATGGCTGTCTTTGGGGAGTTGGGGATTAATTGATGGGAATCTGTGTTTCCTCAAAATTATTAAATTATTTCAAAACAGAAATTTATGATGGAATATTTTTCCTCTGAAAAATTTTCATTCACTGCCAGAAAGAAACTATATGGGGTATGTATCATCAAATATTCAAATTAAATATTTATAACTAAAAAGTAATTGTCCATATTAAATAAAAGAAGGTCTTAATAATTCTAGGATAAAATAGTATCATCCCATCACAAGGTTTAAAGATGTCTTCAAGAGCTACAGCTCAGTGTTTCTTAATGGAATATTGAATAGAAGGTACATTTTTTTCCCAGTTGAATTCAGGATTGCCTTTCATGTGTAACTAATATGTGAATAAACATCCAGGTTTATTCTACTCTCTTTGTCTTTGTGTGAACTCTTTAGAGAGTGACCTTTGCAAACAGTAGCTCAGAATACAAATGGATATTGACTTTCAAAGCTTTTGAGAAAATTTGCACACATAGAGAATATGCTAGTATGAAATTAACAGTCCTGCCAGATGGTTTGTAGCTGCAAGCTCTGCAATAATTACAGTAACCTCATCATATTCCTGGTCTTTCATCACCTTGAATATTTTTATTGCAGTTGTGCAGACATCTTTAAACATTTCACCTCAAAGAATGAAACTTTCATTTGGGTGAGAAATTCCATCATAAAACTGCAAATTAAGGAAATGAATAATCTTATATTAATTCTAAATTTTTTAAATTTCTTACCACCATTCCTTGCTAGAGAGATTGGTAACGTGCTTAATGGCTCAAGAGAAGTTTTGAGATGCCCTGAACATGGAACTTTCGTCAAGAACGCTGTACATCAGGACTTTTGGAAACTATTCATTCTCTCATCACAGTTGGCACCAAAATAATCCCACCACTCTAATGGAGACATGATCAGACTTTTCCTCTTCATAACATATTTCATTATCCTATAGCAGTGAAAAGGCAGGGGAGATCATTCACTGTCATTCTCCATCAATATTGCTCAAATTAGAAGAACCATTATAATTCTCATAGAACTGTCCCAAATGCATTTATAATCGAGTTTGTTAAAAAGAGTTCTCACTGGGGGTCCATTTTAATTCAGACTATGTAGTGAATATCTGCATAAGAGTGACATTAACTAGACAGCCACCCTATGTACAAATAAGTTTTCATTCAATTTGTGAAAGTTACAAAACAAACTACATGCCTGAAAGAAGGTGTTACCTAATCAAATGGTGCAGTGTCATGGAAGATGATTTGAGGTCAGAAACACTAGGTACTGATGACCAGTGTCCATCTGAGGTACATTTCAGGGGTCCTGCTTTGGACTAGCTCTATGAGTCCTGTTAGGGGCTGCAGAGTATTGAAGAAGACTTCCTTGACCACATCTTCCAGACAGTTACTTCCTAAAGGAATTCAGTTCAGTTCAGACATGTCCACATTGTGAACTGAAGCACTGTAAGGTAGAGTAGGATTAGTCTCTTCTGAGGCATGTTCCTGATTTGAACTCAAATGATGATATGGAGACACTCAGAGGTGACGGACCTATGCACCCACAGAACCACACAGCGGAAGCAGACATGAGTGAGAATTGACACTACACACAAACTCATTGCAACTCTAGGGCTCCTCTGAATGAAGTGATCCTACTCCTGATACTGGACACAGGTCAGCATCTCGGATTGCATCAAGCAATTGCCCAAGTACGGTATGAACTCGTCACCCAGAGTACAAAAAATAATCAGCTGGGGAGGAGAGGGATGAATTCGGTATCAGTGAATTGTGCTCTGGACTACATGACTGTTTGATCTGAAACAAAAGAAGACTGAAACTGTCAACCCTACAGCCCTCTATAATGCTAGAGAAACCACACATTCCTGGTTTGTATACATTTTTGGACCAAGGAGGTTTGATTCAACTTCGCTGAGGAAGTACCTATTTTCTTTGTGCTGCATTTCCTTACCTACAAAACTAATATAATACTCTTCTGTGCACAGTAGTTGTAAGGATAAATAAATAAATTACTGTGAAGTGCTCATACACTACGCTGATGGGCTTGTACAAGAGTTATAGACAGACATGGAGCAGTGAATGAATAGACAATAGCGGACTTGAAGTGTAGTAATTACAATGTAAAAAGAAAACCAGAACAAACCACAGAATCATTCCTATTCCTAGGTCTGCTTGACAATTTTTAAGTTTTCCAGTGAGCACTTTCTCATTTCTACCCCATTGCTATGTTGAAGAAGTAGAAAAGCAACTAGTGGCACTGGAAAAGGGTATTTCCATCTCCTTCCTAGGGCAACAAGACTTAGTCCTTCAACTAGAGCTTTAGAGGACAAATAGTAAAATTCACTATTTTCAGAACACTGTCAGGCTAAATAAACAGAAAGACTGCAGAAAATATTTTCCTTTTAATCTTTTTCATTGCCACTACTCCTGGCTCTTGATTGTCACAGGAATATGTAGAAAAAAGTATCAGGAAGAAGTGTGATTACATAGATTGTAAGTGGATTATACCTTTTTAAATATCAATACATCATATGTGCTCACCCACTGAATAAGGCTTGCCAGCCAGCTGCCAAGTTGTTTAAAGTCATGCTAACAACCCATCAATTAACAACTAGAATTGCTGCCTTCTGGTATAGAATATTTTGTGCACTCCCACCTGAATTCACTCCACATCAGATCATTTCAGCCTGGCTGTAATTTGCTAGATGGCAAAGTAATATCCATTGTATTGATTTGATTTAATGCATCACTTTCAGTAAGTTGGAAGAGGAAAGTTCAAGTCAACCCATATTGTCAAATTTGAGGATCCAGAGCTCTCTGTTTCTTACATAAATCTATAGAAATAGTTTTTATTGAATAATCTTGGAAAAGGGGTTCTCACCTCTGTCTTGCAGCTTGCAGGGGTGGCCAGAGGGGAGACACATGGTAATACAAAGTGACAATATTAGAGATAATGAGTTATAAGAGAGACAGGAACTTCTCAGAGGTTTCTGGTTACATTTGCATTATCTGTGACACTTATACTCCAGGATGCTGTTGAACCCTTCATTTTCAGTAAAAGTGAACAAGAAAGGCTTTGCGTTTGCCATGGCTGTGGACAAAAATTACTTGAGAGGGATCATGTGACCAGCTAAATCTCTGCAGTCTATTAATGCTGGGAATACCACTGTGCCTGGACCTGATGCTCTGTGGAGTGCAGAGTTCATGAAAAGCTAGTTATGACCTTCCTCCATATTAACAGTATAGGACTCTGTGCATATGGCACGCATAATCTCTCATCACATCTTTCAAAGAAAGCAAGTGTGAGCATATGCTCAACTTTCTTTTTGAAAAAAAAGAATAGAGTCGTCTTCTTTTTCTCCCCATTTTGTAAAGGCCTTTATACAAACTGTGATAAAATGTTTCACAGGAAGAGAGGCAGAATAAAGAGCAAACATTTCATCGAACTAGCGATAGTTACTCTCATACAGATAGCTAGGGGAAAATGACATACTGTATGGTGATACAGAAAAGTAAAAGAACAAACACATTGAAACTCTAAAGCTCTGAGATCCAAGTGTTCTGCTTTAGCCCAAAGTGAGCACAGAATGGAGGTGTGCTGTTCTGAGCAGAGGGAGGATTTGGCTGCAGGATAAAGTGAAAAAGGAGGGTTATGGGGTGAAATATGAAGAGAAGAAGTAACTCAGTAGGAGGACAATTTCTGGAGCATGGGGCAATGTAAGTAAAAGATGCCCTCCATCTGCAGAGATTCGCAGAGAAAAAGCAATATTGGAAGTGCATGCTGAGAGTTCGTTCTGAGCAAGGGCTAAATTCTGATTCCATTTATTGTAAGTGTAAATCCACTGAGTGTGATTCTCTTCTTACACTGTTACTATACAGATACAATCCCTTGGATTTTTTCTGGTGTAAGCATCCAAGTGCTTCTGGATGTAACTTAGGATATTTAAACAGTGTGCATAACTTTAAATTTAAAATGTTTTGATTGGAGACAGGTAGCACTGCCCATTTTTATTCTGTGAGTGGATGGATACCAAGCTGCTTCAGGTTTCCAGTGCCAGTACTTGGAACTGTTATTCAGAAACTCACATTCTGAATGTGAACTCTCTCTGTAAACACTATAAAGAGCAATGCCATGCCAAAATATTCATGGGGAGGAAAAAAACCACAAATCCTAAGGAAGTACTTCCATTTTACAGAAAATAAATCCTCGGTGAGTTTAATAACCTGAGTACAATAAAATTTTTGAGGTTACTAAAGATATATTGCCTTTCCATGTTTGTTTACAAGAGAAATCTAACACCAGAAAATTGATCTCTGATTAGGCTCAGTCATTTTGCCTGTTTGTAAGTGCAAGTTACAAAGCACCCTATTAATTATCATTTTGTCAAACTAGTTGAATGGCTTTTTCTACAAGAGCTACTTCCAGTGGCTCCTCGGTCAAAACTAATGAGCGGCTCCTGTGAGATTTTTGCCCAGAATATCTAACACTTCAGGGGATTGTGTATAAGATTACTGCTATCTTTAAGATATGTCAGCACCTTAAAATGCAGGCATGAATGCAGATTTTGTGGCTATATCCAAACTTGCATACAGCTGGCTAGCTTTGCAGGTGACAGTAGACTGCACTGGTCTCAGATCAACTTATCTGCCTGAGTATTTTTCCCAGGATGCTAGTGACTTTCTGTGCCTGCAGTGACCTTCATGCTACAGCAGCAACAACATTTGAGCTCACTGTGTTAAAGCTGGATGGTGTTTGTCTTTGTAAGCTGCTTATTCCATGAAGTGTAACCTAAGGATCAAAGTGTAGATGTGTCGAAAGCAGCAAAGAGGCGACTGCATGCAATGCAAGAAGCAAGAGCAGATCTTGATCTAGAGAGTCTTCAGAAGATTCTTTCAAATTTCAAAAGAGTTTGGAATCAAGATCCTTCCTTCGAAAGTATACAATAGTGAAGATGTTTATACAACCAAAAATAGTTCTGGTCTCAAAATGCTCTATTTGCAATACACTGTGTACTTACACTGATTTTAGTAAACATCTGGGTCAAGATTTTAATGGCTTTTCTAGAACAGAATGGTAGTTTCTTGAAAGTTAATGATATCTACTCCTACATTGCTTGGCAGCTGTGGAAAAAAACTTGATCTCTATTCCCCTATCCCTCCCCAATTTATTATTATTTTGCAATTATCACTGTTTCAAAAAATTATTTAATAGCTAAAATAATCTCATAATTTGCGTTGGATATAATCATGCTTCTTCTAGTTGTGCAAGATAACTGCTGAAGTCTATCCACCTAGATTCTTATATGGTCCCACTGGGTAATATAATTTATTTCTGTGTAAAAATAGAAACCATTAACAACTTTCACTTTCTTCCTGCTTTGTCACCCTGCAGCAATAATTAGTTATGTTCTTTAGGGGTGGGTGAGAGACAGAGGTGAAGGAAGTAAAAATGAAGTTTTTGTTTCATGAAGAACTTCAATAATTTTTTAAACTTGGTTTCATTGTAATTCAAAATAAAGAACAGACATGTTTACAGTCTTCTTGAAAAGGCCTGAGGCCTCAGTTCTTATGGTTTCTATATAAAGATTGCTGAATTCCCTGGGTATTTGCTGTTCTCCTGGGGAACAGCTCTGCATCTGAAGGTCCAACAGTCCAGACTAACAAACAACTACGATTATAAAAATTTTTTAGCTTTAGAGGAGAAGGTAAACTGAAGACAGGAAATATGAATTTAAATCCGAGAGCTGTGGTCATTTTTCTTTCTTCTCATATTTTAAGGCTTTTTTAAGGAAAAACCTTCCACCCCATAAGCTTTCCCTAAATTTTCACTAAACAATATAATAGTTCCAGCAGAATAAAACCATTGTAATAAACCATGACGGCAGAGAGAGCAGCAATCCTGTATTTCAGTAAGATTCAGTATCACAGAAAGTTCTCGGTATAAGTGAAAATAAGTGGAAAAAAACTTCATATAATGCAAGACTTATCATGACCAAAATATGATGACAAGGAGCATCAGTGATCAGTTGACCCAGCAGATCTGCATAACTGGTTCTGAGTCCGAGATAAGTTCAAATTCTGTCTGAGCGTAAACTTCAGATGTTAGCCCATCATCATGACTTCAAAACATATCTCTTATGAAATAAAACTTATATATATTTATATGTATATAAAAAGATTTTGTTTGCAATTAAATGAAGTGGAAAAAATGTGGAAAAATCCAGAAGATTGGTTTGAAATATGAACATATTAAAATATTACATTACTTGTGCTTATATGACTTTCAGAATTCATACATTTTTGCAGGTTTCCAGAGCTTTTGTTGACAGAATGAAGATGTTTTTATTTGTGTTTATTGAGAAAAAGTATTTTAATGCAAACATATAATCTCTACTTTATTTATTGTTATAGGAAAAGAGTTGCGACATTTCCTGACACAAAGTACAAGGATGGGGGAAAAAAAAAGAAAAAGCATTTCAAAGATTTCTTGCCTGATTAGCCTGCAAGAAGGAATTTTTTTCCCCAGTATCATGAACTTGCTTTGATGGATACTATTCTATGACAGGCCATTTGGTTGACTATGATATGTGGATTTATCCTCCTTCACATGTGCCCTTTTGTCCTTTGATAATATTTATTTATCACAGCAGTAACCCTGTTTCATTTTTAATAAAATGCCACTTCCTCAAAAGTGAGACTGATGTAATTATTTGCTGTAAATTGTGTACCTTTGTCATACTTGTTTCTCTTTGTCAAATCATTTAAAAACTGATTTCTATCAGGTGATTAACCTTTTGCAGATGCTGAGAGCTATCCAGATGAATTATCTCCCTGGCTGTAATGGGGCTTCCTTGTATGAGAGTGTTCACAAATGTGAACAGGGCATATACAAACTGACCTTGCGACTGTATTTATTTATCAGTTTGCATAAATGCAATCTCTGTATATATTTTTACAAAACTGTCCTTTTTACTATCTGCCATCTGTGATATGTTGTCATCATAATGAGTGCATTTTAAATAGCAAAGGCATTATAGGTTTTAAAATGTAGATGAACCTTTGTGTCTGTGAGATAGAAAGAGAAAACAGAATGAAATGTTCATTTTAACACATAAAATTTGCATGGAAAAGAAATATTAACATTTTTCTACCTTCTTTGACATGATGTCACTGACAAACATGATAATGTGGGTCACATCTTCCCTTTACTTATGCTATTATAAAACTGAAAAACTTGATTTGTTCTAACGAAAAATTAAAACTTGAAATTTGGAAACAACGTTAGATACCCGTGCTCCATACCAGAACTTCACAGTTGTTTATCCTTTTCTCCAGGTTATCTACAAAACTTGGGAAATTAGGTATATATTAAAGTTCCGCTATTAGTTTAAAATATGCAAACTCTCATGATAATGCTGCATTTAGTTGAATATTCCACTTTGTTGCACCCTCCAGCTCTTTTCATCTCATCAGAACAAGTATTAAACCAGAAGAACTGTTGAACAGAATGACTGTAACTGAACATTTTGGAATCTAGGTTGGTCTTCAAAGAACAAATTATTTTTGACCACTGACTACTACTGCAAATTATACCTGTCACTTTAAACTAAACTATGCATGACTCTAGCTTCTTTATTTATTCTAGAGATTTCCATTCTAATACAGCATGAAAGTAGAATAATATCTGAATTGGGTATAATGTCAAAACTAGATCTCCAGAATTTTCTCTGTCCTACTTACCTCTGCTGAAACTACTGGTTTTCCCCCCAATTTCATCATGCACTAAAAACTTCTCTGAAAGTTAGACAAGAGGAGACAAAATCCAAGCTAAGAGGTAAAAACATTCCATATATTCACTAAAAATATTCACTACTTGAAATCCTAACAACGCCCCCACAGAGACTGAATTCTCTTAAGCAGCTTACCAAGGCACCCTAAATAATGAAACCTCACTTATATTTTTTCAGTTCTAAGGAAAATTATATTTAGTGAAAGAATTAGGTGAAATTAATATGCTGGTCACAGAGACTGAGCTGGCATAAAGCTCATGTATAGTATGTGTTACTGTCTCCCAGTAAAATTAGAGTTTGCTTCATGTCCAAAATTTCTAAGCATCTGGTGGAATAACTAAAAACAATATTATGTGAAAAAGGAAGCTTTTTTCTGCCGGTGGTATAAGTGTCATTAAAACTACTTAACTAGTTGCACGGTGATTTCGTAGTGAAGCAGGTTTCCTAGAAGCATTTTAAACCGATCAATCACCCAAGTGCAAGCACATGCTATGATGGGTATGAAGGAGACGTGCTGTGTGGAGGAAGCATCAGCCTTTTTATAAACTTGCTTTCTTGAATAACCTGATTGTTTTTTGAAAGGAATAAAGAAAAATATAATGCACCATATCAACTATGCAATGTCAGATCTGTTATTATGTTAATCTATTTATATTAAATGTTTCATAGAATGAAATGTTCCATAAAGTTTAAAAGTGCAATTCAGTTCAAAGTTCTGAGACGATGGAGAATGGGAGAACTGACTAAACAGATAGGATTTGTAAGCTGGAATAACAACAGAAAACTGACTATCATTTACTGTATTATTTAGCATATATTTTAATTCCAGACAGAATACTGCAGTATACCATCTTAGTATATGGCCATTTTCATCAGAAATAAGGAAATGCAAAAATATACAAATTTATTTTTTTTGTTTTGCCATCTATTATTTAAACTACCATTTTCAAGTGTAATTACTTTCAGTAGGGCTATTTTTTTAAAAATTCTCCTCGTTTTAGTCAAAGGACTTCTTTCATCATTTAAATATTTCTGCTTGGGGAGCAGGAGAGAGGAATAGAGGAAAGGAATGAAAGTTGGAAAGAAATAATTTTCTTTTTCTGTGCACAAAACAGGTAAATGTAGATTGCAAATGTTACCAAGATTGTCCCTTTCAACTACAGAAAATTATAAGAAAATTTTCTGCTACTGTTTTTTATTAGAGGAACATCTTCCTTGGTGTCCTGTTTGGGATGGAGCAGAGCCAACTCTGTTCCGTGAGAAAGGCTCTTGCTTATACTTGTTGCTGAGGCAACCAGGGTCAGCTGACTTGGTTGTTTACTCTGGGAAGGGCTTGCACCTCTGGGGAGGAGTGGACAGATTAGGTGACCCAAATTGACCAATAGGGTATTCCATCCCATTTGCCATGCTCACTGTAAAAGCTGAGGAATCAAAGCAGTTAGGTTGGCTGTTCTTCAATGGCTTTGTATCAATGGATGTGTTTCTCTGATGCTAGAGGAAGACCCTGTTAGTTTGTCTGCCTTCAATCCCCATCACTGTGTCCTGGAATCCAGTTCCTATTCATCCCTGAGACCAGTCTGGAACTTGGCCAGTGCCTGCTGGTGACATCTCCCTGGTACCTTGATATTTTTTTTTATATATTTATTTTATCTATTTATTTTATCTATTTCATTATTTTCCTTTTTAATTTTATTACTAATACTTCGTTAAAGTAGTTTAGTTTTTCCCTAAACTCATAACTGTTTCTATCTATGTTCTTCCTTTCTTTGGAGCGAGAAGTGGGGGAGAGCATGTCATCTTGTCATTGGCCAGCTCCGCCCAAACCATAATACTTTGCTATTTTCGGTTATCTTCAGAAAGTAGGCAAAATTTTCAAGATTTCCATTTGAAATATTATTTTGCTGCAAGTTTTAGTGATATTAGCTTTGACCAAAAAACACTATTACAAGACATGAAAAAACAGCTATGTTAAGTATGTTAGTTGACCAAACATTACTTACAAACTTACGTGATGAGGTGCTACTGGATTTGAATTTCAGTGCCATTTTCAATTGGATAACAACAAGGCTCAGAGCCCCCTGCATTCCTGCATGAGCTTGAACATTGGTAACACACGTATATTGTGCAAAGTATTGATTTACTATAAAGTAGTTATAAGAAATTGGCATTTTAATTTTTTTTTTGTATTATGTTTATGAAATAGCCAACAAACCAATTTACTCCCCATAAAATCAAAAGCTTTCAGGTTGCCAACGTGACAAGCAGTTAGCAGTTGGAGAGGATATATGTTATATGAAGGCCTGGTTAAGGCAGAGTTCCTTTTATAGTAACAGATTTTCTACTGAAATAGTATTAAAAATACATCAGAAAGCTGGTTGCTACTTAAAAACTTCCAGATACAAAGATACACAGTTAAACAAAAAAGCTAGGACTAACCTTGCCTGATTGCTTAATACTTTTCTGTTATATTGATTTATTCTTTCACTATTTAAGATAAACAATTTACCAGTTATGAGAAGTGACAGTTCTCAGCTGCTAAATCAGAAGTCAACAGTACTTCTTGTGTCTGATACTAATCATAACTTCTTCCCAGCCTCTTCAAATTTAACAGTTAAGCACAGTGGAAAATGTATCTAAGATCTGACTGAGAACTTTCCTTTTTCTTTGGAATAAAATATGAAGACAAGTAGCAGATAGCACCATTACTGCTAATGATGGATACTTTTAAATGCCTGTTTATTTCCTAAGGTCAAAATACTTATGCAGAGTGAATGCCACTTTAGCTGTTACTTTTTCTTTCCTGAAACAAGAAAAAAAGAGAAGAAAGCCCAACATAATTTAAAAATTAATGTCTTTGCTTAGGAAAAGAGTGGTTTCTGAAAGTTTTTCATTAAAGCATTATGTGGTACTGCATAAGTCAATCGCATCCAAATGATGAGACGTGACAGTCTCTGTGCTCCAGCAGATCCTTCAGCCGCATCCCCTCAGGTACAGGCAGCACAGCCAAGTGCTCGTTGTGCATGGCCTTGAGTGTCTGCATGACTATGATTAAAACATGATATAAATTGATGAGGATGTTTTCTAATGGTAGGAAGAAAAGATATAAATACCATGAAACAGTATGATGTCTCTGCTCCAAAAAGCCCAAGACTGGAAAAAACGCAGTTCCATAAAACAGTTCCTCCAAATTAGCATTTTGCTGTGATCAATTAATAATAATTACAACATACATAATTACAATGATGATTCGCTTGGATGGGTGACTGCTGCATGGCCATGTTCTCTGTAGCTTAATGGAGTGGGAGAGCAACTGGGCTGTGACCACTGGATTCATTTGCCACTGATTGCAGGTCAGGACAATATGAATAAAAGACAAAAAAGGATGGATTTGACAAAAAAGAAAGTACAGTGAAATCAGAAGTTCTGGGTTTGTTTTAAGACTTCTACATGAGAGGAAAGATGTTAAGCAATTTACATAGATAAGCACAGTAACATATTCTTAGATCTTCATATTATGTTTCATTTTTTATGTAAAACACTTTTGAATTAATTCAAAGTAGTTATAGTGTGTGCTTTATCTATTAGGAGGAAAAGTTGGAAGTATTTATCCATTTTGTTTAACTAGTTTTCTATCTTTAAAAAGTTCTGTTAGCTATCTCTTTGTAGCTTTATTTTTAACGTATCTTTGATAGAGCCTGAAGCTGGGAGAAATTTAATTATCCCTCTTTCTTTCCTTCCTAATTTCTAATAATAGAACTTTGTGATTAAGGCCACAGAAGGGTTGCTGAAATTCATAGCCAACCTTATCCTATCTGAATTGGAGAAAACATCCTTTGTACAGTCCTCATCAACGGCAATGCCTACATTTTTGGCTATACTGAATATCTGGTATAATTAGGAAACAATAGAGAAAGATGACAAAATACACAGAATGTACAATGCACATTACATCATCATGTGGCCATTGGGCATGCTGGTGCTGACCCTGAGGAGCCAATTCTCAGAGCAGAGCTGATACCCCGGACCTGGATGTCTGAGGTCCTCACACAACACCAGTAGAAGGTTAAGCACACCAGGTTGGAGTTTAACACAGTGAGCAGGGTATTTATTGCCTTAGGTAGACATGCTATTTCAACTTTTCCTGAGCTTGGAATTTTAATTCTGGATTTCAAAGAGACATCTTTTTCACAGATCCATTACCCTCCAGAGAATGGCTGCTTACATTTGCCTTTAAATGAGAAGTCATTTATTTATATTAATACATGGCTAGCAAAATATCTCAGGAGGATGGCTCTGTTGCTCTTTCTGTTTGAACTTTGCCACTTGGTAGACAAGTGTTTACTGGTGTTTTTTTTTTGGGGCCAAGGAGAGCATATGGAAAATGAAACATGACTTTGTAAATAGTAATACAATCATTCAGTTAGAATGAGTCCAAATTTTTATTTCTATTAGAAAATATGGAGAGAAGTAAACTGTAGGTAGCAGCGCATACATTTATTTGCAGAGAACTAGAAGGTAAACGGCTTTGAGAGTTTGCTGCTGTTTTCCATCACATCCCAAGCATGTCAGTGACACAAATTCCCTGTTTGATAGATGTATATGAGCCACTACAGCAATGAAATATATACAAAAAGAGCAAAATAGTGGCATTAAAAAAGAGTTTCTTATATTATAATACAAAAGCACACTACCTCAGCAGAGCCACTAACCTTTGAAGAGGAACAGGAATGTACTGTTTCTTTCCACTCTTCCTGGAGAGAATACCATAATTCACACCACCAGTTTCCAGTCTATAATAGGTCTTTGTGTTTCTGAGCAGTGTATCAGGGATTGCTACAGCTATCACATGCAGTCACAGGAGGATAGGAAAAAAAACATTCTCAGTTTCCTTAGCATCCTCTATTTTCTTCCACAAAGTCTCAGGAAAATGGAGTCCCAAAGAAATGAAATTAAAACTGTCAAAGAAAATCAACTCCCACATTTACTTTATATTTCCCCACTGCTATTGTTTCTTGAGCTCTCCCTAGTGACTGCTACATTAGCATGGATTTACTATTAATATGAAATATGTCATAGAAAACGGGCTACAAAGTTTGCAACAAAGCCTTTTTGCTTGTGGTATACTTCGTCTCAGATGTCCTTGCATCTGATAATCTGTTTAGAAGGCTTTGTTTACATAGTCAAAGTAAAAACTTGGACTAACAGAATTCAGGAAAAGATTGTATCTCAAAACATTAAATGCACTCTGCCTTTATAAAACTGAGCTGGTTAAAATAAGAAAAAAGAGCTAGTTATTTCCTGTTATAAATTTAATTTTCATTTGATAAAGACAAAAGTCCAAATTACAGAACAGGTAGAGCAGCTTTAATTTCCGTATCAAGTAATGTAGTTAAGGTATACCAAATAACCCAAGACTTCGGCAAGACTATTGCAGCTATTACCTAAGAATCAACTTTGCCAGGCAATTTCTTTGATGTGTGACCATAAAAGATCTTCAGCTTGAAACATACATCCTTGCTATATCCTAATGATAGTTTTCCTTTACAAACAACAGACTCAGCGTATTACAATGCAGTTTTTATTAGTGTCACATTTACTCTGGTTTTCACATAAAACCACAGCTTTTTAACAAGAAAGTTAATGTTACCTGGCAATGTCCATACTAAGTAGGCAGAGTTTTAGCGATCTCAAGTACAAGCGATCTCAAGTACACTGATATGCTCGCAAAAGGCGTTTCAAGCTCTTGAACCTACAGTGCAATCCAGAATCAAAAAAGGTCACATATAAAATCTGTAGTGAAGCCCTAAAGCTCTGGTTTTTTGGCTGTTTGGTTTTGGTTTTTGTCTGGCACAATTTAGATTGTGTATTAAACTGTGATATCAAGAGTAAATATGTTACATAACAGGGATTGAAAAAAAGTCTTGTCAGGCATCAATAAGTCTTTGTCTTATCAAACTTAGACAGGAGCCAAAAAAAGCTATATTTTAATCAGTAAGTGCTACAAATCAGCTAATTAACGAGTGCACCAAGAATGCTTGTAATGATTTATAACCAATTTGTTTCTCCAAAAGCCTTTGACTAGGATAGATAATTGCTGCAAGAACAGGTGAAGGCCAAAAAAAGTACAGTTCATGGCATCATTTTAAATTTTCTTGAAAGTAATTACGTAACTTCATATACAAGAGAATTTGATTGTATTATGAATTACTTAGGCTTCAAGAGGTCTCTGAGCTTGGGATAATAAAACTTTACTATTTTAAATTAAACTCCAAGCCTTCAAGGCTTGGTGGGAACAAAGAGAGAAATTCTGAATGTCTTTTAACAAGTTTGGAAAGAAGCTTCTAGCTATTGAAACAAAGTTTTTAATAGCTTTAAAAGATGTTCTTAATTTTTGCCACATAAGCTTCTGGATGCATTTTTAAGACCTCTGCTCCAAATCTTCTACTTTAATAGTTTTGCTCTTTTCAGAAAGACAAATGGGACAATTGTCAGAAAAGTTTTTGTGCTGCAAACCACAAAATTTGCACCTTGCTATAACTATACAAATAATGATAGATTAGCTGCTTTTTAAAATTTAATACTTCAAGATGCCTTTAAACAGTAGTTACGGAACTTGGTATCAATAACATTTTTAGCATTATCAGCATGAAGTGATTTTCGCTGCCCTATAAAGGAACAGTATGTGTGTTCTGATCTTTTTCTCTTTAAGTGCTACTGGCAGTAATTTCCAGTTGCTTTTTTTTTTTTTCCTTTTTTATTTTCTGCCACAGAGCAATCAAAACCATACTTAATTGAAACATAAAAAAAATCTATGAAAAGCTGCCTGCCACCCCCACATAAAAGCTTTTAAATTAGAATAGTTCTTCCAAAGGTTCTCTTATTTTTCTGCTTCAATGAAAAATGTTTTTAGATGGCCTTTGTGTTTACCTAACAGTGCAATTCTTGTACTTTTGTTGTAGTTATTAGCCTTTTACTTTCCATATTTCTGAACACCTATGGAAATGGAAGTGTTTATTGTACACAGGAGCACACACCATAGTATGAGTCTCAGTCCCTAGGATTTAGACTTTGACTTTGTGGGAATGCATATGTATTCTCCAAGGTTCAGTTGTCACCTGTCATGAGAATTGTAAATGCATCATGGGATTTGTCCTCTGATCCCACATCACACCACGTCATAACGATCTAATTCATTGTTATCACACACCTGATTAATACAGACATAACTGAGAGGCAAGTGAGAGTCACTGTTTTTAAAGAGTGCTCATTTGACCTTGTAACACTTTAAGACAGTACCATAAAAGTTAATGTTTAGGAATACAGATGACATTGCAAAGCCCTGTCTTCAGTATTGGGATATATACTCTGTAGCATTCCAAGTATCCCATAGCAGTGATTCATACTCAATTCAGGGACTTGTTATTTGGTTTCCCCTTTGCCAATTGCATATGACAGCTTCACCAGCTCTTTAAATGTAGCAACCAAATCAGTGAATTTTGACCTCTGGAAGAAAAAGCTGTTCCCTTTTATAATTTGGAGTAGTATCACACAAATTAGAACATGAAATGTCATCAGTAATCAAATGAATCACACATTTATTGTAATTTTAAGGTACAGCTCCCTAAGTCCTCATTCTGTATTTGCATTGAGCCTCAATTTCAGAGGCAGCCCTCACAAGGAAATAGCAACCCTTTTCACTGTCTCTTTCCTGTGTAGAACATTCAACTGTCATACTTTGAGAAAATATCTAGATATATGGATTCCAGAGTTTTGCAATTGATTTGTCCACAGTCTCAGTCCCAGAAAGGATCTCCAAATTAGAGCACGATTTTTTACAAGATCTTTACTGTTTGCATGAAATTTAATAATTACAAGATTTTAGGTCCTATGGTTCACTTGAACTCTTTTTTCCTCTTGTTGTCAAAAGAAAACATTCTTCATGGTAAACTAATAAATCACATTTTTATTTAGTCTTTGTAATGTGTAGATATTTTGCAGCATAATCATTTTAGAGAGCTGTGGAATCAAAAGAATTGTAGCTTTGTTTATGACCTTATGCTGTTTATATTTGCCAGACCTTCTTAAAGAAAAACCTATCAAAAATCACCATTTCTGTTCAAGTCTGCAGACTCAGCTGAATTTTACTAGAAGCTGAGTATGATCAACAAAAGAAGAAAACACTCAATGTATTTCAAAATCAGGCTCTGGGTATGTATGCTTAAGTTCTTAATGCACTTCTGTGAAAATCAGTGTTTTTCATTTTCAGAAGATTCTCTCTTCACCATTCGCCAGAGCTAAATTATGCACTAGCAATTTCAGCATAATCAAAAGGATTCTGAAGAAAGAAAAGACCGCCCTTCTAAACTGTCATTGTTACTGACAATGGGGTACTCAGACTTCAAAAGTTAGATTGCAGCACTTTAAAATGATCACCTGTTCTTTTCCAAAGGTATAACAGAGGAGAAATGATGGGACAAGCAAATCCGAATGCAGATTTTGAATAAACTGAAGTGTGATAGAGTTCATATGTAAAGTTAAGGCTCAAACTCACAGAAAATGGAATTGGTTGGAAAACTCACATCTGCCTTAGATGGCAATTTTCAGGGATATTTAGATTCTTCTGAAGTTTAATCTTGGCATCAGGCTGACACTATTACAAGAATTATAAGATTATAAACTAATATTATATGGACACTGCTTCTCAGCAGAAGCAGAAACTTGCTTAAGGGATAAATGAAAAATCAGTAAAGATCCCCCCAACACACACACCTAACATAAATTAAATACTTGTTTAAAAAGGTTTAAAGAAAAACTGAAGGATAATAGGAAACACTCGGAATATTTTAAAATTATTGCTAGTCTCTGCCGATATTCACACAATTTTGTAAACATGTTGTTGCAGTTCAAAGATTTGTTTGATGCTAAACATTTTGATATCCCACACAACTCCATTTAATGGAGCAGATGATGTTAGAGATCTGCTGCATGTGTACAAACAACAATAGTTAGGGAGTAATAACCTCCTTTGCTTCTGTTTATCCTGGTCACATTCCAGCAGTTATACTTTTATTAGCTCTATCTGCAGTCCCTCTTGGACACTTTCAGTTAAAGAATACTGTACTCAAAAAATGAGAAGGGGAAATAGAGGGAGATCTGCACAATTCTTTTTTCAAATAATGTCTGAATTTAATAGATAATATTTTTACCTAGAGAATCAAGCAAAATAAGCATTGTGTCACCCTGTAATGCTTTGAGTATAAAAGTGAATTATGCAAGTTAATTAACATTTCCTCTGATTTCCAGATTTCATTTTTCCCTTTTTTACCCCGAAGTTCCAGATACCAGCATAACCAAGAGACTTTCTTAAGTTATCACAAATGCTTTCCTAAAGAGTTAATTTTAATAAGCAAAAAAATGTTAAGGCATTTCAGAAAAGAAATAAAAATAAAATTCCTGTGTTCCTATAAAAGATTAATTTAGGAAGAATTTTTTGGGACAAATTTAGAGTAAATAGTAGTTCCAGCTTCATATTTCCTCTTTCTGTGTATTTGAAAGTGGCCAGTAAACCCGTGTGGTCAATCCCGAGGTTGAGATGAAGATCATTAGAATGAAAAATTAAGTGAAAAGTTGTCAGTGGTCTAAGAAGAATTATTCTCTTGCTTTTGAAAAAGAGCTGTGTTTAAGGAATACTGGCAAAAAAAAAAAAAAAAAGCAAGAAATAAAACAGTATGGATAGTATGGACAAAGTCAAAAGAGAGTTACAGTTTTTACTTTGTTGCTAATTTTTATCTCTCTTAAAGACCACTCACTGATGCTATATTGGGTAATGCCCAGGAAGTCCAACTTGGTAGACTGTCTTAACAATTACACAGGAGCGTGTCTGCCTCATTAATGAGAGATAAGAATGTGCTGTTTGGTTCTTGAGGATGGTGAATCTGATATGTTGTTTAAAAGGCTAAACTCTAACTCCAGTGCTAATAAGTGGGGGCTTGATTTGTTTGGTTTGGTTTTTGGGTTTTTTTTAACATTGGAACGGTACTGTCAACACAGTGCCATTAATAGCAGAGGTAAAACTGGTTCTGTTTGGAATTTGGTGTTATCTAATGTTTCCCTGGAACTAAGAAAGGTATTAGGGAAAATAAAAATGACACCAGAGTTTCTAAAGGCCCAACTGCAAATGACTTGTTCATAGAATTATGAAAGGTGAATCAAGCAGTTTCAGTGCTCATCTGTGGACTGATGTTGCTATTACAAGCAGTTTCTAGAAAATTTTTAACCACAACATAGCAATTTTATTAAGCCAATTGCAAAATGATTTATACACTATATATAGCTCAATTTTTGCAAAACATTTGTCAGGTGACATGTCAATCACGGCATGCTAGTCAGTGTGCAGGAGGAGGAACTCAATCTTCATATCGCAAAATGCCATAAAGGAAGAACAAAGGAAAATGGATAGGGAAAAATAAAAGGATAGGAAAGAAATTGCGCAATGAAATATTTTTTTTGCTTCATTCTCCATCTCCTTTGTTTCTTCTTTTTTTCATGTTCCTTTCTTTGCCCCTTGATTTTTTACCTTCATCTTGCTGCTGTATTTTTTATTAATAGCATACGATTAGTGTGCCTGAATCTTTCCAACTTCTTTCTCAGGGCTGTTTCTCATAGCAAATAAGAGATAAAAGCTAGCTGTGTTGCACATTTCTTCTCTGATTTCTTTCATGTTTGGACTTCCTTTAGAAAATATTAATAATAATGCGAGACTATCATCTCCATCTTGTCAATTCTTTGTTTAATTGTCATCTTTTTTCTATGACTTCAGAGATCCAGAAGTCCAAATTGGTGTCTTGGCTTTTTAAAGACTGTCTTTAGTTCTCTGGTCATTAATCAATTTTAAATTAAAACAGTAAGTTTTGTAGCATTGCTTTCAACTGCAAAATGTTAAAAGACCGTAAAGACTTACAGCGACAAAACATGACCCCACAGAGCACAGGTCCTCATCTATTGCATTTAAGAATTCTTTGGAAATGTCATATGGTACCAAACCATTATCACCAAAACTGTTGCTAATACTAAAGCTAGTTAGGAGAGAAAAAAGGTGACTCTCTTGAGATTCTGGCTCAAGCTTTAACAGGAAAGTGAATAAGTTAGGTATAAAACCATAGATGTGAAAACAATTTACATTAGAGCAGTAAATTTGAGAAAAGCTTCAGTAACTGTGACCAAAGCTAGATAAACTGACTAGTAGAGTTTCACAGGGAAACAAAACTCATTGGCAAAGGACGTGCTGCACTTGACATAGTAGATTCATTTCTTATTAATATACATTGCATGATGCATATGAACTTACAGGATATCTCAAGTGTTAAATTCAGAAGCCTTGGACTCCCATTTTTATCCTGTACCCAATTTCTGTTGTGATTCTTAATGCTTGCAGTAAAGTTTCAAGGCAGAGTTTTGCTTTAGTATTGCCTCTCAATAGTTAATCACCTGATGTACAGAGAAGGCAGAAATTGCTTTGAATGTATAGAGTATAAAGAATACAGATTATAAGAACACATTCTGACATGGACTTGAGTCAGTTCATTCTGAACTGAAGGACTCTTGGTTTGCTCTCAAGCTTTTGCCTGTATCGGTGCCGTAGCAAAATCCTACACCCTGGCTTGCCCTGTCCATATAAACCAAGGCACCGTGATAGAAATTTTTAGGCTTCTAGTATCAATCACAAGTGGTTTTAATTGGTAAAATATACAGTAAAGCTGTGCTCTTTTGATAGCTTAAGCCTAGATTCACAGATCTGTTTGTGTCAGGAGGCACATTTGTTTTTCTCTTTTGTGCTTTTGTTTCCCAATTTCTATCCTACATCTCTGTCGCTCCCATCTCTGTTATCTCTGAAAACCTTTCTGACATTTTTGAAATATGTCATCACTAAACATGTCAGATTCAGCACTTCTTTTAACATTTCTGCTGTGTCTATTTTTTTAAGTCCTGGCCTAGTATTCCCTAAAATATTTTTTCATATGTATTCATTCATTTTTGATGGCTTCCTTTTCTTCCCTCCTATTGTAAATGCTCCAGAGCGAGTACAGGTAACTACTTCAGATACTCACAGACCTGTACAAGCTCCATGATTATGAATATCTAAACTAGAATTATGTACCAGACCACAGTCACTCAGTCTTACTGTATTGCTACATTGTTCCAGATGGAAACACGATCATTTTGCCATTTTTTTTTTAAAGCAGAATTTTTTAACTTTGTAACTTCCAGTACCAAATAACACCAATCACTTTAATTACTGCTGGATGTTGCTTTTCCAAAACAGTGCTGTGAATGCTCTTTCCCAGTATTTGTTTTCTGTCTGTTTTAAGCCAGCCTCTGAGATCACAAGCCCACTCCCTTACTGCAGTCTACTGGAGCAGCCACTTCTCATACTTCTCCTTCACGAACTCTGAAGACTCCATGGTAGTAACCAAAGCAGTTACTGTTTTCTACTGCTTTTCTCTCTTTAGCGGAGACTCTGTTGTAGTCCCTCTTACTGCAACTGGCTTCCCCATCCCGTCACCCTGCCACGTTCTGTACTGACAATGCCTCCATGCATTGTAATATTGACCTCAGTTAAAAACAACAAAACCCCATTTTGCTAATGTTTAAGTCTGGTTATTTTATTGTCCTTTCACCAATGCCACATCATGCATTAAATGAGCTTGTTGGTATTGGCTGAGGTCTCTGTGTTAATGACAGCTGGAGAGAAATCTGGACCATTCTTTGCAGCAGGTGACAAATAACTAGTTTCCTGGAAACCTGTCTTCTGAAAAATTCCAGTTGCTCAAAGGAAGATTGAAAGTCACAGATTCAAAGTCTCTGTGTACAGGTAAAGAAAATTTTTCCATAAAGCAACAAGCCTCAGTTCTCTGAATAATAAATGGAGGTAGATGCCTCCTAATTGAGGTGCTCTGAGGTACCCTTTGGAGATGCCTACTTTTATTTTTTGGATATATAATGAGCCCAGGCAATTAACTGAAGCTTCCAAATTAGGTGTCTAATGTAGACACCATGAAAAAAATCCTCCTTCCCTAGATACAACAGCATATTATGCATTTCAATCCGTTAGGTCTAATGAATGTCTTTGGAAAAGGCCTCAGCTGGAAAGAAAAATAACACCTTTAAACAACTTCAATTTTATATTCATACAACTTTTTTTTTTCTTTTTTAAAAATACATCAGACAGTGAATGTCCAGCTAATTTGGAATTCTGCATAGTTGACTACTTATGATTCACTAGTATTTACATATTCTATAAGATACCATTTATGTCTGTACAGAAATTCATCTTTTTGAAGGTCATCTTTTCTTTTCTGATACTCTAAATGATTCGTATTTCCATGTAAAAGGGTCCTTATATTTATATCCGGGGGCTAAATTATGTCTAATTGGCTTATTCTATCTTGACCTAGATTTAAACAAAAAAACCAAAACAAATATTTTCCCATTAACAATAACAATCATGAAACAATCCTTTTATAACGCAGCATGAAGCACTACGGGCTTTGTTGTAGGTTTGTGGTTTTTTGGGTTTTTTCTGTATGATCACAGTCAGTAATTTATGCATCTTCCAAGTTAAATACATGGAAAAGTCATAGACTGCTGCAAATCACACACGAGGTTTGCCAGGCTGCTCTGTGGAGAATGCTATAGGTCAATGATACATTGGTTTAGAGGGCAGCCATTTACTACACTCATTGCTTCTGTTACTGTCTAACCACATGTCTAAGATGCATAATAAACACAGCTTCTGTCTGGGCTTGTTCACCATACTTTAAAGGCTGCAGATTGTTTTCTTTTAGCTTGTTTCAAATCATTAGCAAGAAGGCAGGGACTTTAGAGATGGAAAATATGTAGTAAAAGTAGGAATTTAGCCTAATAAGACATATGAATCAAGCTAATTTTCATTCTTTAAGAAAATCTCTATTTCGATTAGTAGCATATATTAATGAACTAAATCAAAATTTATGCATAGACGTATTTTATACTTCATGTGTGCATATATATACCTGTTAAAAATCTTGTAATATTATGCCACCATTGTCAGCTTTGCACACTGTCTATATTTAAGCCCAATAAGACACCTGCTTTGTGAATGAATTAATGCTCTTATAAATTTGTTTTAGCCTTTTAAGCAACTACTTAAACAGAGGAAAAAAAAAAAGTGGGATTCTATTGTTTTGCTTTTACTTAGTGTTTTGCCTGTCATAGTAAGTAAATTTAATCTGCATTATTAGTAACTGTCAACAGCACACTCTGAGCAGAAGGCAAATACAGCAGGTGGTAAAAGAAGAAGAGATGGCTGAAAGCAGAAAAGCAAAACAAATGATTGCCAGGAACTGCTAATCTAGTTATGCATAAATTTAAGACAAATTAAAATGCATGCAAAGCTTTCACTGAAGATGAATGCTTGACAGAAAAGGAGATAAACTGACCAATTGTTGTTATAAGACCATTTGTCAGAAAGCTCAAGTGCTAAAACCCCGTTATAATCTTCTAATTGCTTTAATGCAACTTCTATAAACTTAATGTGTCAGACACTTTGAACCTCCTAAGTGACAGCTCATCAGACAACAAACTTATGGCAGAGAGGACTGTTCTTTATTTACTAACACTTAAAATAGGTGACCCTTCCATTTTACTATATTTTTCAGTGGTCAACATTTAAACTTTTAAAATGTTTTTGCTGGTAATTAGCATCCCTATAATATCTCTTGCGATAGTTAATGATTTTTAAAGAAAACGTTCTCAAAAGACTTACAAGGAGTTATAAAAATAATGCTGATTATTTTATATTTCATAATAATCTGTTTTTCAATAACCTATCAAAAAAAGATATGCACACAATTAGGACTTTGACAAAGAAGAAAAGTATGCCAGCTTCTTTGCTTTTCTTCCACTTTTGATGCTGGAGGGGGGGGGGGCGCGGATTGGGAGACACTTCCCTAGAGCCTGGAGGCAGTCTACCTGGAGCCAGAATTTCACTTCTCCCAAATCTCGCTTATTCCTCATACCAGATGTTCAACTTCTGGCACCCAAGAGAAATGCCTTCAAAATAAATGGTTATGGTGGGGATTGAAGACAGATTGACCTTAAAGCATTAGGTGGCTGCTGCTGAACCATTCTTAAATTTCCTCTAATCCAAATGGAATAACTGGTGAGCTTGCCAGTGCTAGGTTAATTCTTGAACTTGATGATCTTAAAGGTCTTTTCCAACCTAAATGATCCTATGGTTCTGTGATTCTATATTTATTCTTTGCCTTCACCTCAGTGGTGTGATAAGGGTGTCAAGTGGTCATTAGTAATGAAGGGCAGTAAGGCTTGTTTCAGAAAGGCTCCAATTGCAAATGCCAGTTGCATAGAGTCTGTAACACCAGTTACTTGACTTGTCACTGGTGCCAGTGGGAGCCAGTGCAGCCATTAGCAGCATAGCAGAGATAACGCCAGGATCCTTTGGAGCTGCTAAACTTTTAAGGAAAAGAGTTACAGAAGAACTCCACAGGAGCTCTGGAACATGCAGGGAAGTTAGTGTTCAGATACTGCAGCGTAATTAAGGCAACTGGGGCACAATGTTTCACATTGTTTAGAACAAAATCCTAGATAAAGTCAGTCTTTGGTTATGTTTTGCATAAAAGTTTATCCCTTTTGACAGTTCAGCAGGGCAGATGGTCTCAGAGCTCTGTCACCACTACACAGAGCTTGGTAAAGAACTCTTACATTTTATAATTTCCAATGTTACAATTCATAATTATGTTTAAACTGAGTAGTTTTATTTGAGGACTGTAAAAGAAAAGCTGTAATCCTACTAGGCTTCACCTTAAAGCTTACCCTCAGGAGTTTTAATTATGTTGAAGGGATAGTTACCTTCCTTCTATTTTAACATGAATTTTGCTGTACTTCTTATGAGAAAGTGCTTTTTACTTTACTGATGTAAACTCTTCATGATTGCACAAGTGAATGTGGGGATAGGCAATAGTCACACAAGAGATATGTCTCCATTCCCAGCTGCATCTGAGTCATGAGTAAGAAAATCCTGCTCTTGTTAATACGTTCCTCCACATTTTAAAGTCTAATTATTTTGGATCGATATAACTGGAAAAAATTAAAGAATCATTCTATAAGCTTCCTAACGTTGTTAGTCCTGTTAGGGCTGTTGTGCCTTGCAGCACAAATTTTATGGGATAGTTTCAGTCTCTTGTATTAACGAAAAACAAAAAGGAACACTCCCTTCCTACAGCTTAAAGCAAGAGAATTTGAAAGAAGAATAAAGAAAAGTAAATTGCCACAGTTCCTTTTGGTTTTATTAATAAAAAAGTACTTCTGTTTGCTGACCTAGATATATATGCATTCGCCTATGCAGTTTACTGATTCACAACCATAAGTGGACACTGAAGTCAAAAAAAGAACTTGATTTTTAAAAAGTATTAACAGTTTTATTACTATTAGCAATGCTTGTACCTTAACAAAAAGATCCCTGATAAAACAGAATCTAATCTTACAGTTAAAGGTGTAAATTCTCCTTGTTGCTATAGAGAATGTCTCCTATGCAAACAGGTCTGATAATAATTACATATGATAGTGTATAATGAAATGGGAAGGATTCATCTTTCTTTAAAGCAGCAGGTATGTATTCTTCCTCTCATAGTGTCAAACCTAGATGGAGACAGTGATCAAACATGGTGTGACAATTTCCGCAATGTCTCCCTGTGGGAGCTATTAAAATTCAACTTATGCACAAAAAAACTCTTGAATACCTAGCCTGGTAAAAATTGCATGTCATCAGCTAGGAAATGTGGAATTAAATCTTGCCAAAAGATAGAAAACATATTTCATATACAGTTTTGCAATTTTTTTTCCCACTGAAATAATTTTTAGTTTTTAGCTAGTTGAAAGTGATGGGTAAATCAGTTCTCCAGGGTCTCAGCCTGGAGCTTCCTCTTTGTGCCAGCATCATATAGAGGTTCTCAGTTCCGAAAACATCAGGGCCAATTCATTTCCAGAAAGCAGAAGACAAAATTAAATGTTTGGAGGGCAACTAAAAGAAGTGTGACATTGCCCAGGACTCCCAGAACCAGCTTGCTAGAGCAACAAAAATTATTGCAACTCAGATTCCAGACCTGCTGTAGTCAGCTGGAGACTTTATTGCTTTTATAAGGTTGTATCAACATGCTTTGAATTTGTGTAATAATAAATGAGTATTCTTCATGAAAGGTTTCTAATAAACAGCAGTTATTGAGAGTTTACTTATGAGAGGTCTTTTCTTAATTCTTATTAATAAGGAAAGAGCTATGTCATACTCTACAAAGAACATGTCATTAGGACACAATAAATACATTTAAGCCATCAAGGTTTATCTACATTAAACAACAAGAGGAGGTCAATAGGAAGCACGATGTCCATGAACGTGAGCAGGAAGGAGATTGATACATGACATTGCTCACTGTCCCAGGCTGAGTGACAGCCCTGCCTCAAAGACGTGAAGGGAAAAGTAAGCCTGAATTCAAACTTGAGCTGTCTTACACAGCTCATAAAATGAAGGAGACTGGACCCTTGTCTCTGCTGGGGGTAGAAGGAAGAACCGTCCCCCATCCTCTGAACTGCCCTTCACAATGCTCTGGTGTTGGAGAATGAAGAGCATGTGAGCAACAGACAGGATCCAGAAGCCAACCATGCAAAGTCGATCTAGCCACCCACCTGTCTTAGAACCAGTGCCACCAGAGAAACACATAAGGTATTAATAATTGGAGACTCCTTGTTTAGAGGCACCAAAGCATCCATTTGCCTTGCAGACAGTATCTCTAGAGATGTTTGCTGCCTACCAGGAGCTCATATTCATGACATTACAGAGAGGATGCTAACTATTGAATTTGTAGTTTATGATCTGCTGCTACTATGTCATGTAGTGTCTAACAATACTGCAATGAAGCAACTTGGAACTATCAAAGGAGACTGCATGTCCCTTGGAGCAACGTTAAAAGGATCTGGAGCAGAGGTGGTATTCTCTATCCTTGCAGTCAGAGGAAGGGGGTTCAGGAAGAAGGAGAAAAATTGAACAGGTGGATGCCTGACTGCACGGCTGGTGCCATATTCAATGGTTTTGGCTTCTATGATCATGGATTGACCTTTGAGAAGGCAGGCCTGTTGGGAGCTGAGGGGCTTTATCTGGCCAAGTGGGGCAAGAGGGTTTTTCCCAACAAGCTGGACAGACTCATAAAGAGAGCTTTATACTAGACTTAACAGGGGAAGGGGATAGAGTTTTGAGTAACAGAGAAGAGCCAAGGGTTGTTGATGTATCAGGAACCAACAATGAAACACCTGTTAATTCCTCAAAGGAATTAGGGCTCTTTCCTCCAAAAAGGTGACAAGGTTGATAGCCCAACTGAAGTGTCTCTTTTCCAATACGTATAGCATATGTTACAAACTGGAGGAGTTTGAAACCACTGTGTGCATAGAAAACTATGATTGAATTGCTATCATTGAGACACAGTAGAACAAATCACACAACTGGAGCGTCACAATCAGTGGCTATTAACTGTTCAGGAGGGACAGGCAAGGAAGGGCAATATTCAAACATTGTCTGGGCAATATTCAAACATTGTCTTCTCCAAGCTCAGGACCAGTGCATTCCCAAGAGCAAGAAATCAAGCAAGGGAA
>JAOXNO010000013.1:113313146-113327507 GCA_028565335.1 Limnodromus scolopaceus | reverse complement strand
GTTGATGTAGTCCTTAGGAATATGGTTTAGTGATTTTTGTCAGGGTTAGGTTGATGATTGGACTAGATGATCTTTAAGGTCCCTTCCAACCTAGAAAATTCTGTGATTCTATGATTCTATCTGTCACCCAGCCCAGTCATAGCCTAGTGCTTCAGCTTTCCCTCAGACTCAGAAAAATCTAACAACTCTTAGAAAAGAAAGCTAAAAATAGTGATTTCGCCAGAGGGGAAACAGGAGATTGGCTTTTGGAGTGACAACGTGTAAAGAGATTTAACCCATTAATTTACTTTTCTTACTTACCACTTTTTAAAAATTTCTCTTCAAGGAATTCAATAGATGCAACCCTACATTATAAAAGAGCTGTTAATTTATTTAATGGTAGGCTTCTGTGTACAAAGGTGACATTTACAGAATTTGTGAATTTTCCAAAAGGCTGAGCCCAAATGACAGCATTTCAATGTGTGCTTTACATTAAAGTTATTTCAATATAGCACTTGGAGTAATCAAAAGGAAAGACAGCCTTGTTGCTCAGACCTTCTGGTCCTTCTGCTGGGAAAGCACAGCACAGCTTGTCACAGAAATTATGACATCAAAGTATTCCAGAGTAACTGAAATGCTTTTGAAAAAATGAAGTGTTTTGGATGTGATATCTCTTATATATATATATTTATTTTTTTTTCAACAAGGACATTGCCAACAAACTGCCATAAGAAAACAAAACTGTACAGTCTGAAACACAGAAATCTTCACCTCCTTTCAATTTTCATATCTATGCTACAGATGTTGAGGTTTGTGTGAAGAGGGGAGAAACATGGAAAATACCTAACTAAATAATATATAAGCTGTATATGCATTGCAGAGTCCTTCAGGTGTCTTCAAGCTCTGCCAAATGCAGTGATGTGCTCTATAGCTTGTAACACACTGCCCTGCCCTGCATGCAATTACACCAAATTCTTTTCTGAACTAGTAACATCGGGTTTTAATTTTAACTGGACTGTTCCTAGGAAAGTGTGGGCTGCTTTCTTTTAGTACTGTTTCTTCAATTGGTCTTGCACATATTTCAGCTCAAAAAAGAACATAGAAAGCAGATATCAGTTCTATCTGTCCAGAGTGATGGAACCAATATCTTGGGACCTCAGAGGACTCCATAGATCCCTGGTAAAGAAGCACAGAAGCTTCCATTTCTGATTTTGTTTAGCCCCATGGGTAATGTGGTTCCTGAACCAGGTCAGAACTGGTGAGAAATAATGTCTCTATCTTGTTTTCATTTCTTTAGACCTATCAGATATCTTACTAGATCCAAATAATACTATAGTTTTCTCCTCAAGTCTTCTCATTTTCACTTTAATGTTTTCAAGTTATCAAAAAAAGACTTCCTAAAGAAGAAAGACAACACTACAACTTTTAACTAATATGATATCAAAATGCAGTGCAAATAACACTGTTTGCGTGAAAACATATATTGTATTTCTGATTTTTTTAAAACCAGTAAAATGGGAAAGTAGAAATGATCTAATGATAATAGCACATAACCTAAATATTGAAATTTTCTGTAGCCATGAAAATATGTAATTACTGTTTCTACTGCTTTTCTCTTAATAAATTTATTTCTTCAAAAGCCTACTGAGTTTAGGACAAAAGTGTATTTACAAACATTCAAAGTATATTTAATATACAAAAATTTAAAATTGCAATATTGTGTTGATCATATTATTTTCTTTTGGCATATTTTAATATATTTATTTATATCTTTTTATTTTGCAAAAGTAAAGGGAAGTTGGGCTCCTTTAGGCGTTCTTGGTTGTAACGGTATTATCAACTGTAATAGAAAAGAAACCGCAAGAATAATTTGCTTTGAAGATAGAAGGAGACATTTTTGGGAGGTTGATTTTTCTTTATTCTTTTTACTAATTAGAGAACATTTTCTCAATTCAGATTGGACAACGACCACATTTTTGTATTAGCTGATGAGTTATTTACAACATTGGACCTTTAAGATCAAAGATTTTGGTATAATATTTGTGAAGTTATTGCAATGCCACAATATTTTGATAAACCATAACAGGGTCGCTGGGAACCTAAGGAAAATAAATTAATATTTAGCTAATAAATTGAGCTCTTACAAATGACTTGACTTGCAGACATAAGAAGCTTTATATGAAATAAGAAGTACTAAAAGGCATGGTGAAGATAAGGTTCTCTGGAACCTCCCCGAATGATACCTGCTGCTCATTATTTTCTGTCCAGCAAGAAGATTGTAAGCTCTACTGATAACTAGCGACTAGGAATATTCAAATTTTATGACTTTTTTTTTTAATAATAAATTTAAATGGTATTTTTTATAACATCTATAGACTATTACTACTATGCATCTTCTTATTATCTGGTACACTATATCCCCAAGACTCCACAGCATTCAGAACAATTGTATCTCAATGATTATGTTCTGTCATGTCATACAATATCCTTTTCTTTCCAGAGGACTTCCCATATGTGATTATGTGCTGTTCATTCCCACTCTATAGTTATATTTAGGAATAGATAGATATATTTTGGAATACTTTGTCTTGTCTCCTTTCCATCTGCTCGTTAATTAATGTTATACTATATAATATGGGGCCCTGTGAAATACAAAACAATGTTGAGTTCTGGTCCATTTCAAAACAGTCAGACTCCAGCCTCTTTACCATATGAAATCATTGAATGGCTCATTGCATTGAATGGAGACCTATATGTTGTGAACTGTAAGTGGTGGTCACTGGAGAGATACTCCGTGGCTGAATTTGTGAGGTGTCATTATGAATTGGCCTCAAGGAAAAACTCAGGGAGGGAGGGGAGGTGGAGAATTGTCTACCCCATATTCCATACCATTTACGTCTCATCTGTGCTGCTGCCGGTGTGAAGAACACAAACTGTATAACATGAGAAAGGCAAAGGAGAGCACAAGTTGGATCTGAAATCCAGCCTTTTACAGACAATTTTAGTTATCCATTTATTCAGAGTATTTTGGTTCTTTTGAACATTTTTATTACACCTGGCTGAATAGTTTTAGACACGAGGCTTAAAATAATTGTACCTTTTATTTTATTTAGTTTCCTGTACTTCCTTCATCCTATGGAGTCAGAAGCCCTGAAAGTCCTCCTGGTAACACTTCTGCATGACAATTGAAGGAGAACAAATGAAGATGCAAAAATCTTAGCCTTGGCAGAGTACAGCTCATCTCACAATACAAAATGGATTAAAAAGTAGTACAAGAATTGATTACTGCATGATGTTCTAACAGATTTTTCATCACCTACGAATCCCTATCAATGATCCTCTTAAATGCCTACTTGTCCTGAACAGGGCGTTCTAGAGTTCTCAGTGGAAACTAAGGAAAAAGAATGAATAGAAAATATTCTCCCTTCACATTGCTTCATGTTTGCTGATATTATTAAATTTTTCCATATAATCCAAATGAAGATTTACAATTAGTTTAGTCTTATAAAAGAATTATCCTCATAATTTTCAGTCTGGTAATTATAACTTAAACAAGATGTAGAGAACCATATTACATGCTTATAAAATAATTTTCTTTAGAAGTATATATGTACTTCCAGGTATATATGTAGTTCTTCTAAATTCTAAATTTCTGAGATATTTTTTTAGTTATCATGCAACTTGCTTAAGAAGAGAGCATCTGTTTTTCTTACGAAAATTCACAGGCTATCTTTATAGACTATGGAAAACAGATTTTTGAGAAGCTGAGATTCAGCTGAGTTTATCTTTGAACTCAGTACAAATAAATAGTACATTTTAAAAGAAAAAAAGTAGTCTGAAATTTATAATTTATAATTTAAATTTAAATTTAAATTGAAGTAATTAGTAATTATTTTTGCTAAAAACCCCTACATTTTGGGTAATATCTCTAGCTTACAAGGATAAAATGGAATCTTAAGATTAGAAATTTGATTTATTGTTTTAACTTAAAATCTACCAATTTAAATGAAAAGCTATGTTAGCAAAGACAGATAAGTTTTGATTTTCATCTAAACTTCAGGCTTAGTTATATTAAGAAAACTTGTTCAAACCTGGATATTTCACAATATATCAACCAAATTAATTCTTACTCCAAATTAAAATTTATTTCATTCCAAGGGAAGAAGATCACTAACTGTCAAGACATTTGCAATCAAAATGAAAATAGAATAGAATATTTACATGGAAAAAATAAGTGAACTATTTTAGCACCTACCATGAGCTTAGCTAGAAAGGTTTAACACAAAGAAACCGGGCAAATGCTGTCTTCTGAATCAATTTGTCTTTCTGCACAGTATGTCTAAATGTTTTAGACAAATAGACCGTTTGCAAAGACTTACAATACTGAAAATTCACTATTTTACTTTGTGAACTCAAATTACTATTCCCAATTCTTGTTTGTTTGAGAATGTTTGAGTAAAAGCATGATAATGCTACATAAAAGAGCTGATGAACTGTATAAGTTTTCAAGACTATCTTGAAAATCTAATTTTTAATGCCTCTAATAGATTGCACTTTTTAATTTAAATCACTTCAGAGCATTTATCCATTGCATGCATTCAATGATGAAAGTAAAGCATCCACGCTACTAGACGGAAAAATAAACAGGTTTAGCAGGCAATAAAAAGAGTTGTATAAGATAAAACAACTTTGTTGAAATTGTAGTACAGCCTGAGCATCAAAACACTCAGCAAATTATTACGGGCCGTGACCTTCATATGATTTCTGAAATGAAAAACAAGACTTGTTGGAAGGTATTTGTAACAAACAGTTTTATCAAGTGTATTTTTGACATTGCTAGCCAAGTTTCTGCCCAAAGCAATGTTTCATGGCTACTTTAAACACCTGAAAATAGAGAGTTTATAAAAGATAGTGTTATCTGAGCTTCCACTCCAGTACTGCAAGGAGCTTTAATATGATACATTTTATGGATTTTAAGTAAAACCTGTACTTTACCACATGGCATTGTGTCATCAGACTTCTGTTCATGGAATGACATTAAAATAACTAAAGTGTGAAAAATCAGAATCCTATATCCTTCAATAGAGCTTGCTTACTGAGTTCCTTCCCGCCCCAAGAAAAATGCAAGCATACTTTTCTTCTCACATACCGTACACATGATTCATATCAAAATTCAATCATGCTCAATTAACACTTAAAATTTTCCAATAATTATGCTGAAGGCAGCACCAGCACACACAAAGTGATAAGGGAGCCAGGGACTAAGCTGTGCATAAATTCACTAATAAGAGAAAAGGTCACAGGCTGATATTACTGAAATTTGATTAGATTTCAGATCCATGTGTTAGAAATCAATGGTTTTTTGGCTTCAGCATTTCTGCGCTGGAGTCAGACACTCTCTGGGGCCCTGTGTTTAATCAGAGGCTGTACCAGCGTTACATCCTCTCCTGGGCACAAAGACAGGAAGAAATGAGAGTGGCTTTACAGGTCAGAACAGACAGGCTTTGCCATTCCTGCTGCCGTGTGGTTTGGGGAGCTGAGAGGGAAAAACTGCAGCTGCAGCTGTGAAGTGAAGCAACTGTCATGTTGGTCAATGCTCACAGGAAAGGTAAAGCCAGTGCCGGGGATTTTACAGCTCTTTGATAGCTTCCAGTAGCAATCTCGTCCAACCAGGACGAGTCCACAAAGGGCTCTTCTCAGAAACACAGAGTGGTTACAAATATGGGAGCTGCAACCTGAATTTAATCCCACAACTGAAAAACAAAAAAGGCCCCCGAAATGAGCTTTAGATATATGTTGTTCCTATAATGTGAAAACTGACAGATAACAGGAAATAATGAAAGCTTCCTAACTCGCTACTGATCCATATGTTGTTCTGGACATGAGTGGAAGCCTGTCAAGTCCCTCTGCTCCACTTTTGTTTGTCTCTGCACAACCAAACAATTAAACAGATTGTCAGATGTACGGCACTGAAGTAACAGCTTTTCATGGAAGAAGAAAGCAAATGATCTGATGAAAAAAATGTAAATATGAAAAAAAAAATTAGCTTCCAATTGTAATTATTTCTGACTTGCACCATCAAAAGAATGTGTTATATCAATGCAAAATTGATGAGGCAGAAGAGAGGATTAAGCCTATAAAACTCAGAAAAAATCATCAATTAGAGAACAAAAATTAAGAAGAAAATTTTTCCTCACAGTCAAATCATCACCTGCTTTGCCAAGATTGCTTTGCCTTACATTGTTGAGTGATCATAATTGATTAATCCATGTTTAAGCCCCAAATCAGAGAGTTTGGGAAGTAAGAGATGAACTACAGTTCCCATTTTGGGAGATGGAAAGAGTAGTTGTCCCAGACAGGGTACAATACATAAAGTATATATTTATTATTGCAAGTGTAAAAGAAATAAAGAAAACTGCAAAAGGCAGAATAGAAAAGCAGTCTTTTATTGTGGTTAGAATTTAAAGGTGAAGCAGGCTTCGGTCAGATAGTGTCTTCTCCCTGGGGCTGATTTTCTGTTGCCTAGTTTCTGTTCAGACATTGCAGAAGAGGACAAAATTCTACTCTTGAATTAATTGATTTAGCTTTTGGGACCTAATGTACAACTAAACCAAGAGGCTGCATTGTAGAAATAAGTAGCTGTGGTGCTTGTCCAAGTAGAACGAGCATGATAAAGAGAATTCTTTTTTTGACAGACACTACCTTTGTTTTTATTGGGTTTATGAAGGAGACAACAGAAGAAAGCATATTTTTGTAGAAATTTTCTGGGACTCACTAGTGAACCACTAGCAGCTTGAACTCCATGTTTGACTATATGAAGGCAACAAAGAAAATTAAACAAGTTAAACAGTAAAGTTGCAACCATTGGACAACACTAACTGATTAAGAAAAACCCTTGCTTTTTTTTTCAAAAGGAACTGCTTTTGCTTTTTACATTATCTATGGAATTACATCAGACAATTTTCTCTCTTATTCTTCTTCAGGCAACATTGCATCAACAGCCTCAGAATGTTTCTAGAATGAGTGCATAAGAAAGATTCAAGCTACTTGGAGACAAGCTTCAGGTAAAGACATCTATGCATATTATAATGGATGAGTCATACAAGGAATATTCTTATTTTAGTTATTCTATGAGATTTTGCAGACTGAAGTTCTACTTTAGTTGCCTAATCCTAACTGTAAACTAGTGGTGTCATCTGGGCCTCATTAGCAGATTAACATTGTATTGATAATAAACAAATGCAATAGTGTTAAAAACTTCACTGTATTCTTTCAGCTCCTTCTGTAAAAGCTTTAAAAGCTCAGTGCAGCTCTTTAATCCTCTATATGGTGTAGAATTAACTGCTGGAACTTGAACGCCTACTAAATGATTTCTGACTTGACTAATTTTTTCTGACTACAGTCAAATCCTTACTGAGCCAGCTTTACAGTTCTTCTGTCAATATCAGGCCAGAACTTATCAATATTCTTCAACTGATGCATAACTGATTATTAATGTAAACAACTATTTTAATGATTTTCAAAGCCAGTCTCCTTAGATTTACCTTTTTTTTGTATGTTGACTACTCCATTACGTTATTTCTATTAAGGATTTTTTTTATCAGACACTTGCCTGAGGAGATCTTAACTAGTGCAGACACAAAGCTACGCTATGAGATTTTTTCTTGGTTTTTGTTTTTTGTTTTTTTTTTCTGTGACAGAAAGGAAGGCAAAACCATCACTTGTCTTGCTGGGCCGTTGGCTGCTATCTCCCTTAAATTTCTGACAATACAATTCGCAGAGATGTATTATGTTCAGAGGGAGAACTTCATCAAACCATGCCTTCTGTTTTGTTTTTAAAACTCTGATGTCAAAGAACAGAGAAAATAAATGAACCATCAACAAAAATGTGATATTTGTTTGCTGTCTCTACCTGATATGCTGGTCAAATAAGTACCTATTTACTAGTGCCTTTTTATATGCACAGTATGTATTAGCCCAATAGAGTTACGAGGTATTTGCAATGACTTTCAGTTTATGGAAAGCTTTTCTGGTTCAGAATTAGGACTTGAAGAAGCACACCTGCTGTTGTGCTGAAGTGCACCTGAAGCACAACAGACAAATCTCTGATTCTTTGATGATTTGGCATGTATTTGGTTGGCAAAACTAAGGCTAAAAGTTTTAGTGTGGGCACATCTCAGAGAGATTCAAGCAGCAGGTTGCTGGATTTCATGGCAGGCTGGAGAAGCTATGGAAAAGTCCGTTTTCTACAAGATGGTTCATTGCAACCTATGTAACCATCCTGGAAAAGAATAAGATATTGTCATTTAAAACATAGGCATTTGCCCATATCTATTTTAAATAAAGTGGTCAAAGGTAGAAGAGCAATCATATTTCTTTCTCACAATATACATACTATTTTGACTGTGTTATTATTAAGGTTGCTTCCAAATCCTAAGGTGCTGGCATGGACTTTTAAAAATTATATTTAAACATGAAAGATACATTGTTAAATCTATTTCTCCTTTGGCATTTAAAAAAAATCCAGCGTTGTTCCTCCAGTTGCAGACTCTGATTAGTAGGAGAGTTCAAGGATGGCTATAGATATTCACTGAAAGCCCAAAAGTTAGAATATGTGACCAAAGTAGACATAAAACTCCCTGGCTCAGCCTTGTCTCAGGGCAGCCTGCACTGAGTCTTCTGTAGCTTGAAGTATCAGCTGAACCCACGATAGTAAAAGTCCAAAGGAAAGTGTTCTTCAGTCTTTCAGAATGACTCCCACTTGTGATAGAAAATCCCGCTGGTTTGGTCATGCAACCTGCTTGCTTGCACCTAAAATGAATAGAAGAATATTCACTGTAAAGCATGCCGTCACCACCTTCAAACTATACTTTTTCTATTTTGTTTGAATATCTAAGTACAGGGAGTCCATGCCAGGTCCTCAGTTTTAATCTAAGTGTAATCTTGTGCAAACAGTTTTGCTTCGTAGGCAACGCTGTTCCAAATCATGGTTGTGTTTTCTCGTCTGGTGTCTGCCTGCCCAGGTACTCACAGAAGACTCTTAAAACTATGGGGATTCCTTGAAAATGCTTCCAGATTTATTTTCCAGATTGCTGCAGAAGACATGGTATTTCTACTCGAGGCTCCTAAGATGATGGCAATTTAGATGTACTTTATTTCAAGGTAAACTTCACAGAGCTCATTAAAGCTTGTTATGCAGCTCCTTTTGGCCGCTGGAAAGGTATAATCAGGGTGAACATAAGAATTTGAACACTGGTAGCTTTCTTCTTTTCAAATACTCTTAACATCAAAGCTATTAGCAAACACTTGCTGTAATCATTGCCTTCATGTTTGCTTCCTGATAGCTTTCATGTGTTTCTAACTTTCACCAAGGTTTCCTTTATCAATCACTGGATGTTTTTAAAAAGTTCGCTTACTGCTTAAAGCACAGAGGTGAAATAACAAAAACATGTATCAAAAATATTGAAAGCACTCATTAATTTTAAGATATATTTTTCCAAACTCAAATTGACTTTTCTCACTCATGTGCCATCCTGTCATATATGCTTCATTTTATACTGTCCCTGGATAGATTGCACGAAAGGTTGGCTTAGGAAACATTATAAATCAGGATTAACTTTAACCATTTTTAGCACTGAACAGGCCTTCTGCTATTTATGGACCGGAATGTGGTCAAACCCAGAGAATACTACCTGAAATCAGGAATCATTCAGTACTGTCTTAAGTACTATCCTAAGACTTGCCAGAAGCCTTATACTTCCAGCTGTGAAAATGGAGAGAGATGTAATTTATGTACGTAAAATTATTTTTTAAAAAAATTAAAATATAATCTAGAGTAAAAGGAAAAATGCATTATGTTATTCATCCTTTATGTTCCAAATAAACATAACAGTATTAAGAGAAGGGTAAATTGGGCCCATTATTTTTTATCCACACTAACTAGTTAGTATCTATCTAATTAGACTTTGAGGATATTTGCATATTTCCTTTCTAAGTGTGCAATTAAATGCAAAATCCTAGAACACCATGAAGTATTCAACTTAATTTGGAATCGTTCTAAAGTAGCATATATTGCAGTTTTAGGAGTAGCAAGCAAAATAAATAGAATGAGTTGTACAGGCATGGCTTTGTAAGACAGCTGTCACATACTTGGCCATATACAAAAATCAGTTATAATGAACAATGAATAAGGCAAAGCCATGTTTATTTTAATATGAACCAGCAGTTATTACAAAGGTTGGGAGTAAAGGTTAAGATTACAGTAAGCATAATGCCCTAAGCTCAGTTCTAATGACTGTTTTTAAAGTACCTTCATGCTTTGGATTTATCTAACTTGTACTTTGGCTGAATTGACTCTGCATCTGTATTCTTTCTCCTGCTCTAATACTCCCTAGGACTCTCTGCTGGTGCTGTGGAATCATGATGTGGCACAGTGACAGATGGCGATGCTACTTTAGTTTAATCGCAACATATAAATATTGAGCTCTTAAGGAGGAGTACCTTGTTATTTACAATCCAGCACTTTTCATATCCTAAGGGTAACAGCAGATAACTTTGATCTTCTGACCAAACTGGTTGCTTGAGGGCAGAGATGGTCTCTGCAGAAAGCACATGGCTGTGCAAATAAAGCATTTGATTCTGCTAAATAAATTTTGGCTTTTTTTTTTTCCTTGGGTTTTTTTGTTTGCCTTTTTTGTTTGGTTGGTTGTTTTTTAAGTTTCAGTGGCCTCTATCCTTCCTATTCAGAAGGTTTATCCTGTTCTTTACAAGCAACAGCTACTTCCATGACTTCCAAACACAACTTGGAATTACAGCATCCAGTGGCTGCACAAACCCCCATAACGTAGTTTAGTCTAGCTCTCGGCGGTGGTGCTGGTTTTCGTAAACTCAGATAGGCATATGGTTGTTCACCAGAACTAAACATTGCTTCTCATAGGGCAAATCACTTCCCACAGACTTGTCATCAGACTGTCAATTGCAGCAATTATGGTTACAAAAGGAATTGGAACAACCAGCCTCCGTTGCCTCCCTAAATAAGGGTCTGAATGTCAGCTGTAACTTCCATAACTTCTATCCACTTGGTTTGAGAGCATTGGTATGATATTGCATTTTAACTGTAACTTCACCTACTCTGCAAAAGATCTTTGCTTTAGGTAATTCAGCTTCCCTCAGTCAAAGATATTGTTTCTCTGATGTTTTACGGAAGGTTCTGTACTAAAGTCACATTAATTGAAACTGCGGAGAAAATTACTATATTATCCCAGAGGAAACAAGGGGACGGGCCTCAGCTCTGGAATTTATTTCAAAATACAGTGTAAAGCAGTTTAACAGCAGCATAAACTCTTTATCATTTCCCTTCAGCAATATTAAAAAAAAAAAGTCTCTTTTTTAGTTGTTTTCCACATAGAGACTTACAGTTTGCAGATATGGGATGCTAAGGATGGAGATGTTCATGAGTCACGTCGTGCATTTAATTCCACTTTGCTTAGGTGTGGTAAATCTGAGCTTGAACTAGACACAGTACTACAGACAAAGTATTCATGTCTTGAGACTCATTTAGATCACATAATCCATACCTGTGTAACTTAATTTCTTCAGATTTGTTTTATATGAACTTTAATCACACACCACAGTTATAATATGTATTGAAAATCTTGTTAGAGACATTCAATACAATACTAAACTTCCATAGTTACACACTTTGTTTTGCTTCCCCATACAAAAGACTATTTCATTGACTTAGTCCCTTTTGTGTTAGTCAACTTTTGTGTAGTCTCCATATAGGAAAAAACACATACAATTGCATATGCATTAAGCTATATATTCCCATACATTCAAGTGTATTTTATTATTTTTTTTTAATAGTTGCTACATGGAAGAGCAGTACATATTCATAACTTTTATCTTTTAAGTAGTTTAATTTACCATCCTACAGGTACTATTAGTTTGCTGAGAAAGAAGCAAATTAGGGTATTTTTACAGGCATCTAAAGCAAACAACAACCTGAAAATACTGATTTAGAAGGGACCATAACACTACAAATAATTAAAAATCTAGAACTTGCAAATAATTCAAAATGTAGATTTCTATTGAGGTTTGACTCCTGTCCTTAAACTTTATTTCCCAATAGCAATACATTTTTATGATACACTTGCAGTCTGAATCATTAATTCCTTACATTATTTTCATCAGCCATACATGTATTGATCAATGACCAAGCGGTTTCTTTTTTTTTTTTTTTTTACTTTTATTCTCTCTAAGAATGAAATTCTAATGACAAATTTCAAGAAGAACCTCAAATAGACTTGATAGATTGTTTGACATTACAGGCAATGACAGGATGTTAAAGACCCACAATAAATATCCTGTGGTATAAGAAAATAATAACAATAGATATGAAAGAAAGCAAACTGCTCCCAGGTTACAACAGTTTATCAATTTCCATGACAACTAAAACCTTGGAAATCTTGCTGAGAGAGGTTCATTCCTTAACAGCCAACACCCAGTGGCTTGAGAAGTGAGAAATGCAGATTCAATCCACTGTTCTTCTAAAGCAAAGCAAGAGCTTGAACACAGACACATACTCTGGTATCCTCTTGTGGTAAGGGTACAAGTCTAGCTCTCTTTCCTTTCTCCCCTTTACTCTTTTTTTTTTATAAATAAATGTTGATTCATTCAAGATCAGACTCAGGGAAGAAACTGAAGAAGAAACCTGGACTGTGCCACTGTCTTTACTGTCTGCTCTTTCTGTTCTCCCTTTCCCATTCCCTGTTCCCCTGAAAGGGTCTATCGTGGATCTGACAGCTTCTCCTTGAAATCAGTCTGTTTCTAGAGAAAGTGATCATTAGAGCAAAGTAGTCACCTGGGAGAAGGAAGGCATCATCTGTAGTGTTAATTGAACTGTAATGAATTATTGCCGAGTGACTCAGTAAATGAAAAGTGATGTATCTTGCTGAAAAACTGTTTGACTACGTTTGCTCAAAAGTCTAAGAATTAAGGTAGGAATTCTTTTATTTTTTTAAATTATCTGTACATTTATCATGCTAAATACACATACTGTATTAAACATATAGATCCAAAGATGTATCACTTTGTGACTTCAAAGGCTAGTTAATTTGTTCTAAAATATCTTTTCTGAGCAAAACTTGAATCTATTATTAAAACGATCTTTAACACTCAAAGAGAACAACTCCTCTGAGGATATCATTCTTACATAAGCAAACATCCCCTCACAGTTCAAAGTCAGTTTCTAGTCACTTATGAGCTAAGACAGAGAATACCTTCTGTTACAAAACTCCATGAGGGCACTTCTCACCCTGGATCATTACGATTCACAAACCGCTTGCTTGCACAAGTTTGGTGTAATGCACTCTATGGGCTTGAAGCAGCTGTCAGCGTTCGAGAAGGAACACGTGGAAGGGCAAAGCACTGGGTGTTGGCAGCAACTCCATGAATGCCGGATTATCTGCCTCCTCCAGCACCCTCCGCATGGGCTCCTTCTCACAGCGAACTTTACTGTCATTTTGCTAAAGGCGCAGGATAGTCCATAACTCTACATAAAAGTATTGCCCCCCCTTTTTTTTTTTTACATTAAGAACGCTTTCCATGCAAAATGAATGCCTTTGCCAAAGTCAGTTCTTTGCAGTGAAAATGATTTAATAATTTTTCAGTTTCCTGGTAGGGGCATCCTACACTGGCAGAATTTGGTTTGATTTGTTTCAATGTTTTCTATGGTAAAACCTATGTATTTATTTATTTATTTATACAGGACTATCGGGCTCTTTTTCTTGTCAAAGTTGATCATCAGTATTTTCTGCCCTCTGAAATATCCACAGCACTACTCTGTGCTAAGCCCTTCCTTCTGTGTAACAAAGTAAGTCACGGAATCATGGAAGGGTTGGAAGGGATCTCTAGAGATCATCTAGTCCAACTCCCCTGCTAAAGCAGGATTGCCTAGAGCACATTACTCAGGACTGTATCCAGGCGGGTCTTGAAGATCTCCAGAGAAGGGGACTCCATGACCTCCCTGGGCAGCCTGTTCCAGGGCTCTGACACCCTCACTGTAAAGAAGTTTTTCCTTGTGTTTGAATGGAACTTCCTATGTTCCAGCTTGAGCCCGTTGCCCCTTGTCCTGTTGCTGGAAACCACTGAAAAGAGTCCGGCTCCAACATCCTTCAACCCACCCTTTAGGAACTTATAAACATAAATAAAGTCTCCCCTCAGCCTTTGCTTGTCCAGGCTAAAGAGTCCCAGCTCCTTGAGCCTTTCCTCGTAAGGGAAATGCTCCAATCCCTTAATCATCTTTGTTGCCCTACACTGGACTCTCTCCAGTAGCTCCCTGTCCCTCTTGAACTGGGGAGCCCAGAACTGGATGCAGTATTC
>JAOXNO010000013.1:113301419-113313046 GCA_028565335.1 Limnodromus scolopaceus | reverse complement strand
CCAGCTTGAACCTGCTCCATTAATCATTACCCTTTGGGTCCTGTCACACAGCCAGTTCTCAATCCACCTCACTGTCCTCTCGTCCAGCCCACACTTTCTTAGTTTCCCAATGAGGATGTTATAGGAGACAGTGTCAAAAGCCTTGCTGAAGTCAAGGTAGATGACATCTGCTGCCCTCCCTTCATCCAGCCAACCAGTTATAGCATCATAGAAAGATAACAGATTGGTCAAGCATGATTTACCTTTGATAAATCCGTGTTGACCAATACTGATAACTGCTTGATCTTAAAGCCTATCTTATCTCTGCTGTTTTCTTGTACCTCAGTCCCCTCCTTCTAGTTCATAATTGCACAACACCATAGACCTCTCTGTGAAGAGATAAGGAACATGAAAAAACCCAAACACTAGGAAAGCTAATGAACATTCCCAAATCTCTTAAAAAAAAATAAAAAAAAACCCAACAAAAAACCCCACAAGAAAACAAAGCCCCCAAACCTGCCAGTTTTCATTTATTTTTCAGCTATTACCTGATAGATCTTCATAAAGATTATTTAGCCATAGCAGAAAAGGAATTATGTATTTTCTGAATTGTAAGATAATTCAATTCTGATGGCTTTAAAGAGGAATACAGTCTTTCAGTACTTTTTTTCCTCCTTAGGAGCTGGTGACCAGAGTGCCTAAAACATTAGGACAGACACTCCTCTTTATTATTGTTGAACTTCAAAGAAATCGATACATATTTTTGCAACATCAACTAGAAAATTTCATCAGAAGGATTGGGAATGTTCAAAAGTTACTTATCTCGATGCTTATCTGGAAAGTAGGAACTTAAAAGCGTTCCACTCAGTGCTTTTCCTTATTGCTAACATTTTACAAGTCAATGAGCAGTGAAAAGGAAAATAATAAATCTTTTGCCTCTTTCCATGCCTGTTTTGTAAGCTCTAATTATTCTAGTACTAGAGTTAGATCTCTAATAATACATATCTGCCTTAATGAATCAGCTAAGCTCTTAGGAACGGGCTTTTAGGGAAGGAGAACGCTGTAAATCTCTGACATGTACCATATGTATAATAAAAATAAACCATAAAAAGCTTCTGTTTAGTTCTACTAACAGTAGGAACCCTAAAAGGGGCACAGATGAAATGGGGTCATGGTCTCCACTCAATAATCATCAGAAGCAGCTAGCTGCAGAAGGGGGTGCACGAGCAGCAATTAGGGAAGGCAGCACCAAGCATGAGGAGTTGTGCAGAGTGCTGTGCTCACCTGTGCCATAGTGCCTCCCAGGGTGCCTGCTGGAGTCCTCCAAATCCACACCATTCCCAGCATGGACCAGTACCTTAAAGGCTCAGTTGAAGCCTTACTGATTTCTAGAGGCATAATACTGAAAAGGCAGTTAAAAAAAAATAAAAAAGAAAAAAAGTTTCAAACTTTTCTTTTCTTTTGGTGTTGACTCGCTTAAAAATGAATGGTTTTAAAAAAACCCCAGGGAGAGACAGGCTTAAAAGCCAAAGAAGATACTTTCCAAAAAAAGGGTGAGGAACAAAAACATGGCTTCTTTGGCTAGATCTCTCTATGTGCACTGGAAATGCTGCAGATCTATTAAATGACAAAGTCTGGTCACCTCCAGTCTTACATGATAAAGAATAAATGATTGGAGATTTCAATCTCCAGTGGAAAAAAAGAAAGAAAAAGAAAAAGAAAAAAGAAAGAAAGAAAAAAAGAAGAATAAAGAAGATGTTTCTCTGAACCAAAGATTACATAAAGATTTTTCACAAGTGAAGATATAAAGGTACCTGAAGCAAACAGGTGGAGCTTTTTCATTATGGAAAAAGTGTTGTCAGAAGTTGATATGCAAAATAGGAGCTTACAGTGATGACAGAATGCCTTTCTTAAAAACAGAGTTCTGGTTTTAAATACATCACTGGTAGTTAATCCTTGGTTTTTGGTCCAGTTGGGCAAACAAAGACTGTGACCTCATCGCATATTATGAATAATTTAACATAATCTGTTGCTACCTATTAAACTATAAAGGATAACTGATCCTATGATTATTTTTTTTTCTAAGGTGCAACACATATGTGGTATTGAACAGATGCCAAAGTTACCCTTTCCTAACTCTCATGAATAATTTTACTATCTTTAGAAGTTCAGGTTGGGTTCTTTATAACCCAAAACCAAACCCTCAATGCATTCAAAACTGCCATTTGAAACTGTTCCCTATCATTTAAAAATTATGAACGTGCTTTGACACAAAAGATTATTGTTTTCACAATAGGAAACATGGTTTAAAAAATGCAAAAGACAATATACTGAATACCACAGGTATCAATTCTAAACAAAACATAGTTATTGCACAGGTATTTCTACAGGTGAGTAAACTATTTCATGAACTGCAGTCTTCCATTAAACAAAGCAGTTTTTCAACATGTACCAATCACAGCAAGAATCTATTACATACTACTACCTCATAATAAAAATTTACTGCACAGGAATGGTCACATTCCTCACCCACGGTAAATCTACACAATTATATTTGTCTGGTTGGGGTTTTTTCTGGCTTTGTTTGTACACAGGTAGCTAAAAACTAAAATTAAAAAACCCATCTAAATGAAGTTGTGTACACACAATAAGGGCGAATAAAATGATTTAGAAGTAAATATTGCTGATCAAATTTGCATATGACAATAATATTGGTGGTGTGATAAATGAGGAGTGCAAAATGATTGAGTGTATTTGGTAAACAAAGCCTTTAAAAAGAAGAATGTTTTAATTTAACAAAATGTGAACTGATATAGACAGGAAAGACCAGCGCCAGTCCTGAATCCAGAATGATGGTTAATGGAGGGCCCTCCCAACAGGAAAGAAAAAACAGTAAAGATTAGTGGGGATCTGAGAAGAAATTAATGTGCCAACCTAATGGTGATTTGTGGTGGGAAAGTCTAACATAATCCTTGGTAAGATAAATGGAAATCCCAAATAACAATGTGAGAATGACCATGAGGATGATTTAAAAGGCACTCAAATACAATGAACATTTCAGTGCCAATATGCTGAAAAAATGGCAAGAATAAAAGTCCTCTAGCCATGTCCCAAAAGCAGTGCAGAGCTTTTCCAATACAGTGGATACAGTTGCTATGGGGAGACTTCTATCTACTGTGCATCGTCCTTATGTACCAAGTTAGGTCTGCCTTAACCAGGAAACAGCCAAAGTGTTATTTCTTGTATGTCTGGTCACTAACCAACTGGATTTCCATGATGTGAGCTATAGCTTTCTGCTAGTGACCAGTATGCTGTAGCATGAGCTCCAGTATCCTCCTCCAAACCCCTCTTAAATTTATGATTAGACTGCACATCTAATTATGGTATCTTCGTTGTCTCCTAGATAGAGTGAGAATGATGAAATAAGTGAAGTTTCTCCAAAACCAGAAAATCATGGCATTCTACACTTGGATGCTAATTCAAGCAATATAGTCACAAATTTTCTTATACTGTCTGTCATTATTAAAAAAAAAAAAAGGAAAAAAAAAGAAAAAGCTAAAAAAAAACAAGAAAAAGAAAAAAAACAAGAAAAAGAAAAAAAAAGAAAAACTTTGCTGCCTATTCTTTGTGGTGCCCTAATAAGTGATAACCACAGATTCAATGTGACCTACCAGCTTTGGCTAAGTTTTGCCTTAAGTATCTTGTTTCCTGCGCAGAGGGAATGCGTGTGTCAGCCTGCCCAGTTCTCTGCTATACCTGCTTTTCCTCCTAACTCTCCATGGAGCCAATGCAAACCTCAGGGCCACTTCTGTACCTACTAAACAAGTGGAGAATGGCTAGCTCAGCTGGGACTGAAATTTGATTCTTTTGCATTGAAAAAAATTGATCTTTCAAGGGGGGCAAAAGATGTGTGGAGAATATATTCTCAAAAATGTATGTTATATATTTGCATACATGTTTGGCAGTCAAACCCTTTTTGGCAAGCATTGGGAAAAGATGTTATTTAATTTTAATAAAAGATTGGTATAGGCTTTTTAGTTATTTGGTTTAGGGTTTCTCTTAAGGGGCACCAGTTTTTGGCCGCTTATTATCTCTTCACTTAGAGACTGGAGGTTTTGAAGTAAGTTAGGGGATAAACATACAGAGTTTCTGTGACTTCTCATCATTTTCATTCTCAGTTTTTCACAATTCAAAAGTTCAGGACCCAGCAAGAGCACACTTTTTGAGAACTATTTTCATGTTATGAATTCAGATGGCAAAACTCTCTAAACTGAAGTGTGTTTTTCTTAATTTAAAAATAAATTCTCACAAACACTTCATTTCCTGGAGACAAAAGAATGTTTACTTCTCAGTAGCATTACATCAAGTAAACAACCAGAGACGGCTTCCATTTTCCTCACCCTACCAGACTTAGATGCACTTGATTTTTATCATTCACACCATGCTATTTGCAAACCTGAGGACTGAGTAGAATTCTCTGTGTACTACATCCGGACAGTTCTAAATGTGTGTTTTACCAGCCATTCAGTGCTTTCCCTGCACTTTATAATTACTTCTGTTGCTTCCAAATCTCTCTATACAAAGCAAATAATGATTTTTGAACTCTATCTTCATAAACCGGGTATCTTCTGTTCATTTAAGATTAAAAAACCAATAAGATTTGACATACGCGGCAGAAGACAGAAGGACAACACTAATAAAGGAGCAAAAAATATGACAAACTGTTACCTAAAGGGAAAAGTGGTCTTCATGTTTATTTAAGTGGTGATATGATCTAGTGGCCATCTGTCAACTGTGGCCAACTGTCACTGAAGAGCACTGTCTTGGTTTGAGGTAAAATAGAACCAACTTTCTGATCAGTAATTTTACTTCTTCACTAGGCCTCTTCTAACTCTCTGAAATTAACAGCACATTGTACAGAAAACTGTTCATTCTCAGAGTGATAAGACCTGTGTTTATAGTCCATACTGAGGAATGGTAGGAAGGTATGTAGAGAGGCTCTTGCTTATGCTTATTGCTATAACAACCGAGGTCAGCTAACTTCATTATTTGCCCCATTGGAGGGTTGGAAATGGAGAAGCGTAGAGGGGTCACAACTGCAGGGAGGAGCGGACAGGACAGGTGACCCAAAACTGACCAACAGGGTATTCCATCCCATCTGCCTCATGCTCAGTATAAAAGCTGAAGGATCAAAGGGTCAGTTCTCTTCAATGGCTGGTGTCCGAAGAGGACCTTGTCTGTTCATCTGCCTTTGATCCCAATCCATGTGTTCCTGACTCCAGATTTGGAATTCAGTTCCCATCTGTTGCTGAGTCCAGTCTAGGACTTCCCCAGTGCCTGCCAGTGACGTCATCCTGGGAGCTGACACGGTTTTGTGTATATTGTATCTATTTCATTATTTTCTTTTTATTTTATTATTAATATTTCCATTAAAGTAGTTTAGTTCTTTCTAAACTTGTAAATCTCTTTATCCTTTTTCCTCCTCACCTTGAAGCAAGAGGTAGGGAGAAAGCATCTGTTGGTGGTCGATGCAGCCTAAACCATGACAAGCACTATTCTGGAAGATAAAAGAATCTCCAGGTGTCAGTGACAGAAGAAGTTTAAGATCATTCAACAATCTTAAAATGAAAATGTATATTTTTCAACATTTATGAATAGTGCCAAATCAGCTGTGCATTTATCACTTCTTCAGTCAATACAGTATTTTTAGAAAGATGCTTAAATAGATTTCAGAAGCTAATCACAGTCTATTTTTATTACTCAGCCCACATATATTAAATTGCCAACTGCATGTCTTCAGCTTAGCCTTTTTTGAGAAGACACAGTCATATAATTTATTACTGTTAAATAATTTTTATCAGTGGAAGAGCTAAAGAGCAACATCTTATGTAAGCAACTTCATATCACTGTGTGTCAGTATCCAACTGCACTTTAATTTAAATAGATGGATCCTCTTTGTAATGTCAGTCTGGAGTCCATGAAAAGTTTACAATGTGTTGCTCCAAAACAGTCCAGGTGAGCCTGGCGGAATCTATAACAAATGTAGTCATCATAACTCAGGTTTTTCTAGTTAAAATAGCATTCTTTCATGTTTCACATTTTTTCTTACATTTCCTTTTGTAATTTTTTTTTAAACTGAAATCAATGGTAACAGATCAACTGAAGTAAAATGCTTCCTGGTTGTACTTGCATGGAAGTCTGATGATAGCATATTAATAATATTTCATTTTTCATTTAGAGGAAGAGTGCCTATATGGTTAAAATGCCTAAAATGTGTGTTGCACTTGCGGCAAAGATGAGCACCAAATCACAACAGCTGAATTTTTTTATTTCACTTCAAAATTGTTCAACAGACTCCTTTCCTTATCTGTTTCTGGTTTTAAATGGGTCTGCTAAAAACTGCACTAAAAGTGAAAATCTGAGACACACATTTCAGGGAGGTGTACACATTTTTTTACATTTAATTTCAGCCTGCATTAAAAAGTTTAACACCACAATTATAATGACTGCTGGCTGTGTACTATTATATTTCTTCTGAAAAGGAGGTGAGTGCAACTTTTTAGTTATCTTTCCTCAGAACTAGCATACATACTAAGATTACCAGAAAGCAGTAATTTTATTTAAGAAGTTTAGCCAATATACTTTTTTTCATTTTGTGGGAAGAGACTTATCTCTCTTTTGAGAGGCAGATCCCAGAAAAGCCGTTACTTCAATTATTCCATATGGCTTTTAAGCTAGACAGTTGTCCCCTAGCTCTATCTCTAGCTGTATCTGTATCTGCATTTTCCACTTTCAGACCTTGTGGAAGGGGTAAGTATATTAAGCCATAGGTTCACTGGATACTCTTCAGCAAGTGAAAATCTCTTACTCTTTCTTTATTTCAAAAATAAATCCAACTTGAAGGTAAAAAATTTCTGCAGGAAGATTATTTGAAGTAAATACTTCCACAGAACAGGTTCTCCCCAGTGAAAATGACAGTTCTTGAGCAAAACAAAGAATCTACTTTAACACGAGCTTCTTTACTATACTGCAACATAATATGACAATAAGGAAGAAAAACAATATTTCTTGGAAGTTTCCCTGTGGATTAATAGTTTAATTTCAGGAAAGGATTTTGAAACATTGATGGGGAGCCCTCTTTCACAGATCTGTCAGCAGCAGTGCCTACAGAATACAGAAATAGCAGACTTCACGCTGAAATGGGAATAGTTCTGCTAGGCTCAAAACAGGAGACAGCTCCCTTCCAGCAGTCCGTATGTGGCAGATTGTAAGATGTTTGCTGCTAGAAGAGTAAAGCTGTACTCTTAAAAAATGACGGCATATCTGACATAGATTGGATAGAAATGTAAATCTATGTTTAATAGTTTTTCTATGGTGTAATTTAATATTTGTTTAAAGCAGTGATTCTAAATCTGCAAGATACAGTAGCCAAGAAATTTGAGGCATTATCTGTGGCTCACAGAACTGACTGTTTTATCTATGTCAACTCAGTAGTGGAAGAAGATTTTTTTGGTTCTGATAACCAGGTAGCTTCTGAAGCCAGAAGCAAGTGATGAGCAAGAACAACTCCTGCAGTACCACTGGAAATGTGTAGTCATGGTATAAAAATAACCCCCTGTTATTTAGGGATTCAATTTATTTTTAATTAGTATCAATACAGTACATCTATTCTATTGGGCTGTAAAGCTTCATACTGTCCTCTCTGTAGATGAAAACAGAGTGAGGTTATTGAAAGAGAAAATTCTTGTTTCTCTAGCTTTTATACTACAAATCATAGTCCAATCAAGTGCTCCGCTTTGTTTCTTCCCTACTATTTCCTTTACTTGCTGCTCTTCCTATGAGAGACAAGCAATTCTCAGGGGTTAAGCTAGAGCAGATGAATGTGGTTTTCTCATGCAGCTTGCACAGAGATCAGCCTTAGGCATGTTGTAAATAATTAGTGAAGAGATGATCTGATACTATAACAAACATTTTGATTAATGTGTCTTCTTTCCAGAATGTCATTCATAAAGTTTCATGAGAATAAGAGTTTCAATACATGGCAAAATGACAGAAATGCTTCTTTAAAAATTTTTTTCAGTGGAGCTGTGGAATTTCACAGACTGAACTTCTAAAAATATCAATCAGATCTTTATAATACCATCCCTACAATGCACAACAAAATTATTCAGAGTCAGCAAACACTAAATTTTCTCCTCTTGAACAAAACATAATAACCTAATTTGGTGATATTGTAACAATCTCAAAAGCTCTTCCCCATCTCCATTAGAAAAAAAATAGTGCACTGAGTACCATACAGCAAAACACTTCTTAATTCATTGTTCAGAGGATTTATTGGGGAAGGAGGGGAGGGAGAAGGAGGTTAAATCAGACATGCAGGGATCGCCACCTACAATCCTGAGTGATGAAATACCAAAAGTAAGCAGTATGAATCCCACAAAACTGTAAGTGCTCTTGTCAACATTATTGTTTTCAAAATATTACTAGCCTTTTAAGTAAAAATCAAACCAAACTAACTGAACAGAAAAAAACCCCATGTCTCTTGCATCTGTACCAGAGAGAGCCACATCAGGACAGACGAAAGGCCTCATTCTTTCTTTATCATGTGTCTGCAAGTGACCCGGAACAGACCTCTAGGGAAGGGTATATGATCTGAGCAAGCCTCTAGTGCTACTTTCCCAAAACGTTCTTTGGTCTTCCAGCCACTTGTGTCTTAGAGACTATGGAGGTGAAGATGGCAGGATATGCCAGGTGAGTTTAGGAGTTGGCTGAAAGCAACAGGGGCATTGGCCAAGGCAGAGAACATGGCCATGCAGGGGCGTGGTGCTGGTAAGACTATGCTGACCCAGGAATCGCCTAAACAAAAACTGCTGCAATGCACTGAATGCTGAATGGCACACGTCAAATTTGTAGCTCACTCTTTGAATGTTAAACCTGTTTGGTAAAGGATGTGGAAAGATAAAGAGGCAGGAGTTTAGTCATAGAACCACATGGGGTTGGAAGGGACCTCTGGAGATCATCTAGTCCAACCCCCCCACCGCCAAAGTGGGTCTACCTAGAGCACGTTGCACAGGAACTTGTCCAGGCAGCTTTTGAATGTCTCCAAAGAAGGAGACTCCACCACCTCTCTGGGCAGCCTGTTCCAGTGCTCTATCACTCGCACAGTAAAGAAGTTCCTCCTCATGTTTCAGTGGAACTTCTTATACTCAAGTTTGTGTCCATTTCCTCTTGTCCTGTCACTGGGCACCACTGAAAAAATACCAGCCCCATCCTCCTGACACTCTCCCTTTAAGTATTTGCATGCATTGATCAGATCCCCCCTAAGTCTTCTCTTCACAAGACTAAAAAGACCCAAGTCCCTCAGCCTTTCCTCATAAGAGAGATGCTCCAGGCCCTTAATCATCTTTGTGGCCCTTTTCTGTACCCTCTCCAGCAGTTCCCTGTCCTTCCTAAACTGGGGAGCCCAGAACTGGACACAGTACTCCAGGTGGGGCGTCACCAAGGCAGAGTAGAGGGGCAGGATAACCTCCCTACACCTGCTGGCCAAGCTCTTCTTGATGGACCCCAGGATGCCATTGGCCTTCTTGGCCACAAGGGTGCATTGCTGGCTCATGGGCATCCTGTTGTCCACCAGGACTCCCAGGTTTTTCTCCTCAGAGCTGCTCTCCAGCAAGTCAGCCCCCAACCTGTACTGGTGCTTGGGGTACAGCAAAGGGCAGCACCCTACACTTGCCCTTGCTGAATTTCATGAGGTTCCTCTCTGCCCAACTCTCCAGCCTGTCCAGGTCTCGCTGTATGGTGGCACAGTCTTCTGGGGTGTCAGCCACCCCTCCCAGTTTTGTGTCCTCAGCAAACTTGCTGAGGGTACATTCTGTCCCTTCGTCCAGGTCATTGATGAATATATTGAAGAGGACTGCACCCAGTACTGACCCCTGGGAAACACCACTTGTTCCAGACTTCCAGCTGGATTCTGTGCTCCTAATCACAACCCTCTGACCTCTGTCTTTCAGCCAGTTTTCAATCCGCTTAACTGTCCATTCACCTAACCCACACTTCCTAAGTTTAGCTATGAGGATGCTGTGGGAGACGGTGTCAAAAGCCTTGCTGAAGTAAAGGTAGACAACATTCACTGCCCTCTTCTCATCTATCCAACCAGTCATGCCATCATAGAAAGCTATCAGGTTAGTCTGACATGACGTACCCTTGGTAAATCCATGTTGACTACTTCTGACAGCTTTCTTTTCCTCCATATGCTCTGAGAGGACACCCAGGATGAGCCGTTCCATCACCTTTCCAGGGATGGAGGTGAGGCTGACTGGTCTGTAATTTCTCGGGTCCTCCTTCTTGCCCTTTTTGAAGACTGGGATGACATTGGCCTTTCTCCAGTCCTTGTGCACCTCGCCTATTCTCCAGGACCTCTCAAAGATGAATGAGAGTGGCCCAGCCATGACTGCTGCCAGCTCCCTCACCATTCTCGGGTATATCCCATCTGGACCCATGGACTTGTGGATACCCAGCCTTCTTAACTGATCTCTAATTTGGTCTTCCTCCACCAAGGGAAGATCTTCCTTACTCCAGACTTTCTCTGATTCCTCCAAAGTCCATGGCTCCTGGGGGTTGGCCCGAGCAGTAAAGACTGAGGCAAAGAAGGTATTCAGCAACTCTGCCTTCCCTGCATCCTCTGTTACCATGGCACCCAACTCATTCAACAGCGGGCCCACATTTTCTTTAGTTTTCCTTTTGCCTCCAATATAATTGAAGAACCCCTTCTTGTTGTCTTTGACATCTCTTGCCAATTTTAATTCCAAGGAGGCCTTGGCTTTCCTTGTTTCTTCCCTACATAGTCTAACAGCTTCTTTGTAATCTTCCCAAGTGGTCAGTCCCTTCTTCCACTCGGTGTAAACTTCCTTTTTCCACTTTAGTTTTTTCAGAAGGTCCCTGCTCAACCACCCAGATCTCCTGCTTCCCTTGCTTGGTTTCTTGCTCTCGGGAATGCTCTGATCCTGAGCTTGGAGAAAGCAATGTTTGAATATTGTCCAGCTCCCTTACCTTCCAGTGCCGTAGCCCATTGGATTTCACCTAGCAGCTTCTTGAAAAGGACAAAGTTAGCCCTCTGGAAATCCAAAGTTTCAGTCCTACTTGTTGGTTTGTGCATGCTACCCACAATCCTGAACTCTATCTTTCCGTGGTCACTGCAACCAAGGTTGCCCTCAACCTTGATGTCCTCCACCAGTCCCTCTTTGTCAGTACTAGGTCCAGTAGTGCTTCTCTCCTCGTTGGCTCTTCCACCAGCTGGGTTAAGAAGTTATCCTCAATACACTGGAGGAACCTCCTAGACTGTGTTTTCCTGGCTTTGTAGCCTTTCCAGCAGATATCTGGGTAATTGAAACCCCCCACAAGAACCAATGTCTGCGATTGCGAGGCTGCTTGGAGCTGACTGTAAAAGGCCTCATCAACTTCTCCATCCTGATCGTGTGGCCTGTAATAAACACCCACAATAGTGTCCCTCATATTGGCCTGCCCCTTAAGGTTCTCACCCACAGGCTCTCAACTCTCTCATCTGACACCAGCGAGGGTTTTAGGGACATCTCCTCACTCTCTATCCATTCCTTGACATAAAGGGCAACACCTCCACCCCTTCTTCCTCG
>JAOXNO010000013.1:113260382-113273145 GCA_028565335.1 Limnodromus scolopaceus | reverse complement strand
ACCATAGAGATCATCTAGTCCAACTCCCCTGCTGAAGCAGGATTGCCTAGAGCATGTTAGAGCATGTTACTCAGGAAATCAAGCTAATCTCTCTGAAATCCTGAAGAGTCACTCCACCAGGTTCTAGCAGTTTTTTTAGAGTTAATTGGATGACACTCTGGCTGACAGATGCTGCTCTTTTGACGTCTTTCTTCAAGTTCTCAGGGAGCTGGGATGCCACTTACTCTTACAAAGCTGAAAGGTGATTTCACCACCTAGCTCTGAAGAGATTACTTTAGGACTCTAGAAAAGAATCCCAGAAGAAAGCACACCAGAAGGAGACATTTTTCCTTACTTTGCCTATATGTATAGCACTTTTGAAACATTACAGACAATGACTATATATAGTTAATTCAGTAAATTGTTTTTCTAGTGCTTTAATAGACACTGAAAATGCATTATGAACCCTGCAATTCAAAATAACAGGAAGAAGACAGTGAACTCAGAAATCAGAATATAAATTTGTTATAGTCATGATCCTTTCTATCTGAATGACTCTAAATCCAAGACTTTAGAAATGAATTTCTTATTTACACAACATTTTGCAGTGCTCTAAGCTTTAATGTATGTAACAAACTGTCAAACATACAGCCAGACTACTACATGTTAGAAGCTTTAATTATGGAGTGCTTCAAACATTTCTTATATCATGCCATCTGGTGCACAGAGACTTTAATGAATTTATAAATTTAATGGAATATGTTCTGCATTCAAAATGCCTGAAAATTGGTTACTAACCACAAATAAATGACAGATTTATCAACATATCAAAAAAAGCACAGTCCTTTCAATTCAGCCATTAAATAAGCAGTCAATTGCTAAATGCTGGTAATTATTACTTAAATATTTCTGTATTATTAGTTTTATTCATTTTAAATCTTTAAACATGTCCCAGTCTAGAGATTTTCCTACATTTTCAAATGTAAGAATTATTGCTTATACAATTTATGAATGTTACTAATGTCTTTTGAATAGAAAAAAAACCACCAAACATGAGTTGCATTTGTTTCCCGATATATATATTATTTATCTCAAAAAGTTCATGTAATTAGGTTCAGTAGTAGTGTACTCCTACTCATGGGGCAGAAATTTTTTTTAATAAGACCTGTATTTCTTATTGTTTGAAATTACTCAATAAACGCAAGTATCATGATCTATTTCTGGCCAAGACCAAAACAATAAATACTAAAACAAGACATACACTTATCATAATTTTCTTAGCGGTAGTTTGAGCAGGAAAGGATGAGAAAAATCATGATATCATGCTGACATGAAGTGTTGAAATAGGATTCTCCACATGGTTGAACAGAAGCTTAATCAAGTAAACATAAGCAATAACATCTCATTGGAACTCACTTCCTCTTCTTTTGGCCATCTTTCTTAACCTCTTCCATAAATTTCTCCAGGGAATGCAACATTTAAAATATTTTAGGACAATAACAAATAAAAAGTCTTCATCTCTAGTTGATTTATCAGCTTTGAATTAAGCAGCAGTCAGAAGATATTTTTGGCTGATCAATTATATGGATGATATATTTCTATTCTTTGGCTGTGTTTACTTTCTTTTTATTACAGATTTTAGTCCTAAATTTATGTCTGCAATATTAAAGTTATTTTCCTGAAAATACTCTACAAGGAGCATTAATTATATTATTTACTTAAGAGGAATGCTGATGCGATATTATTCAAGCCACTGCACTTCCACGTGTTCTCATATTTGTCTTCTCCTAGCTCACCACATGCTTCCCACATGGCATGAGCAACCTCTGTATTCCAGAAGGGAACGTCTTTTATCTGAGCTAAACGTGGTTAAAAGTTAAATATAAGAATGCAGAGCAAGAAATGACTTGGTATTTACTTATCCCAACACTGAAAAAAAAATTTGCTATTCGTTTTACATAGAGCATACAATGCTAAACTGAGAGGGAAAATACATTAAAAGATATTTTAAAAGAAAATAAAAATCTCTGATGGATGAACTAAGTTAAAACAATAGTAATGTATGAGCCATAATGTATAAGGGATTAAGAAATCCACTATTTAAGTCAGTAAGTATTGGACCACAATAAAGACGAATATCAGAGTCAATTTTTGGATTCATTTTTTGAGAAGGGGAAGATTTTGTTACACTATTTGGGAATACATAAATATATAAAACCATTATGCATTAACCCAATCACAGGAATGTAAACATACAAGTAAAAATATAAGTGAGCAAGTAGCTAAAGGAGGGGAAAAAGGATTCTCAGCTGATATTGCTTTCACATATATTTGGATAGCTTCCCCTAAGGATGAGACATACACATATCTGAGGGAAGATTTATATCCATGCCATGTCACCTGAGAATTGACATTTGGTTTAGAGGAAATAAAGATACATTAGAGTACTGAGAAAGAAGTACAAGTACAAACTGAAAATGAACATCATGCTTGTAAGAGTAACAAATCCAGACTGTTACTGAATTAAACAAGAGAAAACAAGTTTACTTGAACAGAACTCAGGTCAAAGAACAGAGAAGACTGGAGAAGGCAAAATGGGTATCTCATAACACTGTAAAAAACAGGAGGAAATACACGATACCATATCTTTTAATAAGACCTATTTATCCAAACTTGTTCTAAACTGGAGTAAATTCATTGACTTCAGAGAAACTACAGCAAACTAAAATCTTTCATACATCTATTTTGACAAAATGAATTACATAGAATATTATAGGAGACAACATTTACCATTCTAATAATAGGTCATACCCTATTAGATATGCCTTCAATAGTAATGGATTCAACATGATGAGGAAATAAATTCTTAATTTCATTAATTATATGGGAGTCTTTGTTCTCTCATATATCTGGAGATGTCAGGATAGGACCCTGTTTACGTCTGTAATTTTTAATGGTATGACACAATTTCTAGCCAAAATCTTACAGTTTTTTCTTTAATATCTTTTCTTTCAGTTTGTCTTTAAATATCACTCAGAATAAATCTATTTCATTCCTCTACATCTTCTATACTTCCCTCAGAAAAATTACCTTCAGGAACAGTAAATTCCTGAGACCTTGAAAATAACTAGAAATATCAATATACCTTAGTAGTGTCATTTAATGTACTAACGAAGAATGGTGGTTTCACCAAAACTGAGCTCCTAGGTTGCCAGCTTCCACCCACTAAAGAAATATCTGGAATTCTTCCAGACTTCAGGAATTCTTCAGTTTGCAGGAATAAGTGCATGGCTTTGGTGGGAAATTTTTAAATCAAGACATCTCAAATTAATCACTTCAGTCTCAAGTAAAATAGCAATTCTTAATAAGAAACATCAGATAATAAAAATCAATGGTAACTGATGTTAATTTGCCTAAATGAAGACTCTGGACTCTACCTTCCAGGAACTGGAAAGCAGGTCTGGAAAAGTTCAAGACTCTGGGGGAAAAAGTCAGTTTTTAGATGAATCTGAATTAATGTTCTACTCTGCCACTTCCAAAGTCTTAGGAGACTCCTTTAAAATATTTTTGTGTAAGCAAGAACCATGACTGATGAAGGAGACTAAGGATTCTGGAGCATTTGTATTTGTGGAAACACAGGCATGAACAGTGTCACAAAAAAAAAATATCCTTAACAGTTTTAAAAACCAAGCATCATATAATGTAAATGGACACAAAATATAGTCCAAATTTCAGAGAACTGTACTTGACAGTCTTATTTAGTTATCCTATCATTCTCTGCATTTTGGATGTTCTGTCTGATGCAGGAGGTCAGAATATTTTTAATATTAGAACAGCTATATGGTGTCAAGCAATGTTCTGAAACCATGCAGTTTAAGGTATCCCACAATTTTTTGTTTTGAGTGCTGGGCCGTTACTACCTTCAGTGGAGAGATTTTGTCTGGAAAATAAATAGTTGTTTATGATGCTACAGCTGAGCATAACGACAGTCAGGCAACAAGGCATGGCAGCTTCAGTACTTCAGCATACCTTTCTATTTTAGTGGTAGAGAGGTTTTTTGGATAAAGTAAGTTTAAGAAACATTCATCCAGGGACCAACATGTCCCTATGACTTTTTGACTGTTTCTTGCAGTCGTTGTTGTTGATACAATTCAGGTTGCTTTATTACTGTTTATTTACTCCTTTGTGTTTATTGAGACAAAAATAAGTCTGCATATGTGTGTGTTTATTGAGAGAAACCTAATCCCAAAGTCCCAAAATCATTTGCTAATTTTTTCCCCAACTTGAAACTTCCAGTAATCCCTACCATCTCTCTAACTCCATAAGTAAATATAGTATAATCCTGCAAGTATAGTATAACCTCCCTTGCAGCACTCTTTTCTAGTGTTACCTTTCAGCTCTGTTGCCCATGTGAGGCAATTAGTGATAGCATACAGATAGCACACTCCCGCTGTTCTTATAAGCAGCCTTTCGTCACCTTCTGATGCCAGGACCAAGTGGATTATAACAGTGATGTTTCTGATTCATTTGCATTTTCCAAAGCTTCAAAATGAGGCCTATATAAAAAAAAATAAAAACAAAACACTTAACAAACCTCTGCTGGTGCTGTTTTGACGTTAAAGATGTACTGGAAAACTGGACAGATCACTTGTCATACTTTTCAACCCTAGTAGAAAAGCTAAATTGAGAAAACTATCAAAATACAAGTAAGTGTTGAACTGAGGCAGTTCACCAAATGATACAAGGAAAGGTCCAGACAACTTTTAGGTTCTAGAAAGCAAGAGTAATGTTCTCCTGGTGCTATATCATAACTTCAGTTAGTCCAAATTGAAAAAAAATTAGAATAAATCCATTGATCCTTCAAAGACAGTGAAACCAACATTATATGTACTAGATGTTTCTTGTGATCGGCTATTTTTGGCAAATATTTCCTTTGAAATCAAAAGACTGATGAAAAAGCACTTTTTGCAGTGGATGGATGGCATCTTTTTTTGCAGTAAGTGAATGACTCCTTTCCCTTAGGGTGAAGAAAAAAGCATATTCTTAGAAGTTGCGTAATTTCTCATACATTTTCTTATTGTATATTACAACATTGATTCGGGTTATAGAATTAATAACTAGTCGTTATTTCACCACTTTATCCAAAACTATCAAATAGTTTTCATATAATTTTCCAAAAAGTATTTCAAATATTTTTTTCATAGAATCATCTGGGCTGGAAGGGACCTTCAAAAGTCATCTAGTCCGACCCCCACGCAGTCAGCAGGGACACCCCCAACTAGACCAGGTTGCCCAGGGCCTCGTTGAACCTCACCTTGAATGTCTCTTCCTTTTCAAGTTATTTTGAACACTTGAAAGAAGATAGCTCCACATAGGAGATATGTTTATTTCAGAGAACAGAAAATAAGTTAGAAACCATAACTTAATTATAAGTATCCTTAAGATATCCACAAAACATGACTATAGGGAATTTTAGTCATTACCATTAGCCAGAAAATAAAACTGTAGTAGGAAAAGTACTGATTCTTGGGTGTTTAGTTTTGATAGGGAGCAAACCCAGTAGCTTTTGAGATTTAAGAAGCACAGGGTACTTAGTTGAAGTGTGAAAAATCCAGGCCCAATTTCCCACATTGCCTGATCCTGTGTGTTTTTAACCAAAGTTTTCATTCTGTTGCTAAGAAGCTTCCCTAACTTTTTTTTTTTTCTTTCTCTTGGCCTGTCGCTATGAAGATTTTCAGTCTTCTCAAAACCCAAATTCAATGGGATTTTCTACTCATTTAATCTGTAGCAATTTTTCAGAGACTGGATTTCTGAGTAGTCTGTTAAAAACATTTTGTACTGTACTGAAATGCTTCCTATGAAGTCTGTTCCACAAAACCAAGTCAAAACAGTTCTTCCCATTATTTACTATAGCTGTCATTTTCCTTATAAATAGCAAAGCCATACCTAAGTCTGCAAACAACACAGAATGACACAGATGATGGTCTCAAGTTTTGCGAGATCTGTCTTGGGAGCACAAGTAATTGTGTTACAGCTCTCGGTGGGTGAGCAACAGGTTCTTATTGAAACATTCTGGAATTGCTGCTTCACATGTTCATTAATTCCCCACTGGTTTGCAAGTTCAGATGACTTTGCTTCTCTAATGTGGTAATCCTTGTTTCAGTTTTTCTTCTGAAAAATGTTTCATCTTTTGATGGGCTTTTTAGTCAGAACATACATTCAACCCCCCTCTAAGATTAAAAGAGGAAGAAAAGACTCAAATACAATTAATGTAAAAATACTTCACCCCTTATCCAGATCACTGAAGTCTGCTACTATCCACCTTAAGCACCATATTTGCCTCCCCCAAGTTAAAGAGTTGCTCCCTCAGATCACAACAGTCCTTATTATTGCAGTTACAGCTGTCAACATCTTTCAACATTCTCAGTTTAAACCAGTCTTTAGTTGTTTCATTTGGCAGCTTTAGGACACATTCATTCAAAAGTTGCTTTTGAAATAATTCAAAAGTACTTGGCTTTTTAAAAGTATTTTTTCTTGTTGCTTGGGATAAAAGTACCAATTCAGATGGCCTACCACTCCTTGAAAGAGTAAACAGAGGATTTCACACAGGAAAAGTATCACCTTTAAACTGAAATGCACATTGCTGCTTTATTTGCCCAAGCCATTTCTTGTGCACATCCAGCTCCTGACCAGGACTCCTATAACTTTCTCACATTCCATAACAAATATTCTTACAACTAAACCCAATCTGATCCCCTTCTCCACTCTACTCTACTCTACTCTACTCTACTCTACTCTACTCTACTCTACTCAAAGCTTAGGACCCTACACTCACACAAGTCTTCTATAGCCCTATGGTCACAAGACTTCTGAAGCCCATGATTCTTATACTTCATTTCCCAAAATGCTTTTAACTTGCAGCCTGGCATTAAAGACTCAATACTTATTCAGAAAAAAAAATAATTATAGTACCATTTATGCCTTTAGTTTTGCAGGACCTTCCTCATAGCACCATCATTTTGGAAATACATTATTGAGTGCATATCTGAGTCATCAATTTATTTCAAAAAGAAAAGGGATTTGGGATTTTTGATACTTTACCTGTTCTTCTATATTGTTTATGGCAATGAATGCTACTTCTAATACCAGGCGAACAAAGCAAGGTATGTCTTCTTTCATATGAATTTCCCTTTTTTAGCCTAATATGCTGTTCACTTGTGCCTGTCAGTCACCCATGCATTTGTTCTGCTTTCTCACATCTGCTTTTTCCAACAGCAACAGATATTTAGGTCAAAAAAATATCTGCATGTTCTTTCAATCTATCAATTAATTCTGCTCCTGAAACCCTATATTTTTCCAATCTTTGAGCTTTCCTAATAATTTTCTTCCTGTGGACCTACCTATGAAATCACATGAACAAGATACCAAATGGAAGTGGATTTTGTTAAGGTTATCAGAATCCAACTCAACCTGTTGCTTTATGTCATTCTTTTAAAAAGGCAAAGTTTGAATCAAAAGGAATTTGAGAACTTTTTTCTTTTTTTTTTAGGTTGCAGTATTGTAATGAGATGTTTTCATTTTGTTTCAAAATCAGAACTTGATAAGAAAATAAACTGGAACTTCCTACAAATTTAAGTGGGTAAAATAACACTTGAACTTACAGCAATATACCTTGATAATAAAAGGAAGTTTTTTGCTGGAGGTGGTGGAGGTGGAGTAGAAGCAATACACATCATTACTTATATCACATATTTTCAGGAATACACTGCAGCAGCTGTGAGATCGTATAACTGATCCTAAAATTTCTCTTGGCCAGAGCAGTAAATCAGATGCCACTAAAACTAGTTAGAAAATTCTCTTGTTCTTAGAAAGTGATGATTTACTGAAACCAGAATATTTTATGAAAATTCACCTCTGAGTTCAGAAACAAAGATTTATTAGATTGTTTTCTTAAAATGGCAGAGAAAAGGCTTTAAAGCTCCAGAATGGTCATTATTGTCAATGATACCAACCTGGGAAATAGGAGACGAAGTTTAATAGTTCATTCTCCCTTTGAAATCACATATTTTACATTCCCAGGGAGTAATCTCATTATGGATCTGCAGAATCAAACTCTTACACTTTACCTTTACAGTTTTCTGTCATTTCTGTAAAGTATCTCTTGATCCAGAAGAGAGACACAGATGTTGTATTTTGGTGGACAGGTGGCGGACAGATAGTGTGGGCCATTTAATTAGGATATAAGAGATCAAGATTCCCTACATCAGTGAGTACTCATTTGTTAAAAAAGAATATCTCTGACAGGAAACACTCAGAGAAAACTTACATCAGTTGTCAAATAAGACGGACTTATCTGTGATGGTAAAAACAAGACTTTTGCCTGGATCAGGAAAAGTAAAAGCTTAAATGTGCAACCTCTCTTCTTCCAGGGGATGTGCTTAGTCTGGTAGTTGGATTCCCTGAATAACAGGCCCATTTGGTTTGGAGATGAAATTATTTGAGGGAAAGGAACCATTTCTGCACTTTAATTGCTACGTACAAACTAAAGCCAAACCTGAACACCATGTTAATATAGAGCACTGATTCTTGCTCTCACTCTTCTTTGTGCATCTGTTCCTTTCCCCTTCCTATTTAATCTCTCTTTTTTTTTCCTCTTGTGCTTAATAAGGCTTAGCCAGGCAAGATTTCAACTCTTCTAACATTGTTGTGAATCTGTGACCATAATGACAGCTAAAAGCTATTTTAAAAAAACCTCACAAAACAAAAAAACCAAACCCATTATGCTTGTTCAAGTTTGCAGACCTTTGACAGGCTAAAATAACTAGACAGTTGTGTTGGGTTTTTTTCTTTTTCTTTTTCCTTTTCTTTTTCTCTTTTTCTTTTTATTTTTTCTTTTTGTTTTTCCTTTTTTGTTTTTTTTTTTTCTTTTCTTTTTATTTTTAAACACAGAAGCAAGCTACAAGTGAAGTAAGCATCATGAAAAGCACATTTCTTCTTCCTTTTCGGTAATTTTTGTCTTGTTCTGTTTTCAGGGAACTAGGACTGAAAAAGCAATGACAGATTCAGAAATCTCCAACTAATTTCTGTTCTTTTCTTTGAAAAGGGCAGCTATCGTATTTTCACACTGTGAGAAAGACTATTAAACTGATGTTTCTTTCCTATAAGTCTTTAAAGAGATAAAGTAAAAAGAAATAGGTTAAATATGTCTTAATATTTTACATTGCAAATGATCTTTCTCTTGTATTGAAAAAGGCAGAGAAGATTCTATATAATGTAATTTCTACCCATTTAAATCAATGCTTGCAAACTGATGTCTGCATTGAGGAACCTAAATAGAAAAAATGGAAAAAAAAATAAAACAAAACAAAAAAAACCCAACAAACATTACTTGATTCTTTCGCAAAAAAAAATTAACAGATGAACAAACAAAACTAACAAAAAATAGAAGAAAAAAGAACAAAGCTCGTTTTTCAAATGCTTCTTATTTCTGGCTAATACTTGATTATTCAGTTCATCAGTTTGTCAATCATGGTCCTGTGGTCTTAATTTAAGAGAAAGGATTTATTTAAAAAATATTTTAATGTACTCAAACCATCTGTAATAGTTCATTAGTCACATACGGTGATCTTAGCATGAGGCTTGGCACAAATAAGGCTTGGTCCAAGGATTTCCATGTTTGCGCCCCTCAGGCGATTTTAATTTTCTACAAAGAAATCAGTGTGTGCCTTTTCAAATGGATGATTTACCCTTGTTAAGACCTTTAAAAATAACAATTAAAAGCTGTGGATAAAACAACTTTTCTAAGCTGTTGTGATGGTGGAGCAGAGGTAGATGAAATACTGTACAAAACTTAATTTGCCCTTTAAGAAGGAAAGGAGAGAAACAGGATATTACCCATGGCTCTTCCTCTCCTACAAAGAAAGGTTTTACTCATCTGGCTGGAAAATGGCAGACAAAGGCAATGTCTTCAACCCTCCCTGAGGATGTGGGGAACCATGGAAAGCATTGTGCAGTTTTGCTATTATATCTGAAATCAGGATTCGGGATGGCATAGCCATTAATCAGTTATACGCTGAGGCTCAAGATGGCTAAACATGCACGAGAATAACCATGAAGAATCTTCTTTTCTCTTATTAAACTGCTGAGAAAACAACCTGAATGTATTCGACCTACCATATACCTGCACATTGCCCTGATGAAGTCAGGGAATAATACTCCTAGAAGTACATATGGGGCCATTGATTCTGAATCGCTTCTCAATGGCTCTGCAAAATTGAATTCTTACAGAGCGAGTATTCAGGCATGGCTTCAGGGCAGTCACCAAGGCTCCATCTCATAGCAGGAGACATATGCTAGATTTAAACTAACTAGGTTGGGTATTGCTATCAATGTAGCCATAGCAACACAGAGTTTAGCCTGTGCTCATCTCCGATCTGCAGCAGAGATGTACTAGCTAGTTAGTCTAAAGCTAGCTTGGGTGTGACTGTTTGATCTGAAGTGCCTGCACTAAACACCTACTCTGAGACTCCTAGGAGACAGAAAATTCCACTTTGAGAATTTGTGCATACTGGCTATCTGCTGGAAGATTGGACTTTCAGATCAGGCAGCATTATAAAGAGAAATGTTTAAAAAACAAGTTGTTCCAGTTATGTTTTGACAAGTGCTTTTCTAGAATTGGATAAAAAGATATTTCCATATTTCAAAAAGAAATATTAAATGCATGTGAGAAAGTTCTATATGTAGGGAAACTGAAAAAGGAATGCATTTTGTTATATGGTTGTTTCATTTACAAATTTAATGTCTATTCTGTTTCCTGGATAATTAATAAATAAAACATGATTTTTGTAGAACAAATCACTTGCTTTTCTTTTGTTTGTGGTTCTTCAGTCTATGCAATCCATTGGGATGGAGTTCATAATTTAATATGACTTAAATTTTAAAGTAAGATTTTTGAGACTGTTGCCAAATATTTCTCATTTCTAATTTGCTTTCATTACACATCTGTCTCTCTGGATATGGTCAGAACTTTTCCAGTGGATCATTTATTGACAAATAATATTTAGCTCGAAGAGAGACATTTATCAAAATTTGCTGTTTTATACAAACTGCATTGAAATATATAGAAAGCATTTTGTGACTAATGAAATACTGTTTGACATATTTGGAACAGATCTTTTCATATTTTTTTTTATTTATAAAATATTAAGACTTCATACCTGAAAGAATATTTTTTTATTCATCAACATGAAACAACAGAATGCAGCTAGATTATTTCTCATTTTCATTTATTTAGAAACAATTTTTTCCCCTTTTTAATTTGGAATAGAAAATGCAATATCTGGAAAAAAATATGGAAAATGAAATAATCTAGTAACCTTTCCTCCACGCTTAAATATCTTCATTTTTATGGAAAGAAGAAGTTGGGCTTGTCCATTATCATATTGTTTTCATAGCCTTTTGCTAATATCTGTAGTAGCAACCTTATTCTCAAGTCTATTAGCAAGATTGTGAGAATGCAATGTCAACGTTAAGTAGGAATGTTCTTGTCATATCTCCTTAATGTTTTTTAATTTATATACATGCAAAACCTTCTCCAAAATAAATGGAAGCTTGTTTGATTAAGGATGACTGTACTGCCAAACTGAAACATTGACAAGTACTTTTCAGTCAGAGATTTTTTTAAATATATGGATTTTGAGGGTAAACTTGGGTCAAATTTTCAAGGTTTTCTGTACAAACCTTTACTGCAGAGGTTTCCAAATTAGATGTAATTCCAGCAGGTGGTAATCCTGGAAGGTGTGGGCAAGAATAGTGAGCCTGACAGAAATTCAATAGTTTCTATATATACTCAGACTTATGAGCTTGCTGCAAGTAAAGCTAGAAACTCAAAACTGGGTCTTGCATAGCACTTTAATGTTCAAGAAGGTCCTGCCTGTTTCTTTTTATCTTCCTGATTAACTCGTGTTATCGCTATATTTTTCAGCAAATCACTGCCCTTTTTTTCAGCTAGAAAACAGCAATAATTGTTCAGTGAATGGGGAAATAAGCTCAAAAGCATTGATTCCTCCTGTGAAAGCACTGAGAGACAGACGATATCCAGGGAGAAGTGTCTGACTATGGTCCTCTACAAAGTCTTAAAATTAACCTTATCTCTCTCCCAACAGCTTTCATCACAAAGCAGTGTAGAATTTCACTGTGACTTTTCAAATAAAGATGGAGAGATCCATGCTCCTGCACAGTAGCAATTATGCTGCGAAGAAAACAGTAGCTCTCAAGCAACAATCCTGAGCTGCTAACTCAGAAATGGTTCCCATCCATACAGGCAAATGTAATTTTTGATGGATCCACTGAATGTTATTTTTTCCTGAATGTCAAGCCTATGTTAAGGATTTTTTTTGTAACAATTGTAATGCTACCCCAACATACAAGCCACAGAACATCTTGCAAATCCCATCATCATATTAAATAAGATCGCTTTCTTTAGTAAGAGTTCTTAGAAGAGGCAGCCAAAAGATGAACTTGGTTCAAGATATGGCAAGCAATGATTCACATGAAAAGGAAAGAGACTTTTGCAGATTTAAGCCAGGTGTGAGCCTGTCCCCTCTGCTTCAGGTAGCTCTGCAGAGGATGAGCAGCAACTGAATGTCAGCTCCTGCCAGCACCTCTGCCTAGCTGTCTGGCACTGGATGCCCAGGGTTTGCTTGCCTGTGCTTCAGGCCAACACTGACAGTGCAGCAGCCCAGCCTTGAAGCAGAGAGCTCTTTGTTGGAAGAGTTGTGCAAAA
>JAOXNO010000013.1:113244791-113260282 GCA_028565335.1 Limnodromus scolopaceus | reverse complement strand
GTGCTTCAGGCCAACACTGACAGTGCAGCAGCCCAGCCTTGAAGCAGAGAGCTCTTTGTTGGAAGAGTTGTGCAAAACCTCTGTGGGTACTTGTCGCTCTTCTTTCAGGGGCTGCTCTTGCCTCAGCTACTTCGCAGTTGTGCCCATACTTGGCCATGTATACCTTTTATCTGGACCCTGAGCCTGAGCATAAGTAATGCTGGCTGACTCTAGGTACCAACACCAGACCTGCTTTGCTCTTCTTCCTGGGGTACTGTGGGGCGGCATCCTGCGTGGGTCTGCTGCCAGCCATGCTACCACCTCAGCTCCCTGAACCTTACAGAGCATATCTGCCACACACACTAAAGGCCAGACTGAGAAACAGGCAGGCATCTGGAAGAAACAAGTTATAACAGGGGTGAGAAAAATGATACAGAGCACTCTTAACAGGAGGATGTGACTGGAGGAATTTTGTCTTCTAGCCTTTCCATCAAAATGGAGTGACAGATCTGATCTGGATTTTTGGCACATGCTCATGAACAAGACTACACAATCATGAAAAAAGGTTGTTGTGTGGGAAGTAAGCTGACCTGCCCATGATCTTGCACAGGTATTGTATCTTGTGGCTGAGGGGTTAGGAGGCACAAATCATCTGCAGGTAGGTAGGCAGAAGATATGTGTGGATTCATGAAGTCTGGGGAATCCTTCCTGTCCAAAACAGAGATTATTGCTGTTCAGCTTTTCTGAACCTGTGTCTGCACTTTTTTATATACTCTGAGATCAGATTTTACTTGTTCAAAATCACAAATGGTCAAACCTAGGAGGAGGGAGGAAAGATGGTCGAAGAAAGCAGCAGCTGCAGTTGTATTCAGGAGGTGCTGAGAGGCAAACTGGCAACAACCCCAGGCATGGAAGTGTCACTGGCCAGTAAGAGTTGCCAGTACTAGACGGTATTTTCCCAGGCTCCAGCAGTAAGAGTTGCCAGTACTAGCTGGTGTTCTCCCAGACTCATAGTGATGTTACTTACAATTCTAATCAGTATCCAATATCTCTTTTTAATTATACCTCTGCAGCGTGCCATACTAGTGGTAATCTATTTTATAGATTTTATATATTTTATACTGCTCTGAGAAATTTTGAATGTTAAACCCATCAGATAGCTTGTATGTGATCACGTTCTGTTCTTAAAGAACCTTTTCCTTGTATATATATTGATATATAAAATGGCTATTGCACCCTTTCTGTCACAGTCAGTACGTGTTAATATAACTGTGTATTTGAGTTGTTGTGGGTGAAAGTAACTGGAAAAATAATGCCGAGCTGAGTTCCAGGTCTTGGATTTGTTTGGTGATACAAGGAGCATATTCTTATGCACAGGACATTTTCCTGAATCTTATTGTAATATTTGACATTTTGAGTTTGTAAGGACAAGAGGTCACAGAGCTCCTACCAAGATGTTATGGTTTGGGCTGTTGTAGGTAAAACCCTATAGATATAGGTAAAGTTAGTGCTAGCATTAGTGTAGGGAGAGCTCAGATTATTAAAAAAAAAGAAGAGAGCTTCAAAGCTCAGGAATGATTGATCTGCTTCTTTCCAAGTAATAAAAGTAGGGAAACATTTTTGAAGCATTTTTATTACTCTGAACCTTTGTAACATCAATAATTTAATAAAGTATGTGCTAGTGAAAACTTGAAGAATCTGACTGAAACATTTGAATGCTATTTGGACTGCCTTAGCTACTAAAATGGTCCATCAACCTCCTAGAAGTAATTGAGAAAATATAGTTCCAAAGGTACTTGATAGAGGAATAGCCAGAGAGACATATAGGGGTATGAGTCATTCCCAAAATCTTTATTGGTCTTTCCCCAAAAGCACATCTACAAAACAGGGATGAGTCTGTGGCTTGCTGCTGTTAGATGTCTTACAGAAATAGAGGGCTGAATGATGTCTTTCTAACACAGTGGTTCTTTTTTGTTTCACACAGTTGCACTCTAAGGAAATACAGCAACAGTGACAAGATGCTATCGCCTTGTACATCAAAATTTTGAAGAATCTAAGCTTTATAAAAAAACTCTTACTTCATGTGTTTATATAAGCATTTTTTGCTTGATTTGTATGGTATTTTAACAAGATTTTCTTAATCAGTTTGTGTTGGTTTATGATGTGTTTCTTTGGAGGAGCTATTGATTCTTTTTGCTTCTGAACGTTTTTTGGTCACCTTCAAATTTGCTTACTATCACTCTTGAGATCTTGGGTCAACATCAAACATATTTATTGTGAAAAACATCGAAACATTAAAGAGAAGCAAAATTTAAAATATTGCTAATGCAGCAATCTTTTCCTGATTCACATAGTCCCTTTAGTTACATGAGATAAAATAATATAAACCCACATAAACAATTTTTAAAGGTAATTTTTACCTTTATCAACAAACTACAGATTTCTTTTATTATCTGAACTTGAATATAAGAAGTTCCATCTAAACGTGAGGGGGAACTTCTTTCCTTTGAGGGTGGCAGAGCACTGGAAGAGGCTGCCCAGAGAGGTGGTGGAGTCTCCGTCTCTGGAGATGTTCAAAACCCACCTGGACACGTTCCTGTGCAACCTGCTCTATGTGGACCTGCTTTGGCAGGGGTGTTAGACTAGATGATCTCCAGAGATCCCTTCCAACCCCACATCATTCTGTGATTCTGTGAAAATGGGGCTTAATCCCGTAGCAATAACCATATCGAGTAAGCCATCACACAGTATCTTTTTTTGTTTCTGAGAGACTGCATTTCATCTTCAAATTAATAAGAATTATGTACAGAAGCTCTTCTTGTCCAAACCAATTTCCTCTTGCAGTTTTCTTTTCTGTTCAAATCCCTAGCCAGCAGTCATGCAGAGATAAAAACTCCTGAAGCTGCTCTGCTTTTTAAATCCAGTGGCACAGGCAGCACTTCACAGACAGCTTGTACAGCACACACGCACAAAAGTAACTTGCTGATTGGATTGACACGTTCTGTCCTGCAAGTCAGCACAGAGAATTAGTGATCACACAGGAAATCATCCCTCTAGGAGAAAATTATTTTTATTCGGATTTGTGTAAACATTTAGAAATAAAACATACTGGAAAAATCTGCTTTTTTATCCTTCTCATGTTCCTCTCTTTCCTCCAAAGAAGTAGGAATGTAAACTTGTTGCAGTTTCTAGATCCTTTCGTTTTGCTTGGGCAATTTCTGCCAAATTCACTTTAATTCCTTTATGTAGCTCTGAATGACCTGTCATAGTCCAGTTCCAAAGCCACATATTACTTGTTTCTGCTACAGTGGGGACATGTCAAGATGCCATTTGCCTGGTAGGCCTATTGTTTCCAGTTCTACGTGCATCCATGTCTGAGCATCTGGTGTAAAACAGCATGCTGATTTGGGTAAGATCTCCATGGACATTAAATATTATTACAGAGCAGAGAAGATTTCACGTAAGTTATTGTTTCACACACCATATGTCGTATTATGGAAATTGTTCATTATTTGATTTTGTGAACACTTATGGAGAAGTGTAATGAACGTTTTGTTCAGGTTTGTTCCTTCATATTTTTGAACAATTTACTGCTTTATATAAAATCCTATACTACCTTCTCCTTCATAATCCCAGACTTTTAAGTTAATGTCACTTGCTGTTAGCATCCATTTTAAAAATTGATTGATGTTACGCAAGTTTGATTCTGACAACATTTATTTATTATCCCACCTCTCTATGCAGTCAAAATTCCACTGGCAACAATGTGAGAATATTAGCGCTGCTAGTGCTGATTGTCAGTACTGTTCCTTCTACGAAAGAACATGGGCACTCCTTACCAAAAGTAACTCAGCTCATACAATATTTATCAGCTTTTTGGTGCCGTGTTGGCAAAACACTCTTTTCCACAAAGTAACATTCTCAGTTGAGTAGACTTGCAATGGAGAATCAGAAGACCTTCTGTGCTACAAAAAGTAGTGGTGGTCAAATCCACCTCTCTGTAGAACTGGTAAGGTCAGGACACCTAACTCTCTTTAAATAAGCTAAAAAATTATTGTTACATGATTGTGTGAGAAAAATAGGAACTAGGCCAACTGAGAAGAGTCAATAAATTCCCAAAACAGCTTCTTCTTGCTCTTAACTTCAGTGAAAACCACTTTGAAAGATGCATGTGATGGATAGTTGTGACCACGGGTGCTATCAGGGCACAATATAGTTAACTCCCTGAGGTATTTCAGACAAGGAAATTGATATAATTTCTGTCATTTCTTTTAGTTATTTTATGCTATCAGACGTATTAGTTTTGCCCTGAATAGATTTCAGCTAATGGCTTGGTAATCAGCTTCTAAAGTTAGATAAATTGATACATAGACAGATAAGAATATATGGAAATTATTCTCCTGCCTGTGTCCCTAGTAAACCTCAGTGACCTGAGAAGACTCCACATTATTTTCCGTGAAGTAAGCTGATCGCTCTTGTCCATGCCATGACCAAGGGGGCATTTTAGATTATTAAAGCTGCTCATGGTTCAGTGCAATTTAGATGGGAAATTATTTAACAGATTCTGTTATGGCATCTTCTATCTCCAGGGCTTAGACTTTCAAAAATCCCTCTTTGCTTGTCTCTATTTGTCTGTTTTCTGGTACTCATGTGAGTCTGCTTACATTTTGCTTCTATAAAGTGCTATCAGAAAACTATGAGAGGAACCTGAAAAGAAGTGAATACTTCGTTGCTAAGACATTAATATAAATTATCAGTGTACTCTTCATAGAGGTTTTTAGGTCTCTTGTTTCATATATTTTTGATGAGATGAGGTTCCCTGGAAGTAAATTTTATAACTGATTTGTCCCATGTGGTTATAAGCTCCATGGAGCAGCAAAGCTGCAGGGTTCGTTGAGGCAGCAGTTAGGTAGCAGCTGTAGAGGGACTCACCTCCTGAGGACAAAGATGCATGCAAGAAAGCAAGAAGGAAGCAATCTTTCTGGAAAATATGAATGAGAAGTAAAAGGTAAACACAAAACATCTTAGGAGAAGCCGGTAAGGGTTGCCTGAGGCAACTGGTAGGTGAACTGCTTTAAAATTACTCCTTTCCTACACCAGCAAACAAAGGCTGAGATTTAGTGAAAAAACAAAAAAGCTTTCAGATAAGACTGCTCTTGAGACATCTGATGGTAGCTGACTGATAAAAAAAATAAAAGCAATTTGATCCCATTAGCTGCTTCCCCTCCACATCTTAAACATGGATGAAAAGTTCAGACTTCTATCACAGAATCAGATTAAAGCTGTTGAGCAGCAGCAAAGGACAGCTGCTGAAATCCCAAAGATGACATCGGCTCCTCTGGAGGCAATGAGAGGCACTTGGTAGACTTCACATCTACAGTTATTTGAACAGGTACTCAAGGTCTGAATATAGGGAGGACATCAAGACAATATTCCTGAGGTTATGATGGCTAACCAGAACCCTTCAAGATGATCTTTGTGTGAGTTGCTCTGGTTACTGGAAATCTGGGCTGATGGCCCAGCACAACTGTGAGCAAGAGGTCTCTGTGGAACACTAGGCATCATCAAACAGAAGAGTCATTAAAGTAATTCAGGGGAAAAGATGCTGTGTGAGCATAAAAGGAGAGTATGAAAAACATCTTCCTGTATTTCTCTGTTATGCAGACTGTCTACAAAGAAGAGAACAAACTGTTTGTTCTCAGCTGGAACTATGTAGAAGAATAAAGGATAAGACCAAATCATTTGCCTTAGAAGGTATACAAGGTAAATGATGCGTCAACAGCAGGGACAAGGTAGCTCTCGGGGAATTTTGGAGTGTGGAGTCTTCTAAGGCCACCTATACTTAGATAATCATGTTAGTGATACCATGTAAGGCAGTTTTGCTTGAGGAATAACATCAGAAACACCAAATTCAAGTACAGGTGTAGCAGAATTGGAACTAATGAGGAAAAAAACAATTAGGAGATTGTTTTCTGTTTGGGAGAAGTTTGGAAAGAGTGTGTGGTGGCAAAGGTGGTGTGGAGGCAAAAAGGTGAGTCCAGAATTTGGAGAAATGGGAAACAAGATGAAAAACCACATAAAGAACAAAGGAGGCTGAATCTTTAGATAGTATGATTTTGGCCATCTATGGCTGGGAATGGAGTTGTGGACCCAAGACCTCTGGGACACCAAAGGAAAACCCCCTTGGACCACCCACTCCATCAGGCTTATGCCCAAGCAACTTGGAGTGGAAGGGTGGAGTAAAGATGGATAGACTCAAACCCAAATACTTAGAGGCGCGGGAGGGAAGGTTGACGACTTTGTAATTCAGTAGCAGATGTGATTCATAATTTTTACTAATATTTTCTAGATTTAAAATTGTAGTTTATGGTATGCAAAATTACTAACTGCAATTTAGTAATAGTAATATGTTTGTTAATTAGTTTATTGATTTTAGAGTTGGTTTATTTGTTTCTCACTAGTGTGTTTCTTAACCAATAAATGCTTTCGTCTCTTAGACAGTTACATCTAAAGCTCACAGTCTGAAGGGATAGAATCAGACTCTGAAGTAAGAGCAGCTCTTGTTGGGGAACCCAGATACCTGTCTGTTCTAAATCACCTCTCAGCCTTTCAGTCACAAAGACAAGTCATTTGGAATGACTGGAGATAAAAGATGAATCCCACAGAAGATAAAAGATGAACTATCCAGCACCAATTCAGGCACAAGGCAGACATGTACATCTCTTGACAGTGTTGGGTGCAGAACAACAGGATAAAAGACCTGTCCCAGAAATAATCAGGACATCAAGATTATGAAATGACCTGAGATAGGTCTTTTAGAGCATCACCAAACAAAGCTACGCAGAGGAAAAATGCAGTAAGCTGTGTTCCATTCTCCTTTATCACAGCAGGAGTTTTTTCAAGTTTTTGAAGGTCTGCTCACTTGTCATGGAGAAAAGTCTAGAGAAGACTCATCAGATGACATATAATTAGGATGGAGCAAGCAGTCACCTTCAGACAGTGAGGTGACAGACACACATAATTGCAATCTGGCCTAGCAAACCTAATGATAGACATGTGAAGCTCTAGAAGCCAGTTGAAATTCTGAAAGCTTGAAAGGAGAAAGGAAAAATCTTTCTAACAACAGAAGTGTACTAGTTTCTTTCCAGTAGATCTGAAAAAAAGAAAGAGGGTGCAGGCTACTGAAGCACAAAACATGCTTCAAGATAGGCTATGACAAAAAGAGAAAAAAAAGGGTCCTTTAGATCCTGATGATTCTTAAAAGAGTGTATACGGCAAATATGCTAAGAGATTTGAGTATTGGATAGAGTATTGGTTGTGTGTAGAGGCTGTAATTTGCTGAATTTGCCCTGTGAATTGTCAAGTCCTGGCACTCATACAGACACAGGTGAGTAAATATGCTTGAAGAGAAAGATGGTAAAGGAAACTTCTCAAAATATAGCATCCCAGTGAAGAAGAACTAACTCTGCTAATCATGATCATCCTTTTAGGGATCCTATGGAAAGGATCCAATCTGCAATAGACCAAATATCTAATATACGAGTAATATCTTCCCAGAGTGCAGACTGAAAGGCAGAAGCTGAAAGTCAACACTAGAACTTGGCTCCATGCAAAAAAACTGGTAAATCATCCCTTATCTGTGGAGAAAACAGTTATGGAGAGAATGCACGCTAAAAAGATTAAAGCCTACCAGCTGCAGCACATGGTGTGATGTGGAAACATACTTCTGTACACTCTGTGTGGGGAAAATTAACTGGTTTAGGAGCTCTTATACTCTTGCCAGAAAACTAGATGGCTTCTTCAAGGGAGTTCTCCCTACTGCTACCTTCATGCAATGGTGTTGATTTACAAAAACCCTGGAAAAGTGTCAGAATTTCAAGAGATTAGAGGACTGTCAACTTAATTCTTACATTAGTTTGGCAAAAGGGATGACCCAGAGCTGCATATTGACATCAGTAATGGAAGAATAATGAAAATTGTGCAAAATAGTGGAAGTCTAAATTAAGGACTCTAACATAAAAGAATTAGAAGTTAAAAATGTAATTTTTAATGCCAGTCTACATGCTTTCAAGAAATAGTTTGCAGACAAATCTTTTTCCTGTTGACAAGATTATGTCGTCTTTTTTTTTATAGACGTTCATGTTGATAAATACATTTGACTTAATATCACATTCCATTTTGATTTAAAATCTTTCCTTGTATGAAATCATACGGTCTATACTGAGTCTATATTCCATAGTTCACAAAATAACTCATTGATAGGTACCAAAATGAAAGCTGTGAGTGGGGAGATATCAGCGTGTCATAGCAGCTGTGGCAGAGCATAGTTCTTGTGGGATCAGGTAGTCATGAGAGATATCTGACGTGACTTTCTGGCTTGACCTCGGATCTACCTCATCTCTATGGACTTACTCAGCAGTCACTGGGCTGTGGCAGTCCTCGGTGCTATCACTGGACCCACTCTTCTTGCTGGGGTATACCATAGGGCTGCTTTCTGGGTGGGTGAGGACACTGCCATGCCAGTTCTGTTGTCACCCCTGCCTCCCAGCAACCTGAACCCTACAGCGCAGCCAACACTGCTGCTCCTTGACATGATGTACAAATTGTTGTTGTCCAGTTTCTCTAGATATTTTCTCCTGACTTGGTGCTGCTCTGGAGACTAAAGTTATCTCTTTTCTAAAATTATATAGACTCTATTTTCTCCTTTGCCTATGAAAATGTACAGATATCATTTATTTCAATGTGTATAAACATTTCTTTCAATTCCACACCCTATCCAAGAAAAGAAAGACTGGGACTTGTTTGTTTTTGGTTTGGGTTTTTTTTTTTTTCTGTTTAGCTTTGTATCTGTGATCAAAATCTATAGATGACCAAGAAATCGCAGATGTGCTTGGTACTGTTGTCTTTTATGCAGCTGCAATTAAAGGGATTTCTTGTGGGCTGAGAGAAGAACAAAAAGATAAAAGGAAAACATAAATAATGTCTAGACAAGAACAATATAAATGAACAATCATAATAGCAAAAAACCAAAAAACCACCTAGCTGCAGGCAGTAAATTGTGTAAATTGTTTTAATGTAACGGATACAATCTATGGGCTGCATCAAAGGGAACACCTAGGTATGTGTAGAAAAAAAGCAAGCAACTTTCCTCTGAATAAGGTTGGCTACTGATGTCCCTTGGTCTCCAAAATACAGCAACTGAGGTGGTCCCTGGCAGAGTAATAATGGCTAAAGCTCCTGCTGGAGGCAAACTGTGCTGCTTAATATTGTTATTCTCTCTCTCATGTCTTTGGAGACACCAATCAATGAGGATTACTTTGATACCGTAAGCTCAGTATTATTGTACATTAATACACTAATGGTACTGTATCATCTTTTCATGTCCTCAGGCAACACTGGGGAGCTAGAGCTATATAGAAATAAATTAGAAGTGAAATTTAGATGCAAAACTAAGCAGAAGGCAAAAACCTCCAAACAGAAGACAGAAGCAGCTAGCTACAAACAACAGACTCAGCAGAGGAAAAGTAAACCACATACCTAACATTTAAAAGAATCTCAAAGGAGAGACATAGAGTTAAGACCACCAGTCCAATTACTTGATGTACTTCAAGGAGATGTTAAGCAACCAAGGTGACAAGCTCAGTGGGAGACCCTGAATAGAATTCTACTTTATATTGCTATTCCTTTTTTCCCCCTCAAAACCACACTTTGGTTTTAGAGCACCAGAAAAGTAAATGAAAAAAAAAAAAATTATCTGGGATACTAAGACATTCTTCCAGACCCTAGGAACAAACTTTTTCCTAAGTAATTTTACTGGTACTGCAGTATCTTCCTCAGGCTTTTATTAGTTGACAGGATAACTGCTCCACTAGTGGAGAACTGGAGCTACTAATGGCCCACTGTGTCCTGCACTTTTTGATAACTCTAACTTCAAAAGCAGTATGGAAACTTCTGAGTTTAGGAATGAGAATTGTATTTGGCTCTATGAAGGCACTACCTCTGATTGTACTGAGGGGCTCCAAACCATGGGATCTAACCAAAACAAAACATGGTTAGTGTTTTACAAACTTAGGAAGTTCTGTCAGTAAGTCCAGTCTCAAAACAGTGTTACAACTATATGAAGCAGAGTACAGAGTAGCATGCCTTTTCACAAATACGAACAGGATAAAGTCATGCAGTTGTATTGCAGTGGATCAGCAGGGATGCTGCATGCGTGGAAGCCGTGCTGAGATCAGTATCTTTCAAAACCCAACAGTGATTTACTGGCTAGCATTTAATCCTGAGTATATTTTCATTATTTATTCCCAAGAGAGCCACTGAATTATGCAGTCCTGATGCCTACACTTTCCCGTCTCTTTCATAAAAAAGAACCTGTCTTCCAGCAGTTTATATAGTGGATACCTGCATCTGAGCCAGGCCTCGTCATAACCCAGTTCTTCTCCTTCTTCATGGCACATATCAATAAGGAGACCTCAAATACTGAGACTGGTTTGGAGCCACATGTGAGCTGATTAGCTGGCCTGTTCACACATATTGACTGGCCAAATTGCTGCTGCTGAACTGATGAGTTGTACTGGTCGCTTTTTCTTCCCTACTTTACGTTGGATTTCAAAAAGTCTGCAGAATCTTTTTGTCTTTGAGATTTTTATGCCACTTTCAAACATGATTGAAATTGGCCAATAGGCCAAAGAACCACTAAAGACCCAAAGAAGTGAAAGAAAAGCAAGTACACAAATAGTGTACGTGAATATTTACTAATCCATCTTTCTAAAAATATGGTACAGACTCTCAAAATGTAGATAATGGAAAGACTTAACAAAGCAGTGTTTAAAGTTTCCAATTGAGCATCAGCAAACCTGGCTTTCATGTTTTTCTCTGCAATACATTAACTGTGTAAGTCATTCTCTGAGTCAGTCATACAAGAAGTGTATTTCTCTGTTTTGCGAAGTATTATGAGGAAAAACACATGCTGGCAACTTGGAGGCACTAATGTTGGTCACATATGTGCTGCACAGTATGCTTTTATATGACTGTGACTCTAAATTTTACTTATGCAAATACTGACATATCTGAGAGAGTTTAAATTAACTAGTATACGTAGCAGTAGCCACAGCCATGTAAATCTCCAGTAGCTATTCACTGAAAAAACTGTGCTAACAAAATGGCATGCTGCTACTTGTACCTGAACTACTAACACACTCCTGGATAAACACATCATCAAACACAGACTGCACGCTGTTGTGCTGAAGCGCTTCCAATTGCTTTCCAGCTTTCAAAATTAGTAGCAGTAATTATGCTCCTAAAAGTCTCTTCTGAATGCACAAAATCCACAGTATACTCCTTGCCAAGCGGTTGCATATGACCCACAGCAAAGTGGACCCTAAATGCCTCCTAGGCAGCTGAACGTTTCTGATCCATATGTACGTAGCTGGAGTTGCTGCTAGTGGTATCACTAGTGACAGCAGTTCACAGGCAAAAAGAAATTTGAAAGTTCGATTATTTAGCACTTATTCAAAAGCAAATTTGTTCTGAATGAAAAGAAAAAGAAAAGAACATTTCCTGGAGGAGAGGAAGGAAAACATACATAGTGCTCTAAAATTCGATGTTTTTAAGCCCCAAGAGAGAATGAACACTCCCTTATCTGTGTTAGTGCTCCTTCTAACCTGCTGTGGTTTTGATACATTAGTAATTTCTTTTGAAACAGAGACTCTGCAACTGAGCTTACCATTTATTATAAACCTCTAATAAGTAAAGTTTTCAAAATTTCAGTAGCAACTTGAAAAATATTATTCTAGTTTCTCAGCTATCATTTTCCTCTTCTTCAATTAACCTCTTAGTGCTGCTCGGCTTTAATTTTGGGGAAATACAAGGAGGCTCTGAGTTATTTGCCCATCAAGCCCAAGAAGCTGAAGCTGTGAACCATCTCCACAGATGCACTGGCTGTGACAGAAGGTTTATCAAGGGATACACGGAAACCATCACCCCTGTGAAGAGATTCCAACTGCCAGGAATAGGTCAGTGAAGAAAACACTAGGGGAACAAACCACAAACCAGCAAACCCACCATAATGAAATATTATATTTATTCTACTAAACAACACTGCTCTGATCAGCTGAGTTTCTGCAATGGTGAAGTAACAAGCAACAGGAAGATTTGTTATAAATCGGTGCTGAAGTTGTGCTAGTATGCTTAGAAACCAGTGTTTTTAATCCATGATACTCAATTTAAGTGGTGTCTGCTGACTTAGCTAGTTTCTAGTTGTGAAGCTGATGTTTCAACAGCATTAATTGGGTCTTTGCTGTAAAATAGATTTTATGCAAATGATATTTAAGGTAATCCAGTTGGATGTTTACTATCTTCTTGCCCTTGAAAAAAGTATTCTTAGGTGTTAGCAAAAGACAGAATTTATAGTATTGTTTTAAGATAAAGTTATACATGAAAAAAAGATTTTTTAATCTTTCCTAAGAATAATGCCATGTTACGCTATAATAGGATGTAGAAACCTAAAAATGGAAGTACAGTAACTTGATGTAACATAGAGCGACAGGTAGAGGTCAGGTAGCATGTCGAACGCAAGTAAACTTCCCTAACACTTATCATCACAGGTGTGAGAAAATTGATGTGTTCATTTATACCACATTAACATCTGTTGCCACAGACCTTAGAAAAAAAACAAAATCAGTGTATGAAGCCGGGTGATTGTTTTTGACAATTTAGAAAATATTTGTCAGCTTTAGTCATTGTCCTATACAGAGCATGAAATTTACAGAGCAGAAGTTGAAGTATTCCATGCTACTGATTCTGGTCCTGGTATTTACTGCAAGAAGCAGAAAAACAAAGAGTTGAAGCAACAGCAAACAAAGAAATAAAAAGGAAGACATATAAGGTATTTAAACCACACGGAAACTGGGAGCCTGGAATTTTAATGGCACCATTCACTTTTTGACAAGTATGTTGGTGGTCTTCAGGGTCACAGAGTTATCTCTCTTGTCTTCCTACTTATATTCTTAAGCTATGGGGTTTACAACTTACATTTTAGGACCTGTTCTGCCCTGTACATGACTCACTTTTAGCTATTCTTAGAATAACTCCAGATAAAATACCCATTAGATGACAAAGTTATATATAACAGCACCAGTGGAATTGAAGGCCATTTAGAGCTGGAACAGATGCTGATTTCACTCCAGCAGCAGACTTGGTGGGGGCCTCATTTTTGTTTCTGAACCCTTGCCAATGTAGTCAGACCTTATCAGTGAGAGATGATAAAATAATGGAAGGGAAAAAGAGAGGGATGGGGGTGAGGAGGTGAAAAGAAACAACTGACCATGGTTAAACTGAACACGTTGGCTCGACAGATTTCTAGACGTTGTTCAAAACGCTTTGTTTTATCTCAGCGTGGCTACCCCTTCAGAGCCCTTCGTGAAAAATTGGTGGTCATTCATCTAGAAACATTTCTAGAACTTGACTCAGAAGTGTTAGCATTGAATATATCTAAACAAATGGGGTGGCTGTGTGAAAGGAGAGAGGATCATGGTTTTCTTCTGCTGTAGGATACTTTGTGAAGTGATAATGAGGTGCTCTTTTTGTAATACGCCATAGTACCATGTAGGTATGAGGATTTCACACACCAGCACATTTCAAAGAACTGTTTTCAGTATTCCAGGAAATTAAGTGATAGAACAAGGCTTTTTACTCAGTGTGCATTCTCTGCTCCCATACCGTACACCTCTAATGCAATTTACCAGTGAATTAAGCATAAGATGTGATTTATCCCACCAACCTAATATTTCATGTTAGTCAGTGGGGTGACTGCTTTTATGGCTTAGCTTTATAATGCCATTATAGTTGAGCACACTTCTGCCTTAGCAGTATGCTTAAAGGGCTCTGTCTTTGATACGTGCATGTAGCTCTTATTAACTTCAAGGACCAAATTCTTCCTTGGTGAAAGCTCCCCATTGTCAGTAGAGTTAAAGCAGGGTTCTTCCGCTCTTATGAATAAGTTTTTGCTGCCAGCTCTTACAGAAAAAAAATGTTCTAAGGGGACATGAATTTGCACAACCCCTGCTCACAACATGTATTAGTGAGAAGGGGGGGTGGATTAGCCCCTTTGTATTTCAGGATGTCATGTTTTAAAGCAAAAGTTTTGACTTTTACATCAGTGCATGCAAGCTATATTGAATTGTATTGTATGATATCACCAGTACGTGAACTGACTTTTGATCTCCATGTAACTGATTTCATGAAGGAAACACAATTAGATCAACACAAAAGAGAAAGAACATTCAGTACCCATGACCTACTCTCACTGTGGCTGTAAGCAAAGGGATTTTCTCAGTTTTTCTTCTGTTTTAATTAGATTCTATAGAATCAGGGATTACCTGTACTGTAGTTGATCTTTTCCTGGAAATGACCCCATGTTGTTTTTAAGGGGAAGGAATGGAACTGGCTCTTTTTTTTTTCCTATTTACAAAACCACTCAGATTTATCTTTGCAACCATTATAGGCTACACCTAGACAGTCTGAAACTTTTTCTGATCTCTCATGCACCATGATATTTTACATCGTTAGGTAAAGGTAATACATTTTGTAGACTGCTGAAATATTGTTTTGGTACTGAACATGACTTCAGCACATTGTTGACATTCAAGAAGGATGGAAAGTTTCCACACTGTCCATGCTCCAGTCATTTTTTTAATCATTATTGCAGCCCTATCTCCTTTTATGTGTGTTATGGTTTACTTTGTAAAAGCTATCTATAGTATATTGGAATTGGATGAAAAATAACAGTGTGCTAGTCATGAATTTCCCACAGATCAGAACCTATCTGCAAGCATTTTGGAATACCAATTTCAGGGTGATATTTTGCTACTGAATCTAAAAGGACTAAAGCACTTGCTTATGCAGTCTGATATGACACAGTAAAAGAGGAGGTCACTTAATGTTTACGAAATCATTATTTGTGTTTATATAACTGCAAACAAATTATTGGGTCTCAGGAATTATGGGGAAAAAAGAAAGCTACATCTTGCAAAAGACTTTCTCCAATTTAGATACAGCTGTGAAGACATCAAGGTCTCAGACAGGGTAACATCCTAATGCCTTATTAAGAATCAAATGGTGAGAGTTTAATCTTCGTGGAAAAAAAAAAAATAACAGGTGGTACAGGAGACCAGATAAAATCTGAAGGGATATTTTTTTTTAATTTCATCATCTATGTTCTTTAGGAAGTCAGAATTGTTTATGACAACCTTTCCTATTGGCATTACACTTAGGAAATAATTAATTAAAAATTAACAAATGAAAAAATATTTTTTTAAAGTTGTAGGAGGACGAGCAAATTTAAATTGGAACCCATGGCATGGCTTCTATGAAATTTCAGAGCACTATTTTAGAGGATCACTTAACACAGGCTGGAGACGTGGGCCCAGGTGCACCTCATGAGGTTCAACAAGAGCAAGTGCAGGGTTCTGCACCTGGGCCAGAACAATCCTCACTATCAATACAGACTAGGG
>JAOXNO010000013.1:113226189-113244691 GCA_028565335.1 Limnodromus scolopaceus | reverse complement strand
AGGCCCCTTCCCTGGAGATATTCAAGGTGAGGCTTGACGAGGCCCTGGGCAACCTGGTCTAGTTGGGGGTGTCCCTGTGACTGTGGGGAGGTCGGACTAGATGACCCCTGGAGGTCCCTTCTGGCCCAGACCATTCTATGATTCTAACATTGTGAAAAGAGCCTCTTATAAAAATGTAAAAATCAAGCTTTAAAAGGATCAGTTAAATGAAATAAAAGAGAGTAGGAAAAGTGATAGGAAAGAAGTAAGAAAGGAAGGTATGAAGAGTGAAATGGAGAAAAAAAGAGGGAAGAACAGAAATTTTTAAACAGAGAGTATAAAACCAAGAACAAAAATAAAAGAGATAAATAGCAAAGACTGGGATACAAGCAAAGAGAAAGTGGAAGTTGGAGAGGTTTTCTCTCATGTTTCCTTATACAGTATGTGGGAAAACTGCTATACAGGCGCAGACTGGTCTTGCCCAGTTGCTATTTCCAAACATTTACTATTGAGTGTCCAGGAATGAGGGCATGGCTCTTTACCTCCCACTCTTCTGACAAAGCTGGCCAGGATTGGTGTAGGAAGGGAAGTAATCCTAGCAAGGTAGAAAGAGGAATATGTACAAAAAGGCTCAAAGTGGGACAGAAAGGCCATAGTCTGGCATTGCAACTGCACAGTGTTGCACTGTTTTTCCCTAATAGTAAGGAGAGTGTATAATGCATCCTGTTAGAGATAGACAATGGTCACAAGCAAGACTGGAGAGAATGCTACAGGGAATTAAATAACGAATGTCAAGAGTAAAGGGAAAACAGCAAAGACAAAACATTAGGAACACCAATACTTTTCATTTACAGAAATTCAGATAAATAAGAGAATAATAAAATGTCAGACAGGAGAATAACTTGTTATGTTTTCCTTAAAAGGATAAACTTATGTGAATGTTTAAATAGAAGCCTTGAGAAACTGTATCTTTTCTTCCTTTTCCCCCCTTTTTACTGCATATTTTATTGTAAGAAATGACTGTGGGGCTTTTAAATATACATATAAACTGCACAACATAACTTCAAATGGCCTCTGAAATCAGTGAGGAATTGTACAGTATGTTGTCATTTTCTTTTATTTCTCTCAATTTCTAGCTTCACTGGATTTTAACAAGAGTCTTAAATACAAGTATACCATAACAGAGCTGCATGGATGTCAGAGTCTCTAAATCTCAGGCATACAAACAATGTCATCTTAAAAAACCCACCTCAATTAAAACCTTCAACTAAATAAAATAAAAGTTTGTATTCCACTAGCAAATTAATATTTTGGCTTGCCATATGCGTTCTTTAATAGAAGTCAGTCTTAAGTCTCTCCAGAGATTGCTGGAGGGAGGGAGGGGGAACTGCCCTAATATGGGGCAAGAATAGCCTACCTGCTTTGATACTAGGTAAATGAAGAAGAGCATGCTGCTTTCTGAATACTGAGCACAGCATTGCATTGCTTTGCATCCCTGCAGAAATTTTGCATGATGTCATTAGCAGCTTCAGGTCCCCAACCTGTAGTCCCCAAATCTCTACCTCTTTGCTTCTCCAGAATCAGAAGACTGGTATTTCTTTGCAAGGACTGCACGTTAGCTAAAACATGACACCACTGTGAGGAACATAGGGCCAAAGTGGCATTTGCTCTAAAATGTCTCCTCTACTGGTACTGATTTGGGAGGCTGGTCACGTAAATCATGGGTGTATGTCTGGAGATGGCATTTATATACTAGCCTTCCTACCTGCTGGAGAAGGGACTTGGCATGTAGAAACATAGCTCTGAGGTACAGGCGCTTGGTGTTGGGTGGTGAATCCGGAGAAATCTCCAGCATCCCAGTTCCATTCGTGCTCAGTGGAAGTTTCAAGTATACATGAGGTGTTGGCCAGAAGAGGAAAGTGTGACCTTAGTTTTCTTGCACAGTAATTGTCACATCAGTGTTTTTGGATCGCATTCATCTATTTCACCTTGATTCCATGCCAGCATAGGTATTTACTTGCTCTGACATCAGCATTAGTTTAGTTTTATTAAAGCTAGTTTGTCTAAAATCAGAAACTTTCAGTGGAAGTTATAGTTCTTGCTATAATGAAATTACTTCCAGTGACATTTTACCTGAAAGGGGATTTGAGTTTAAGAGGATTGCATGATAATCAAGAGAAAATATCATCTCCCCAGATTAGCTTTGTCTTATGAATGCTAAAAGAGCTGGACTGTGGCATTTGAAAAGTCAGGTACAGTCAACATTTAGATGACTTGTTTCTGTGTTTCCATTCTAAACCTATACATGGTTTCAAATATTGTTTGGGCTTTTTTTTTTATACCTCAGCATTGGCCTCTGCTCACCTTGGTGTTGAGATTAGGCTGCTGCTGCATGGAACACTGTGCAAAGTCATTTTTTAAAGTAGGCCAAGTGTCCAATTTTTGCTGACCCTCTCTTAGATATGGGTCCTGATCCCTCAGAGAAAACCCAGCCTGACTGAGAAAGTCCCAACGAGCTAAAATCCCATTTCAAGAAAGGTTGCTCAATTCATCCACATTGCTTGATTTCTGTATTAATCTTTTTTTTCTCCTGAACAGCATCTTCCTTGAGCTCGTGCAGAGATGCCTGTCTGAATCAGGGACTGAAGGACAAGACGAGCAGCGAGTAAAGTTCTCACACAGGTAGGAGCGCATAAGAGGGCAAGTGAACAAAAACAACAGGCGAGGTTGGCTGCAAAACAGATGATGCAGAACGGTGATCAACTTGCCACTTGCCTTGCCCATATCAGGTGGCAGTTTTAAGCACACATCCGGCAGAGGCACATAAATATTGCAGAAAGAAGCCTCCCATCAGGGACATTACTCTTCCATGCTCTGCTCTGCGGGGCTGTGTTGAATGTGGTACATACATGTTTATCTGCCCTGGCAGGCAAACAAGCGAACCAGCATTTCCCTAATCAGTCACAGTAGATGAACTCTGGTTAATGGACATGAGGATGTCAGATAACCTGGAGCCAGTGCTGGGATGGACTCCGTGTGCCTCCCACACCCCCAATACCTGCCATTAATGTCAACGTGAAATGCCGGCTGTGCAAAATGCAGTATCTAAGGAATATCTGTGCACAGGTCGCTATGCTAGACCCCTAAGACTGTTTTGGGGACTTGGCTGATGTTGCAGGTCCTCTCCTACTATTGCAGGCTGGTATCAGTGTTCTTTGGCAGCCCTACCATGTTAGATAGTGATGTAGCTATATTGCCAAATTGGAAGGATTTGCAAACGCTGTAAACCAGGAAATTTCTGAGTAAAACACAGATAGCAGTACCACCTGCTCTTGACACTTTAAAAAGTGAGAGGGAATATTTACATATTGCCAGCTCTGGTTAGATCCATTCCTCACACATCTTGTGGGAAATAGATAGCCAAGCAGATTTGCTGCAAAAAGTGTAATTGTCACTGGTGAAGGCAAAAACCAAAACAGACATGAAAAGGTAACCGGGTCACAAGAGTGCAAAGCAAAATTGGTATAATTAACTTTTTTTTTTTTTTAGCTTTTATTTGTGCAGGTTATGAACTTCAGATTGCCAGGTGATTATGTGTTTCTTGGACTGATGCACCTCCTGGGCAGTGGGAGAGTGGAATTGCCATCCTATAAATTGCTCTTCAGGATCTGTATTTCAGTACATAGATGTAAAATATATCCACACACGTAAACAGGGGTCAATAGTTTGAAGAATTTTCTTTTTTTTAAAAAAAAGCTTTTTTCTCTAATCATCTTTAAACCAACTAATGCAGGTTAAATTGATCATTAGCATCTTCAGAAACAAAAAACATTGTTATATTTAATCGGTATTTGTCAAGGTATGTGACTTGATTTCCAAATTGAGGTGTAAGCAAATTCCCTATTTATGCAGTTTCATGTGGTACTTCATGAACTGCACATGCAATTATACAGTTATTCATTTTGGATATTTGTATTTGTTTGTCAGGAATATACCAATATATGTATTAAGGCTCTGGGGAGACCTTATAGCAGCCTTCCAGTATTTGAAGGGAGCCTACAGGAGAGCTGGAGAGGGACTCTTTGTCAGGGAGTGTAGCAATAGGACAAGAGGTAATGGTTTTAAATTGAAAGAGGGGAGATTTAGAATAGATACTAGAAAGAAATTCTGTACTGTAAGGGTGTTGAAACACTGGAACAGGTTGATCAGAGAAGTCGTCAATGCCCCATCCCTGGAAGTGTTCAAGGCCAGGCTGGATGGGGTTTTGAACAACCTGGTCTAATGGGAGGTGTCCTTGGCTGTGGCAGGGGGGTTGGAACTCGATGATCTTTATTGTCCCTTCCAGCTCTAACCATTCTATGATTCTATGTACAGTACTTTGCTTATTTCTTTGAAAATTCAAAGACCAAAAGATGATATGGTACATGTAGCTGTGATTCATTTGGCTGTGATAAATCTTGATGTCTGTTGCTATGGGACAAGTTTATGAATCACACAGCATAAAGGATCCTGTACAGGAAAATTCTTTTTTGTTTCTCCTCGTAAAGGAGTTTTGCCTATATATAGCTGTAAAGTAATACAGACTGAAAAGTATGCATTCACAATGACTAGAAAACAAAGTGAAAAACATATGTTGGGAAAAAAATTACCAGTATCTAATTTATTAGATGTAAGATGAGCCAAAGAATGAGGAAAGTCTAAGGAACTTGTCTAAGGAAAAAGATGAAATCTCTTTATTACGTATGAGATGTTCCAACCATAACTGGGGACTGCACAAGAAGAGTAAAAAAAGGGGAAAGGTAAACAGCGTGGATAGACAAAACACTGGTGGGTGATGTGGACAATGTGTTTAAGGTTTAACTTTCAAAGGAATGAAATTTCTTCCAGGACCATCTCACCCTGTGGCTTTGCTCAGAGTAACCTGGTGACTACAGATAAGCTGATGCTTAAGTAAAGTGATATCTTTTCAATTTAAAATGAAAAAGAAATAAATAGAATGTTCCTGATATTTTTACTTCTAAAATAAAATTATAGACAAAACAAGAATTTATTTATGGAAGAGAATATATGACCTTGAAAGATGAGACTGTGGGATTTGCGGCGTAAGGTTTTCCTTTGTCATAGGTTATAATAATGCTTTCAACCTCTTGACATTCTCTTGATAGCTTTTTTCTAAACCCCCAGAGTGTTGAGACTCACTGGTTGAAAAAACAATGGTAGGCATAAATGTTAAATAACAATAACCAAAACCAAGATGATTTTATTTTCTATTGACTTACGTATATTTGCAAAGTCAAGCAGTGAACTTAATATAGAGAACTACTTTTTAAGTTAACCTTGTTGATTGTTTAGGTGGATGTAAAGTTATGCTGAGTAGATATCAGTGGGTGAGTAAATTCCTGAGAATGTTTAAGAAGAGTTTACTTTTCTGGAAAGAGACTTTTCTTTTTCAGTATCACTATTTGGATACTAATCACTATTACATTTCTAAGTGTAATCTTATAAATAAGATCACCTGGGTGTTAAATCTGTCAAAACTTTACAGCTGATGCTTAAAAAGCATGCTACAGGGATGGCATGGTTTCTTTTTCTTTTTTTTTTTTTTTTTATACCTAATTTAAAAGCTATTTCCAAGAGACTGGACGGTAAACAGGAAATATATTAAGTAAAGACTAGGATAAACCTGGTCTAAATAAGTTCCCTTGCCTCCTGTTAGGAAACCATTGTCCGAGATGTAGTATCAAAAGCCGACAAGCAATGTAGATATGGGTAATAAGATGATGGGTCAGAGAGCTGTATCTACCTGTTCTGAAGAATTAGAGGGCTTGACCTAGAAGATTTTTGTGTAGTACGGAGCAAATTGTACCAAATATCAAGTGGATGTTCTGCATTACTATAAACGACATGATGTCAATGAAAAAAAACCTTCTTCCCCCATAATTGTTGTATCTGTGCTGCTGAGAACTGGTTTGCTGCCAGTCATAACAGGCTTCAGTTCCGTAGCTGTCTGTCTGATCACCATTTTTATTGGACTACAAAGAATTTGAAGTGAGCAGACGGTCTACTCAGATTACAAGATTTGAAAGTTAGGTTTTGCTCCTATATATTAGCTATTGTGAAAAAAAAACAATAGAAAGAAAAAGATTGATGGATAAATATGTCACATAGAAAATGTAAGAACCCTGCCACACCATTGCATCTGTTCAAGAATTTTGAAAATACTTTAGAAGTAATAATGGACTATATATATGGTTTGGAAACTGGTTCCAAAACTGAGTTGATAGAGGACTGCAAGTAGGATTAAAGACTCACTTAAGGTCAACTGGATACTAAGTCTAAATTTCATGTACTGATAGACATTAATCCAGCAGTACATTAAAAAAAATTAGGGTTTTCAGTGATTTTTTTTTTAAATTCTAAGGAGTATCATTGACCATCTGAGAATTTCAACCCAAAAAGAAGAAATCTTTTATGAAAAATAGTTTATATTACTGTGGTGTGTATAAAATACAGTTGGAAAAAGTCATGAATATAGACATGACAATTTACTGGTTTCAGCTGAACAGAATTTTGTAGTTTGTTTCAGAAGGATTTTATTCAAATTTATTTCTGAAATTAGTGCTGCTATTGCAAAACAACAAAACTTCCAAGAGACTTCATTTTTAAGTATAACAGGATCACATTCCCAGATGTGAGCAATGGATATTATAGCTATTTCTTTATACTGCAACTATTTGGCACAAACGTGAATTTGTCACTGATGTTGTTTACTGAATCATTACAATTTTTGTCATGAGACAGAGGTATAACTTTTTCTGTCTCATCTGTTCTGTGAAGGGTAATATAAATGGTACTACTCTGACCTTTTTAGTATTCTGTAATTTGATTCACTTGCCATTCCTATCCTCTTCTGTTTGTAACCTCAGCAACCTGTGACTAGAATGGACACTCAGTCAAAACACAGAATACTGAAAAGGTCACAGAAGTAGAATTTACTGCATCTGCTTCTCAGGACACACTGAGCAGTAAAGTAGTGATACCTGGTTCTGGTGATTTATTTCCAGGAGGACTGAAGAAGCAATCTCATGTCTTTGTGACAACACCTCTGACAGAAAAAGTTCTGCTTGTACCCATATTCATGCTATAATGGTGAATAGAAATTAAGCCAGGACACATTCTTTAATTTCTTTCTATTTAAGACAGAAATAAGTTCAATAAAGCAATTTTTCAAAGTTTACTGGCCTTTAAATTATTTTTCTTCTTCACTTCAGTTGAGTGGAAAAGTAAATGAGGTGGGAACTACGCAGTCTATTAAAGCAAGTTTGTCAGGGTGGAAAAAAAATCATTGGGCAGTTAATGTAAAATGTTTGAAGTGTACAAAGAATTCCTACTAAGGGTTTTCAATCTCATGTATTCATGTTTGTAATACCTTGCCTTATAAAGTCTTATGTTTTGTGATTATGTACAAAACATATTTCTCTGAAGGAATACAAAGTTGGTGGCCTTTTATAGAATTTTCCCATGTGAGCATGAATAGTTTATTTTCTTCAGTGTAATCCCTTTCCCCAAAAAAATCCATGGTGTTGACTAAATTAAGGTGTTTAGCTCTACAGAAATGTGAGCAGTGAAAAATTAGGCCTGAGAAATTTACCTAATGAATGAACTGCGACTAAGTCAATCATTGAGTCAAAGATTCTCCATTTTTGTATGGAAAACCTGTAGATACTATAGCACTGTTTCATTATCTGGGAAAAATATGATAGTTTATTAGGTCTGAATTTGCAGATTGTGCATCAGGTATTTTGGTTATTTTGATTTTAGAAATAAAACAGTGAGTGTAGATGTTGATTGCGTATACTTTTAAATGAGTCAGCTATGGTGTAGTGAATAAGAATTAGATGCTGAATATATTAGCTGCATATGGATGTAGAATTGCTTGGAAAAACAATAAGGAGGTAATGTAATGGTATTTTTAATGAGTGGATCCTTTGGAGTCTTTCTCAGTGCAACAGCCCAGGCTGTGTCTACAGCAGCTGTCAGCACTTCTCTGCTTTCTGCAGTGCATTTGCTTGTCCTTATCCTCTGGTCATCTGGACTTATTAGAGCACAACACAGCATCCTCCCAGCCTCGGCATTTATATTTCCTTCCACAAGAATTATGTGGAAGAAGGGTTTCCACTGAGGTCTTATTCCCACACCAGGTGGGATGTGACCAGGAAACCTGCTGAGGGAGCAGGACTTGGAGGTAACTCCTGAGTAGAGGTAAGAACTAGCTTGATCCTATAACTTTGTTACTTGATGAAATACAAAAGCTTTGAAAATATGCCAAAACTCAGAGAGTTTTGGAGTTGATAGGAGTCTTTCCATTCACTTCAGCAACATTGGAACGGGTATCAGGGGGATGACAGTTGCTTTCATTTGCTGAGATAACTCACAATATCAATTGCAACTGCAAGAAAACTTACTTGACAGGACATATGTGACCCTATTACTGCCTCTCCCAAATATCAAGCATGGCAGACTACTAACTCAGTTTTCAACCTGTCAGGCACAGTGAAAATAATAGCTGTCTCCTCTTTCTATTTTAGGTTTATGTTAAATTGATTATTTACTGGCTTGAAGTCACACGTGTTATTTTTAAATCTCTGAAGAACCTTCATTTGACATACTAAACCTAATTGATTGTATGTAAATAGAAGCACCTACAAAATAATATTTCTGGATGTATATGTATAAAGGAAAAGGATGATGACTATATCTAAACAGTAAACTTGCTAGTAATATTTAATTAACTTTTTAAGATGATAATTTTTGTCTGAATTGCAGTCCACCTGTTCTTCTGCCAGTCAATCTCCTTCCAGGACCTTTTTAATTTAGGGTTAAATCACAATGTAATTTAAGACAGGTGTCAAGCAAATTAAAAGTTGCATAAAAACCAGTACCTAAAAGAAGAAATTAATATCCTCCTTGACAGAAGACACAACATCTATCTCTGCAAGGCTTGCTGAATGTGTACCAAGCAGCTGGTAAACACATAGTTTAAGAAGAGACAAAGCACATCACAGGAGAACGCTTTGAGAAATCTGGGAAAAGCATATAACTTCTTTATGAGAGGGTCTTTGCTCTTCCATAGCTTTTGATATTGCAAAAAAGTGTATGCTGTACAATATTAATAAAAAACCCCATCAAGTTTCCTTAATTGTACTATTCAGAGAACAACCTTTTTACTCCTCACACCATATCTGACTTTTTTTTGTAGCAGAATATGTTGACGTGCGTCATAAAGAACCATCACTATTTGCTTCTCACATTGTTCCATAGGTATCAGCTCTTAGTCACTGTTGGACATCTGCTCTTGCTCTGACCAATAAGTTTTGTATGTCCTTATTTTCCCTTGAGTTTGAAGAAACAGAAGGAAGCAGGACCAGAACAGAGAATTTGACCCTTTAGGCTAAATGTACAGGATAAAACCAAATGAATATGTTAAAGGGCTAAGAAAGTGAATAGTTCTGGAACATTGAAACTTGATTGTCTATACCGTTAAACTGTTGGAAAAATCACTCGCATGGTTCTGTCCTGGGCCAGCTAACACTCTCCAAACAAATCCTGAGCATGGCTGGGAAATGAGCACAGGACTAAAAGGAGGTTATGTTGAGGAAAAAAGAATTTAGTAGTACAGACAGGGGCCATTCCATGCCATCTGGCTTCAGTGGCAGCAAATGATCCCATGTATGTTTAATTTACTACTCTAGTCACAGCCTAAGTGTTCAGGACTAAAAATAAAAACATTCACTGAATATTTTAATCATGCAACAGTTTACTTACTCCTCCAATTACCTTCATGCTACACAGATTTCCATCTCAAATCCAGGCTCACTGTTTTCTAGAAGACAGAGAAAGCAATATCAAACAACTTTCTGTCCTCACAGACTGATGCATGCTGAGAATCCATCAGACCTCTTATTCAGGGAGGTATGGAAAGCAACTAGAATGTTACTGCTTGTGGGCTGAAAGGATTTTATTGTGTTGATGACACACAGCTTTATTTTTCAACAGTCAAACACTCATCATGATGCCTCATTTTAAACAGACCATATGTATGAGTGAACTGGTTGATGGTTCATCTCGAGAAGAATTGAAAATAAGTATGCGGGATTTGTGAAAGCTGGGAGTTTTCTATGTCTTTCACAGCTCTCTTCTAATTGCACACAACAATGTTTTTCAATAAGCCTAATTTAAAATGAACTTTTCAATTGTTTCAAGTGAAATGTCTGGAAGGCAATTCAAGAAATTGCAGCCTTTCTTCTAGGATTTTGCCACTGTGACCTATGCCTTGTCTGACTTTGGAATTTGGCTATTGCAATGTGTTCACCACAATCTGTTCCAAAGATCAAACAAAAGAATCAGAGATAGGCATGTGGAGTTTATTTACCTCTACTGTATTAGACTTATTTATTACTAGGAAGAGTTAATGTAGTTACCACTTTTCTCTTTTCCAGGTGTTGTCGGTTTTAAATGACCAGACCACCTTCTTCTCGGGTTCAGGCTCCATCTCATATCAAACTAGTCCCCATGGAACAGAGGCTTTGCAGTTGTGCAGCTTTCCAGGTTAGGTCTGCCTTTTCATGGAAGGGAAGGGCAGCTAATTGGTCTGAGAAAACTTCCTTTCTTTTACGTTGTTCACTAAAGTACATTCACCTTCCAGACATGCTGCAGCATCCACCTGTGGGGCACAACTATTGATGGCTTTTGATGACAGAAATTTTGACTTGTAGAAAATAATAATTTGGTTTTAAACTCTATTTTGTTGACTGGTTATTAGGGGAAACCAATTATTGAAAAGGATTTGCAGTCTTTAGACTTAATGCAAAGTGGTATTCTGAGACTTGAGAAAGCACTGGTGTAATGTATATGATCTTTCTGTATAGAACAGCCTAAAGATATTGATCTTTTTCTTCAAAAAATATAATTTTTTCAATCACAATATTTTATTTTAATATTTCTGTAGCAGTAATAATTTCACTTTTATTTTCATGCTGAAATTTTGCTTTTCTTGAGTTTCATTTTGAAGAATCATGGAAGGAACCTTAAAGATCACCTAATTCCAACCCCCTTGCCCTTGGCAGGGACACCTCCTACTAAATCAGGGTGCTCAAAGTCCTATCTAACCTGGCCTCAAACACTTCCAAGGATGGGGCACCCACAACTTCCCTGGGCAACCTGTTTCAGTGTCTCACCGCCCTCAGAATAAAGAGTTTCTTCCTAATATCTAATCAAAATCTACCCTCTGGCAGTTCAAAAACATTTTAATATGTTGAAACAAAACCTTCCATATGATCCAGAGGTAAAACAAACAAATGGAATCCAGTGATGTATCCTGTTCATGTTTCCCACAAAACAAGCATCCTGCCTTGTGCCAAGATCTGCTAAGACTTCATCAGCAATTTTGTGCATGATTTTGAACATCCACATCCAAGAAATGGAAATTCAAAATGAAGGAGTTTCAGGAAATGGTTATGGGAATAATAAAAGAAGGAAAGCTGATCTCATGTGAGGGAAAGAAAGGAACGACATGAAACTTGAGCAGGTACAAAGGACATCAGCACCAGTCAGGGAGAAGAGGCTATTCTATGGTGAATAAATAGATAAAACGAGTTTTTGCAAGCTAGAAGAAACCAGCTAACAGAGATGGCACAACATGCTGGAGCTGTGTTCTGTTAGGATACTCATCAAAATAACTTGGACGAAACTTACCACTTGTTTTAAGGCAGAGCTCAATTATGTTCATTAAGACCACAATCAAGGCTCAAAGCTTTACTATTAATAGATCGGTTATGCTTCTTTTGGATTCCTTTGTCAGTTCATATCTTGTTTTCAAGGGCAGGGACAATGTTACTCTTCCTATTCTAGTATTATTATTCATTGGAAGAATTTGTAGCAAAATAAAACAAAAAAGCCTATTATAGAATCATAAACTCATAGAATCATATGGGGTTGGAAGAGACCTCTAGAGATCATCTAGTCCAACTCCCCCGTCGGAGCGGGTCTACCTAGAACACATTGCACAGGAACTTGTCTAGGCGGGTTTTGAATGTCTCCAGAGAAGGAGACTCCACCACCTCTCTGGGCAGCTTGTTCCACTGCTCTACCACTCTCACAGAAAAGAATTTCCTCCTCATGTGTCAGTGGAACTTCTTATACTCAAGTTTGTGTCCATTTCCTCTTGTCCTGTCCCTGGGCACCACTGAGAAAAGACCAGCCCCGTCCTCCTGGCACCCTCCCTTTAAGTATTTGTAAGCATTGATCAGAAACTATTATGAACTCTTATCTTATAAATGGACTGCTTTTTATGTCCTTATGTCTACAGAAACATTCCTATTTACTTCTGCGGAGTCAAACTCAGCTGAAAGGTGAATTTACAATAGCTGGAGGTTAAAGACAACATTTTCAAACTTGAATGTCTAAATGCAAGCACCAAAGTCCCTAACAGAAAGTTACAGCAGTGGCCAGAATTACTTCATTGACATTTACGTTTAAATATTTTTCTCTGTGTGGCTTGTTCAAAGTGACACCAGTGATCTGAAGCACCGCTGAAAAAAACTGATTTTTTTGTCATTTTATAGAAACTGCATTGTATCATTACACAGTCACATTGTGAAAGTTTTTATGTACTTGTAAAAGTCTACACTTTCATCACACCACTGAGAGCATGGTCACTGACATGAAAGCAAACCAAATAACTCCACTGCATTAATAATGGGAGGCAATAATTAGGATTGCTGCTTCATTCTAATTATAGCTAGCTGTTTGCATCTAAAAGGAAGTTAGAACAGAAATATGATCTCTGAGTTAGATTTACAGAAGGAATTGATTAGCAACTGACAATGGAAAGTGCTCATTCTCTACTCTATGGATACTCCTATTCTAACAAAATGTCAATTATAATTGATTGCCTAGGCAGTGTATACCACTGCTGTTAAAACAAAATGAGCTACTTGTTTTGCCTACAGCTAAGAATTCTGACATTCTGACAATCCTGTACATACTTGCCTAAAAGAAAATTTGTAGGGTTTTACATTTGACAAGTATTTTATTATGTTCTCACTTTCTCAGTAAAATATACTTTCATCAGTTTTATGATGAACAACTTATCTGAAAGGCACTGTTCATTATGAAACAGTGCCTTTTTAGTAATACAGAATAAAGACCACCATTGTTTAATTAGTTGTGGTTACCTGGAAGAGACTTCAGTCTCTAAAACTAGAAAAGGGAACAGGAAAATCTACTTTTTTTTCTGTACTGAATGAAAAATAATTTTTAAAGGTAGTATTTCAATGCAAAACAATATGGTTTTGTCTTATTGTCATTAATGGGCATCATGATGTCAACATAATTTTCAGGTAGACTATGGGCATTATACCCTCAAACCTCCCCTTAACATTATTTTCATATTCCTTTTTGCTTTGTCATATCAGCAAAATTAGACTTTGTACTCTAGAGAACATTTTAAATATTCTAAATGCCAGAAAATCAATCACATTTTCACTATAAAATAAATATAAATAAATATAAATATATTTGTTAGAAAAACTCCTATAGATATATACTCTTGAATCATTACATTCTGAGGTTCTCTTGTATCCAGCTGGTAACTGGATAAACACTTGCAGGAAAGGAGGTATTACAACCTAAAACACCACAATATCAAAGAAAACCATTAAGTCAATTTACAAGCCAGATTTTGACATGAATTAGATTCTGAGCACACTGTAACTACTGTTTATCCATTATTATGTTTTAGGTATAACTTCCAATTTCTTTGTAATAATTTAAAAAATACAATAATGATTTTCAGCTAGTATAAATTGTCATAGTTTTATTGACTTAAACTGATTTACACCTGATTTATGCTTCGTGGAGACCCAATCCATTGCCTCTGCAGCTGCTATCACTGTTTGATACACATTCACTCTCCACAGATGACACAGGTAAGGGACCACATGAACTCAGTTTTCATTACATTCACTATGTCATGGGGAAGGTGGAGGCAGAAACAGAGAGAGAGAAAATGTAAGTTTCCTGCATTTAACTGGAAGGAAAATCAAAGTAAAAAATTTCAATACTCTGAAGAGCTAAGGAGCATATGCTGTTCATAGTCAGTTGCCATAAAGGTCATTTCATTTATTTGCACTGAGTTTAACTGGATTATAATGGAAAGTAATGGGAAAGTTCTAAAATCCCTTGCTAATAGTCATATTTTTTCCCATCTGAAGTCTTGAAAATCTGTTTAGTTCCTCTCTTAACACATGCTACACTTTACAAAATAATAAGATACTAAGTTATTGGTTTCTGTTTGTTAAAAATGGATGTGTGTAAAATCCCACATGAATTATGTGTTAAAGTAGAATTGCTTTTCAATTCAATCATCTCAGACACTAACTACTATAAAATACCAGCCTGAGGTAGACCTGAAAACAGATTATGAAATCTTGGGCCCACTGAATTCAACAGCCTTGATTTTACCCCAAAACAGAACATTCATTTTCCATCTGTATTTAGGTACCATGGAAGTTGCAGGCTCAGAATTTCACTGTGCTAGAAATTCAAGAAATTAGTTTTTTGTGTACTTACTGTAGATAAATTAAACTTCTTCTATCTGAATTGACTACTCTCTGCACACATGCATTGTTCCATTACAAGAAAATCTACTTCACTTGTGCTTACACACAAACACATGCACACAGAGATATGTGTGAGTATAGATATATGTATCCAATACAATACATGAAATTCCACACTCCAAGTCTCCTTAATTCTGAACCAGATGATTGATTTACCTAGAATTCTTCATAGTGTTTTTTGCCGTCTGGTTTTGACAAAATACACAATTACTGCAAATTCTTTTACTTACTAGCCTCTAGGCCTTTAAAATTAATTTATGTATGCCTTAAATATTCATTTAGTCTACTTTAGGTAATAATGTATTTATTTTATGTTCTCTTTTCTTACGATATAGTAATAACAAAATAATTCAGTGTGACATATTGGCCAGTTTTACTCTGCTGTGGTCAGATATTTAAAGGTCTGAAGTAGAAAAAGATCATTCTGTATTCATATGTGACTATTAATTTAAATCTTCATTAAAATAATTATTTCAGCCCTTTATGATAGCCTCTTATGTACTGCCCCTTAGAAACATAACAATGTAGACTTCTGCTGGCTGCAATTTTTTTTTTGGCCAATTTTTTTTTCATTATTTTAATTTCATTTTTTATTATTTTCATTGTTTTCCACAGGAATAAACCAAATAAAATATGAAAGAAAAACCCCAAAAGCAAAGCAAAACAAAACATACAAACCCCAAAAAAAACAAACAAAAAAACCCTGACCAAACCTGCAGAAGTACAAATCTTTTTACAGAAGCAAAAAGAAAAAAAATAAGAATTAGGCTTGTCATTTAGTGTAGGCTGGATTACAATAAAAGCCCATATTCTGTGATTTTGAGAGTTGTCATGTGTCCCCAAACACATGGCTCCAGGGGGAACCACATAGATGTACGCGTACCACACAGTGGTAGTCGTTGTATAGACAGACCAGCAAGAACTGCCATAGCTTGTGCCTGTGCACTGGGCTGCCTTTTGTCAGGCCTTATTACGTTTCAGCACTGCACAATCTTTTCATGTCATACAAATATGAATAATTGAAACAAATATGATTATTCTTCTCTCCCTTTCTTTCTTGCACAGCGTATATAATGACTTATTAATGATTTTTTTGTTATAAAAATACAATTTAGGATGAACTATTTCTTGTTGAGAGAACTGTTAGAGGCTGGCTCAGTGTGACTGATATATGAGGTGGAGGTATGATATGCAAGTTTTTGAACGTCTCATTGAAAGATAGTGTGAATAAGCACTGCAATGACACTGGGGGCAGGAAGAGGACCAGTGTAGCTAATTTGTCAATTACTTCTAGATCTTGATGAAGCCACAAATCTGATGAAGGCAAAAAAGTGCCAATTCTCTGTCATCTATGATACAGACCTCACCAAAGAATATTAATAGGACCTCCAGTGAACGTACCCCTGAGGTTAGCATTTGTCCAGCCTGCCATCTCAGATTGCCAGGACTGCCCATCATCTGCAGAGTTTTAATATTTCTGCTGTTCTTTTTTAAAACAGAACCACATCAACATAATTTTGGGGGAAGAAAAAAAAATGACATTACTAAACTTCCAGTGCATTGAAAAAAGCACTGAAAAGTCAATCAATTGGAAAAAAAAGTCAAAACAAAAGACAACCAAACATTTGAGAGAAGATGACTCTGCTTCATGGCAGTGTAATTCTGTAGCTGGGACACAAGAGCAGAACTCCTTATTTCCAGTTCTGCTTCTGACCTTCATGCAATTCACATGTCTCTATTTTCTCTGCCACTTGATGCCAATCTTCTCTTTGAAAAAAGGATTGGTTTTTTGGAGCATGCTTGCACTGTGCCGAGTACAGTCAAGTTTGAGTTCAGCCTGGGCCTCCGAGTGCTGCGTGAATAATAATAATAAGATCACATTAATAATTTGGAATATAGTTTCATCACTTGAGAACTTTAGAGATCCTTTTGGAAGACACAGAATAACATAAATTTAAACAGAATAATACCTATAATACTCAATTATAAATTGTGAACTTGATGCAGAAATCATTGAGCAGAGTTCGCTGTCCTGTGATATTAGTACAAATGGTTAAAATGGGTTTCTTCAGGCATTCCAATCAATGAATACTAATGTGACTGACTTTCTTCCTCATGTTTCCAATTAAATTCAAATTGCATTAAATTTTTTTTAATATCATAAATACAATCTTTATATATTATGTTTTTTGCAATATGGCCAAGCTAATGCCCGAGGAAAAGCCTTTTTCTTTAAATGCTCATTTTTTTCAGCGATCTCAATTTTGTATGTTTAACATTAAATTAACTTGAAATTTTGTGTTATTTTTCCCATTCTTAAACTAATCAACATTAATCTGCATAAACTTTCCCCTGAACAACTGTAATATCTAAGTTTTAATAGGGCATTCATTGTTTAGTATATTAAGAATGTTAAACCAATTCCAGTTGGGAAGTGAAATGGTTAAGTAATGCCACCAACTGGTGAGGTTGGTAAGTCAATGACAGTAATTTCCCCCAGACTTCTGTACCTGTATTCTGAGTCTTTGTAGAACAATGTACAACTTCAGCTTCAACTTACCATTCCTTGCATTCAATTTAGAACATTCTGGTGAATATTTATATCATCTTTTCTTAATTTTTAAACTTCTGATCTAACAGAATCGGAGTTTTCCCATATCTTCTATCTGGCATAAAACTCAAACACTTTGTGTTTTTCTGGGTACATCTGCGTTTATATTGTCATTCATCATGGCAGAGATGTGTGGAAATAGCTCCATATTTCATTTTGCTGTATCAGCGCAGTAGTAATGGGAACATCTTTGACTCAATTCCCCACTTTAATGGAACTGTGGTTACCCTCTATCTCGAGGTTTCAAAACTCACTTCATGTTCACAATAACTCCCAGGCTTGATGATGCCATCCACTTTTTATTGCTCTATTCAGAATAAAATATAACTACAAATGCTGCACTTTTAATGCTGTGCATATCACCTGTAGTCTGGTAATTTGGGCACTGGAGTTCTTTGTCATCTTTATACATTTGAGATGCTCCTGTGTTGAAACACCAAGGGAAATTTGTATTTTTAAGGCAAGTAATTTACTTAGAAGTATATGAATTGCATATTGGGATTTAATAGTAATTTAGAAAGTAGCAGAGTAATAAGATTAAAATAGGAGCGTATGTGAAATATCACACTAGAAAAGAAATTACCCAGAGTTAAAAATAGAAGTTATTTTTTATAGTGTGAGCAAAGAAGACAAAAAAGCTGCTAAATTGGCTACAATTAGAAACTGGTAAATGGTCTTGAAAACTTTGTGTGGAAATGCTGTGAGTATGCAGTAAATGTTAAATGTTGTGAAGCTGTTTTTTGGTGGTGTGCTTTGAAAGGATACTAGTAACATGAAAAGGATGACATTTGATTTTGTCATACTGCATCAATATTTTTTTTTAATAAACATGATGTTCATGTATCCATCTGCAACTGTATTTAGTCCCTTTACAGAAGGGATTTTATTCTTCTGTGGGGAGGACAGCAGTCACCTCTAGGGAAACACTATCAGTGATTACTTATACAACCAGCAGGAAAGCTTGTAAAACAGAAAAGTAGTGTAAAATTCCTTGAGCAGAAGAGATCCACTTAGAATCATAGAATAGAATCATAGAATTGTTTGAGTTGGAAGGGACCTTAAAGATCATCAAGTTCCAACCCCCCTGCCATAGGCAGGGACACCGCCCACTAGAGAAGGTTGCTCAAAGCCCCATCCAGCCTGGCCTTGAACACTGGGGCATCCACGACTTCCCTGGGCAACCTGTTCCAGTGCCTCACCACCCTCACTGTAAAGAATTTCTTTCTGGTGT
>JAOXNO010000013.1:113196003-113226089 GCA_028565335.1 Limnodromus scolopaceus | reverse complement strand
CCCTGCACTTGGCTTGGTTGAACTTCATGCAATTTGCACGAGCCCACCTCTCCAGCCTGTCCAGGTCCCTCTGGATGACATCCCTTCCCTCCAGTGTGTCAACTGCGCCACCGAGCTTGGTGTCATCAGCAAACTTGCTGAGGGTGCACTCTTTACTTGCTGTAAAGGTCTTGCTCCTGGGTCTTCTGAAATACTCAACAAATTATAAGTGTTGTTGGAACCACCTGGCACTTGATCATCCCATGTATTTTTCATCAGGCTTTAAATGGACATCTCTTAGTGCAGGAAGGCTCCTAAATTAGCTGAAACCTAATCAGAAACCCATCTGGTACAAGCTCACAATAAGTTGCTAGGTGTGATTCATAAAAATCACATTATGTGTTTCTGCAGGGCATTATTAGTACTTTTCTTGCATGCTATCAGAAATGAAACATAGCTCATTCCTATTCCAAAGCACTGGGCCGGCCCCATTATGCAAATATAGATGCTGCTTAGACGACCCAGGAAAATACATACTTTCTCCATCTGAGAACGTTCTATCACCTAGCTGCACACTGGGGAAGGGAAACGGGGAAAAAAAAAACATACACAAAACCCAGCCCTTTATAATGGGGACTGACAATGTCTTACTGCATCAGCTGGAACCAGACATATCTCCAAAACGCTTGTCAGGGAAATAATTTACTAATACTTTACTAGGGAAAGAATCTTGAAATGTTAATGCCTAGAACAACCATAAACATGTTTAGCATTCAGATTAGAATGTTTTTGCGAATAATTTTGCAAGTAAAATCTTGGCCTCTTGGAAGCCAATGTTAACATTACCTTTAACTTGAATTGGGCCAGAATTTGAAGCAGGGTTTTAGTGGACCTGTTGGGGAATATTTAAAAAAAAAAAAAAAAAGAAAAGAAATCAGTGAAAAGTTAATAAATATTAAGTTGCCTTCTGATATGCTGAAAACATTTTTATATGGCTTTTTTTTTTTTACATCAGAAAGCAACATCATAAAGCTCACCTGATTCATAATGCCAGTGGAACCATAAGAACAGACTCAAAAGTTTAACAGGTCTTTTAAAAGTAACTACCCTGAGTACTCATGTATGGCTTTCTGAGGCAGGTAAGAATCAGTTGTCAGGATCATTTACACTGTCTTAAAAATTCCCAGTTCCATCTGTGGAGGGGCATAGTGACAAAGGGTATTGCCTATGAATTCCCTCTCCCTCTGAGGATGGAGATGTCTGGGTTTGAACGAGCCTAGACGAGACTAGAGACTTGGCTTAGAATTGAAGTGAAAATCAGCTTACTGTAGGTGTTTCTTAGGGACTGCCTAGGAACTCGAGGTGATTTTTAAGGTCTGATTCTACATCAGGTCAGGCCTCTACTAGGAAAGGCTGTTCCTGAGGGTCCTCTTCTAATCCCATGATCTCCTAGTTAATTTGCTGAGGATGGGGATTAGAAGGTATAAAATTAAGAGGTGTACGTCATATTGGGATTCAGCCACCTTGTACAAATCTTCAATAGCTTCAGTTGGCAAGTAAGTGGGGTTTTTTGGGGTTTTTTTGGTATGTTCAGCAGCACAAAAGCTTTTGGTCCACCTAGTGTGTACTTCATGGATTCCCAGGGATGTACATTAATTTACACCATGTAGGATAACACATTTTCTTTTATTTTTTTAAAGGTCTCCTGACTTCACACAGTGCTAAGCTACTGCATAAGTTACTGGATTCTCTCAGCTCCTCACATCCTTGTCAGTTTGAAGAATCAGGTCCCACTCAAGCTGTGCAGGTGCATTAGCACCATGGAAACCCAGATTGTTTCTTCCCAAGGGGGCGAGCACAAGGAGAGGACAGAGTCACAGCTTACAAACAAACTAACAACTTCCAACGGAATTCAGAGCTGCAGGCGGAAAGCCTGGGGACCTTTCTGCATTCCCATATCTGTGCAAAGCCATCATATAACATTTCTTATGGGGGAAGTGTAACAGCTAGATTAAAAAGAATTGAATTAATATCCCCTCTCCCCTACCCCCCCATTTGATAATAATTAATAACTGAGTTAAAATGTTTGATTGGAGTCTATTTTAACTCAGTTGCTTCTCTTCCTTGTGAAATTACGACTGCTGATTTCCCTCATGTTCCTCCCCCTGCCTTCAGAATGTCTTATTTCATATGAGCCAGTCAGCAGGGAAGCAGGTCTACCATGCATACCATGCATACATATTTTTTAATAGCAACACTTCTGGCAAAAGTTGAGATGTGCTGCAGTTTTACAGACAGTTGTGTGACATTCTCACAGCTAGCAAATACATTGATAATTAATTCAGCTTTAAAGGATTTGAATCAGACTTTCAACTCATGAAAATCAATGCATTTCTACGACAATTGAAGGAGCTACGGCTATTTACCTCCTTTGCAGGCCCTAGACCTCTGTAATAAATTTGACATTTACATTTTAAACATCATAAATCCACAAAAGTGTCCTTAACTTTGCCAGAATGTTTCAGTATCATGTAGGGGTCACAATGCTTATGCCCTAAATCAGGAAAACAATTAACCACTAGACTTTTTAGGTCATCCATGAGCAGGAAAGTAATTAGGTCTAGATCCTCACAGATAAAAAATTAGCTGCCAAAATGCACAGATGGAATTTTCAAATAATGCTTAATAAGGTAAGATGCCTAACTTGTATTGATTTCTTTGGGAATCTGACCTTTAAGGCTTAATTTTAAGCTTCCCCATTATAGTTTAAGAGTGTGTGAAAACTTAAGTATGAGCTTGAATGCATTTCTTGTAGGAAGATTCTTCCATAGAAAAAAATCTGAAATATAGTCATCTTAGGCCAAGAGATGGCAAAAGCAGCAATCATTCTGAATCAAGAGGGATTTTGTTGCTGTGTTTTGTGCAGCAGCAGGCTGAACAATGCCCTTTTCCAGTTAAGATTAGTTCAGGAGCAACAGCATTCGAATGAGTTATTTCAAACACATACACATGTCATTCCGAAAGAAAAATATCTACCCCTGGCTGTGGTCTGTGAAGCAAGATGGATCACTAGCCCCTCGATAAAGCTCTGAGCTTCTATTTAACTCAGTTCCTTTCTTCTTTGCTATGCTTATCTTCTTATGCCCTGTGACCTCCTGAGGTGGAGCTACTAAATATCCATGATCAGGTAAAGAAAGGAGGACTGTAGAAAGATAGAGTATAAGTTCTTGTAAACTCAGGATAAATTAACTTGACTATGTGGAAAGGAGGAAATTCACTGTTTAATGAACTGTTATCTTGGATTATTCTGGGTTAGGATAAATTGAAATTCGTACATTTATCTTTAAATTGACCAGCAAAGGGCAAAACATGGGGGCTATTTTGCTAGTGTAAGAGTTTTGACCTTAAATGTCCACTATGCTCCTCTGATTTTACCCTGGAGAGCAAGAGTTCATTTCTTTTTTGCACTGCATGTTTTCCAGTTCTCATTTTATAAAACCCACCCAGGAATAATAATATATGACTATGCAAACACAAAGGAAATCTTTCCTTGGTGGTAGGAATATGAATGAGACACACTGTTTAGTGTGTACTACCTATTGTGCATACAAATATATCTCCTGGAAATTTCTAGTCTCTTTTCAAGGCACTTTATAATTTTAAAAGGTTGTTTTTAACATACACAAGTTTGAACTCTGTCTTTACCTTTTTGATCTTCTCTCACTAGTCCTCCTTATGAGCTGAATCTATCTGAACGTGGGTCTATGGAATCAGCCATTTAGAGCTTGTGTCACATATATCCTATATGATGACTACGTTTGCTTAGGAATTTTCTTATGCCATTGAGCCACCATGGGGAAAAAGTTAGCTATAGCCCACAGAAAATCAGCTTCCTTGGTTGTGATGGCCATAAAGGAAAACTCATGGCAGAGGAAGTGAACTAAACAGCTGGGGTTAGGGCTGGCTTTCAAAACTGGTTTCTGAGGTGAAGTATGAAGAGGAATGATCCCTTAAGCCATAGAACTCTCTGTAAGGAGCAGTCTGCCTTCCATGGCATGACACAGAGCACATCTGAAGGCTGAGAATCAACATCCATCTGCAAGGACTTAGGAAAACACTAGAAGAGTTCTGAGACTGTTAGGGTCACTGGAGGGAACGTGACACTGTTTTTGCATAAATGTTTTACTGCCTTTGAAATTTGGGCAGTTTAACATTAATCTCTCAATCTGGGATTTTTTCTTTTTTTTTTTTTTTTTGGTTGGTCTTGGGCTTCTTTTACAAAAGCGAAGCATAAAATGTTCCAGTACCGCCCACCTACCTCGATCCAGTTCAAGGATTCATCCCATTCAGGTAAAGACCTTATAGTAGTAAATTATAATTTTACAATTAACCAAAGGCAGCTGAAGAGTAAAAAAAATAAAATTGCAATTTACTTGTTTAATCTCAGTCTTCTACAACAGGTGAATTTCTTCTCATTTCTTTCTCTGGAGGGATGCAAACTGTCTATACTTGCACATAGTCTCTATTATATTTAACGAAGAAAAATCTGTTTATTCCCAGGTGTTGGCAGTTTACCTTGAACATCTGTAAAGCAACACGCTATTAAGTTTCTAAAAAGGTATATGAGAGTGTTAGCTTCTAAATCCTGCCAAAAGGGGGCTGAAATTTGTTCAGGTTGATCCTTTAAACTACAAACAAGATAGGATCCATACAGTGCATGGTTTATTTTTGTATTTGATTAGTTTTTTGCATTTGTGGAGAGCATGGAGCTTTGTACTTTTTGTAAGCCTGCTGAGCAAGTGATTAAGACGATACGGATTTTACAAATGCAATACTGAAGGCGCTAAAACATCTTGGAAGTACATTTGCATTTTATTACTCACGTTTCTGCTCTGCCTACAAAGAATACAAAAGTATTTATTTACCATGGATTTATGAAAACAAACCAAAAAAAAGCCATTTAATCTATTTCTGGTTTGTAACACTTCGATAGAATTGACTTTACTTGACTTTAAGAAGTTTTGAATGTTATAAATTTTCTGTCAAATACAGTATACCTTGTTCTTTTTTATGGAGTGTAAGATTTGCATTCATTGGTTTGACTGGCTCTTGCATACATTTGTGATGTTCCCCCAGCATCACAGATTACTTTCTGAAAGACCCTTCCACATGTTGGACATTCTTATTACCTGTATTGTCACTGTGAAATGTGAAGAGAAACTCTGTATCAAAAATTCCTTTCAATAGAATGTAGAGTGCAAGAAAAAGGAATTAGAAAATAAAGTAGGCTCTTGTACCTTTACTGCTTATAGTGCAACAAGCATACACGGCAGTTTTGATGAAATTCTAATGCAGATAGATTACTGAAATCTGCGGTTTGCTGTAAAATGCAGTCAAAAGGACAAATAAAGAGCAATGCATAGGAAGTAAAGACGTCAGATAGTACAACGTCTCTTTCTAAAAGCCTGCCTTTTTCACAAACCTTTTCATGAACTTTTTATGAAGTTTCTAGAGTAGACCAAAATAATTAGGGAAAAATGACCTTGAGGTTTATGCTGTGTTCAGAACAGTGACTTGTCCAATCACTGTAGGAAAGGGTGGCAGATTGTGATTGATGTTTTCAGAAGAACTACAAAGTGAAGTGTATGAATGGTACCTTAGCTTTCTAACCATGTATGACAAATGCGGGCACTGTGAGAAGCTCTTTATCCCCAGATGCTGTAAAAGCACATAGCAAATTTCATATGGATGAGACTATGAGAAGACTATCTAAAGAGCTAATCTAAAATCTCATTTTCAGAGTTGATTCTGGTGTTTCAGAAGAGAACATATCCCTGAATATAGATCTTATATCAGGAGGATTAGGACGTCAGTGATTAATATGAATTTCATTTTTAGACACGTCGTGGGATTTCTATGGCATACATAAAACACTGAACTTGTTGAACAGCATGTCCCTTTTCAATTACAGTTTTAATGAAGAAATGACTTTTACAAGAAAAACCTCTCATGAGCTTAATATTATAAAAAGATGCTTCTTCTGCGGCCCCCACCCCTACTCTCCCCACCTTAAATCAGGTACATTTGGTTGTTCTTGATGAAAAAATAATATTTTCATTATCTTGCCAGGCTGCACCATATTTTATTACAAAGTGAATCAAGTCTTGTCTCTTCTACCTTTATTTTCCCCACTGTATCCTAGTCCACTAGTCCTAGGATGCTAGTCCACTAGCATCTAGGGAAAGGGAATTGTTTGAGACAAGTCTAGTGACGGGTTTTAGAAAAAAACCCCATGGTTAGTTACCTAACTCCCATTCTGCCTCAAAAGGATTTGAGTATCCTGTCAGCCTTTTAACTGACATTTAAGTTTAGAGGCATTTGTGTAAAAGCTTTAAGAATGAAGTTGGGGCTGGTGAAAGGTTGCTACAGTGCTGAGCTTGATGACCTCTCAGACGGCAAGAAGAAAGACTCAGACCACCAGTCCACTTGCCAGCATCGCCACCAAAGCCCTTGATTTTCTTCCAAAGATATGCTATGATATTCCAGCCCCATCAAATTAAAATATGCTCACTGTTCTCTTGGACTCTTGGCTGATACTTTCCAGAGCAGTACTAATTTGTGCATGCTCTTTATGCAGGCTGCAGGTACTCCTCAGAGGAAGAGAGGGGAACCCCCAGACTAGTTCATGTGCGCTGCCAAATAACTTTCAGAAATAAAAATTTTTGTCTCATGGTAACCCCAATTTCTGTCAAATTGTTTTTTTGGTTGGGGTTGGGTTGGTTTTTTTGAGTGATATTTCTAAAGATCATTGGACCTGCATGTCACTCACACCTATGAAACTTGAAGCCTGACTTCTAATTTAGTCTTGAAGTATTTTGACTGAGAAAGGCATTACTAAACATATTGAGTAATCCCCTCCCCTCTGACCTTCATGAGTGCAGTGGGTAAACTGATGGGAAGTGCAAAAAATAAATTCCTATTGTGTTGTTTTTCATTCATTGTAATTCCATACATAAAGGTTATTAATTCGTTTCTTGAGCCCCTCTTTTCTTAGCCCATCTACACTAGAATCCTCCATTTTTTCAATTAACATGTAAGTGAAGATGGAGGATGTTTTCATGAGAAACATTATCACAAGGAAATGTCATCAATTTTATCCCTGATGAACTGTTCACTGAATTCTGTGAATACGCCAAAATGAATGTTTGTGATCCATTTATTAGATATTTTAAGCTTTATTTCACTGCCTGAAATTTTGAACACTCATCTTCCTTCAAAACCAGAATGAATGTTTGAATGAAATATCTCTCTTCGTGAAATATTAATGGTAAGGATGTAGTACACATTTATAAAAGTGATAAAGACCAGGTTCCTGTGGTCAAAAAGGTATTGAAACTTACAACCATCATTTCATAAATGGTGCTGGTTCTTGAATGTCAATCACTCAGGGAATTATGATTCGCACGTCTTTTCAATACATTTTGCTCCATTCACAATGTAAGAAACCAATGAAACTGCGGGACTTCTTTTCTACATAATGCACTGCAATTGCCTTTGAAAATACATGCACAAAGTGCACACAAATGGTCTTTTATTTTACAGTTGTGCCTCAGATGTAAATGCGGAATGGGTACCACATATACAGAAATTCTTAGAAAATAATTTAAGCAAGTCCCTGGTCTTCTTTTCAAATATCAGTAGCAAGTAGATTTTTATGTGATAGAGAAATAAATAAAATAGAAGAAATGATGCTTGGTTCAAAATGATCACTTCTACTTTTTTACTATGTAAGGATTTCTCTATATAGAGAATTTTTCCATCTTCCCTGGAACAGGAGAGCTATTTGCATATACACTTTTTATGTGGGTAAAGACAGTTTGTTTCTTCCACAACAGTTACGAATGTGTGTTTTCAACCAACCCCGTGGGCATGGTTTTTTTCCTGACTACATTGCTGGAAGTCCGCTCTGATGTCTCCCCATGGCTGTCTCCAGTGCACTATGGGGACTGTAAAAAGCCACTGTGAGACTGCAGAGACTTCCATAGGCTCGAGATGCCTGACTCATAAATTCCTACTGGTGCTCTCTTGTTCAGACGCTGGTACTCATTTTTATTGGGCTCAGGATGGATTAAGAATGGATTATGGGCTCACAATAAATTATGGAGTTAAAACAGCAAATGGCTCTTTAATGTAACTTCAGTACTACATATCACACGGTATTACTGAAATTTAACACAGTTTGCTCAGTTCATTCATGAGATGAAAAATACTTTTATAAATAGCATTTTCTGTGGTCACTGTATCTCTCAAATGTGTATGCAAACTGTGCCAAAAGGTTTTATTTTCTTCTTTCTTCCTTCTTATATTATCTAAAGCCTTGAGTGCTTCTGAGCCTGACATGTGGAGAAACATCACTGTGTGCACTTCAGGTGTTTTTTCAGCACTCCCTGTGGTGCTCAGAAAAAATTCCATGCTGCTTTAATGGATGACATTTCTCTGTAAGGTTTCCTTGAAAATAACCTGTAGAAAATAATTGCTCCATCTTCGGTCTGATACAACTTCTGACAATGTGTAAATGTTCAGAAAGCAATTAGTAGTCAAGTTTGGCAGGAGGGAAGGGAATAGAGCTCTCTGTTGACTACATAAACAGAGAAAGTCAACTGTTTGAGTTTGCTGAAGCTTATGGAAGCATCTAGTCACACAATAGACATGCTTAGAGTTGTATTAGATGTTAACACAGACATTAATTGTTATTCCTTCTTGTAGGAACATTAAATCAGCCTTACAAATTGTCAGAAAAATTTATTGACCTTAGCATGAAGATTCAGGATGGATGGTTTTGACTATGAAAATATATTTCACATCAATGTTTAATATGAAAATATCATTTTGATATCTTTCTATTCATTGAGTTCTTGGAAAAACGTTTTAGTTATGACCCCTCCATTGAAAGGCTTAATGCTGAAAAAAAAATGTCAAATGAAAAGAATCTTAAGAATATATTTGTTAAAATAACATATTTTTAATATGATAGTTTTAAAATCAGTCTTATGACATAATGTGACTTGCTTCTTCAAATTTTGCCACTTAGAGTTGTTAACATCATACTCTCTACCTACTTTACATTCTGACCTGACTGTAAATGAAGTGTTTCTTCCTTACAGCCTTAATTATACATATACACAAATTTATATACACATGTATTTGTTAATCAATCGTACACATAGTTTTGTCTTTGAAAAAGGTGTTTGCTGGCATATCTTAAATGCCATCCTGAATCAACATTGATAAAAAATATAAACTGTGTAATACTAAAATATAAGTTTTAATCTGGATTTGATTACTAATGCGTTAAATGGAAGCTACTGTTTTATCAGAAATTGTGTAATAATTGAGTTGCTTAGAAATAACTCAGATGAAGAGTTTCTGTAAAGAACAACAGCTAGAGTAACGTTGTTGAAAATTTCAAAACAGACAGCTCTCAGACAGCAAGAAATCCTGGAGTCCTGTAGGTTTTTTGGGATTCTTTCATTAAAGTCAGAAATTCTTTAAACTGTAATAAGATTTGAACCACATATTTGCTGGATGTCTTTGTGAAGCAGCATTACACCCTTAGTTTGGACAGCCACCAATTTCCACACACAAACCTACATTCTGTGGATATTTTTTTCTAACTTTTTTACTTATTCCCTGTGTGTGCAGCCTGTGGTCTGCCTGACTGTCTTCCTGAGATAACTTGGGACATGATTCCAATGGCTTCTCTAGCTTTTGGTTTTGAGCTCTAGCTCTTCTCAGAACTATGACCAGATTTTCTGGTCATGTCCTTTTATTGTTTTGGGTTTTTTTTGGTTGGTTGGTTGGTGTGTTTTTCTGACATAAATAAGTCTGGCTTGCTTCCTTTTTTTTTTCCTAAAAGGAAAAGATATTGACAGTTTGTTGGCCAAACATGTCTTCCTACTCCCAGGCATTACATGTGTTCATTTTTCTGTTCTTGCTATATTTCCTACTCTATAATCCCAAGAATCTTTTGAGGTAACTGGTTTTTTTCAGCTCTACACTCTGCTCTTTCGGGAATTTTTCTTTCCCCTGGAAGACATCCCCTAACAGTTTCTTAATTATTTCAGTGCAGTGTCCTTCCTGGTGAATCCAGAGACTGTTCTAATACACTTGAGAGTTATTTCTCCTATTCTTTTCCTCTTCCATTCACAGTTTATTAACTACTAGCACACTTGGCTGATGTGCTTCATTTTGGGGCAGAAGCTTACTATTTGCAACCCATTCTTCTATCCATGTATTCTTCTATCCATGTACCTTAAATATTGCCCACTGCTGCTCTGCCCGTGCTAATCATGGTTTTGACTGCTATATTTTCCACTGCACCTATTTCCTACCTAATTAATAAATGCTCCATTTATTTCCAGAGTAATAGCCTATTCATCCCATGAAAAATTTCTTTGTGCTCACTGTGCTTTTATCAACACTTTCTTCATACTGTGCACTGTCTTCTGGCACGTGAAAACTCCTCCTCAGCTGGACTCTTGATGGAGTTTCTTGCAGTCTTTGCTTCTTTTTCCAAATGTCAGGCAGCCACTTATGTTTTGGGAATTGTTATAGCATAGGAACTTTATACAGTGTCTGGCATTGGTTCAGACTCTGAGCTCCACTTACTTGGCTGTTTTGGTTCCTTTCTGTTACCAGTTACATCCACAGCATAAAAGTATTGCCTGTTTTCCTGAATCATTCTGCTTACAACCAGGCAGGTAGAAGACTGGTGATCTTTTTTGATCAATAAATTGAAAATATTCTATTAATTTTTAATTCTGCATCTTTCCTTTGAAATGTAGTCCAGGATCCCAATGATTATAGGGCCTCTTGTTCTGGTATCCCTAATCCTTCAAGATTTTAAAACTGATCTGATAACTTCAAAGACTAATCAAACTTTTCTATTCATCAACAAAGTTCCTGCATATTGTAACAACAAATTTTTTTTTGCTTGCAGTCATCACATATTCAGTTTCTAACTATATATTTACATTTCATCTATATACAGTATTAATTTCTTTCGTATTTGTTTATAATTGTTTGATATTTACCCTTTCTGCCTGAGCTGAATGAAAATTATAAAACCCACCATGCTCTTCAGAACAAAATATTGTGGGTAAATAAAGCATTAACAGCTTCCTTCTCTTTTTTTTTTTCTTTTTTTTTCTTTCTGGTACCCCCTTCTGGCAGCTTTTTTATTGAATATTTAAGAAAAGTCAGTCAGATTTGAATCCCTCCAATCTTCTACTCAAAGCCAAAGAATCTGAAAGAAATCTTCTTCCAGTGTCTGTTATCAAGCTGGTCATCACTAGTTTTCATTGGAGCTGCTTCACAATGGGCTGTAAATACCCACATTTCCTTTACAGTTCCACTAGCAGAAGTACTTTCACAAGCCTGGCTCTATCTTGGCACACAGGGAAAAACTTGTCACCAATGTCTTCTCCCAGGCATATTGCTGGTGGCCCCACGGAATACCATCTGAGAAATCATAATGTTAATTCTTTTAACAGGACTTTAGTCCTTCAATCGGTTACCTTCCTTGACCTTTACAGGTGAGTTAACATTGTGCTTGCCTATTTAGTGATAGGCCCTTGCTAAACTCTTTTCTTGGATCACCCGCATGCTCCAAATCTGTGAGGTAGCCTTCTCTCTCATAGCTGTTGGCATTGCTTACCGATGTTTATATTCACTTGCTCCTCCCTCTTTTTTATTTCCAGGTAGGAAAATTATAGAATCACAGAATGGTTAGAGTTGGAAGGGACCTTAAAGATCGTCGAGTGTCAACCCCTCTGCCATGGGCAGGGACGCCTCCCACTAGAGCAGGCTGCTCAAAGCCCCATCCAACCTGGTCTTGAACACTTCCAGGGATGGGGCATCTACATCTTCTCCAGGCAACCTGTACCAGTGTCTCTCCACTCTCACAGGAAAGAATTTCTTCCTAGCATCTAGTCTAAATCTCCTCTCTTTCAATTTAAAACCATTACCCATCATCCTATCACTACACTCCCTGATCAAGAGTCCCTCCCCATCTCTCCTGTAGGCCCCCTTTGGGTACTGGAAGGCTACTATAAGGTCTCCCCAGAGACTTCTCTTCTCTAGGCTGAACAACTCCAACTCTCTCAGCCTTTCTTCATAGGAGAGGTGCTCCAGCCCTCTGATCATTTTTGTGGCCCCTCCGCTGGACCCATTCCAACAGCTCCATGTCATTCCTGTGTTGAGGACTCCAAAGCTGGACACAGTACTCCAGGTGGGGTCTCATGAGAACAGAGTAGAGGGGCAAAATCACCTCCCTCAACCTGCTGGCCATGCTTTTCTTGATGCAGCCCAAGATGCAGCTGGCTTTCTGGGTTGCCAGTGCGCATTGCCGGCTCATGTCATCCACCAACATTCCCAACTCCTTCTCCTCAGGGCTGATCTCCAGCCATTCTCTGTCCAACCAGTATTTGTGCCTGGGATTGCCATGTCACAGGTGCAGGACCTTGCACTTGGCTTGGTTGAACTTCATGAGTTTTGCCCATGCTCACTCCTTAAGCCTGTCCAGGTCCCTCTGGATGGCATCCCTTCCCTCCAACATGTTGACCATGCCACACAGCTTGGTGTTGGCAAAGTTGCTGAGGGTGCACTCTATCCTACTGTCCATGTCTCCAACAAAGATCTTAAACAGCACTGGCCCTAGTACCAACCCCTGAGGAACACCACTCTCACTGGCTTCCACTTGGACATTGAGCCGTTGACCGCAACTCTTCGAGTGTGGCCATCCAGCCAGTTCCTTATCCACCAAGTGGTGAATCCACCAAATCCATGACTTTCTAATTTTGAGACCAGGATGTCGTGTGGGACAGTGTCAAACTGTTTGCATAAGTCCAGATAGATGATGTCTGTTGCTCTGCCTTTGTCTATCAATGCTGTGGCAATATCATAAAAGGCCACCAAATTTTCAAGCATGACTTGCCCTTGGTGAAACCATGTTGGCTGTCACCAGTCACCTCTTTTTTTTTCCACGTGCCTCCAGATTCCAGGAGTATCTGCTCCATGATCTTGCTCAGCACAGAGATGAAACTGACTGATCTGTAGTTCTCCTGGTTTCCCTTTTTTTCCTTTTTGAAGGGAAAAATTAAATTAAATTAATTCAAACCTTGTCAGCTACATACCTGTTAGTTCTACCAGTCTGCTTAAATACTTCTTTTCTTGTCAATAGAGGAATGTATCTCATCCTGTATTTTTCTCCCATAAATTCACTCTAATCCTGCAAGTTGCAGCATGCCAGTAAATCAAGGCATCCTTAAGAGGCCCGGCTAATTCCAGTGAGGTTTATGGCTCACAAACGTAAGCATCAGCTTTCACGGAGCTTCGTGAAGACTTGTGCTGCATACACATAGCTAAGATGACATTATCCCTCACATCATGCTGAGTTCAGAAGTGGGATTTTACTTATAGCACAAAACTGAGAATTCTGAAAGTCCAGTGTTTTTTCACTTAGCTTGGCTAAAAATATGTACTACAAGAATAGCTTCTTACGTGTACTATATGCGTATCTGGGTAGAGGTATTCGCTCAGACAGAAGCTGTGGAGAAAGGAAGAGCAGGAAGATGGCTTTGATTTCACTCCTCGCACTCTCAGTGTCTGACCTGACAGCTGTCAAGCTCTTTTATAAGGCAGGAACACTTTTTAAAGATTTGATATTTAAGCAGAAGCTCCCACTGATGAAACAGTATCTCTGCTAGCATACACTTGTTCTGTCATTCAATCCATACATGCTATATTAAAGTATCCAAAGTTCGGACAAATCTATCAGTCTAAAACAAGCATGATGAGACAAAAGGTCTGGCCTGGCACAGAAGCCTTAACTCCTACAAAGGAAAACACAATATGGATGGTGAACATACAGAGAATTAGCATAGATTCCCTGTGCCTGCACTAAATTTTGCTTGTAAGTGTTGTATTAAACATTTAAAAGTACACCTTCAAAAATGCAGGGGGCTTTCACTGCAAAATTCTGTGACACTAATGGGCACCATGTGACTCATTTCCCACACACGGCTTTGAACATCCATCCTATTCTGTGCTATACAGTTTCTTGTGCCACTGTCATCATTATAACACCTCAGCATCTTCCAGTAGTGCTTTAAGCTTTGTGAATCACATTTTCCATGAGTGACTTGTTCTTTTACTTATGCTTTTATTTGTTTCTTTATAATTTAAGGCTTTTAATGGAATTTTACTTGCCTGAAAATGGCTAATTTTGTTTATATTTTTTTTCTTTGTTCTTCTTTTTTTTTTTTTTTTCTCTCTACTAAAACCAAATTAACTTTAGGAGTACCAAGCTCTTCACTCACAGCTGTTCATGGAAATTGACAGTTTAAGTAAAGGGCTGAACATAAGAAGTGTGTCATTTTTTTAAACTCTGTGTCTGATACTTTTGGTCAACAACTCCTTTTACTGTTCTTGAGAGGTCAATAAAGCCAAGAATCCCTGTCTGGTGGCAAGGTTCAATATTGCCATGCAGGGTTTTGTTCCCTACCCTCCCTCCTCAGGATTACCAGGTATTGTGATTTTATATGAGAGCTGTATCATAGATCATCTCAATTTGATATTTCCATTACTTAATTGGAGGAGTTTTGCATATTAATTAGTTCTACAAAAAAATAAAGCCAAGTCACATATGTGATCATGTTTCATTTGCCAGACATATACCTTTTCACCAAAATTCATAAAAGCTCACATTTTGTGACTGTTTTGAATGCTCAACATGTAAAAGAAAAAAATTATTTTAAGTCAGTAGTATTTTTAAATCAACTTTTTCCCTATTTAGCCAATTCAATTCCTAATATGAAAATAAAAATATCTTTTAAAAGATTTCATGAAAGATAGGTTTTTTTAAAAGAAAAAGGGGAGCTGTTTTGATTTGGTTTGGTTTGGATTTTTTTTGGTTATGAGTGACAATTTAAAAGTTTTCAAAGAGCATATGCAGGTCTTCCTCTACTGCCATGCAGTTATGTATAAATCCGAACATACAGGTAGTTTTAAATGAGTTAAGATTTTATCAGCTGGCTGGGGCTGACAGTCTCAGCAGGAGACAATGAAAGAATGAAAAGGCATCGAGAGACATAAGCAAGAGGAAATGTTCTGTCATCTGAGAAATAGGGTGCTTTGTAACAACTGTGAGAATGCTAGCTACTGTACAGCAAGTGGTAACATATAGCAATATGTCCAGTGTTTATACAGTGAATTTACATGCATAAGGCAGCTGGAGTACCAGTGACTGAATTTTAACAGTACCTGTACATTTTAAAATTTTCAGCCATCATTTGTCTGATACAAACGAACAATTCCTAAGGCACAAAGACTGTCACTGTAGCATTGAGACTGAGGTCTAAAACTGTTAATAAGATTTTAATCTTTTGCTACCTGAGTTGTTCAATGAATTTTTTCTTTGCTGTGAAGGCATTGGGCAATTCATAGAACTGCATCATCCTTTGAAGTAAAACTGAAAAGGTACTCAACACAATAAGATCACATTCATACTTCTACCTAGTCTATGAAAAATATAAATATTTACCTTACCTTATTAAAGTGGGAGAAAGGGAAGAACTAAGTAGCTAATATTGATAATACAGTAAGAAAGCAGAAAAGATACGTGTACCTCAGATGACAGATTTTGTGAATTTGAAGACATATTATTTTCACAGTTCTTATCCAAGCAACTGGCTGATAATCCTTTCCCACCTCCCACCCCAACAACATCAACAACAATAAAAGCTTAAGCTCTCAACACTCCCAAAAACATGGTGGTTAAAAAGTATGCCCCTGGAAATCCAGCCTGGCATTTCAGGATGTGGATTTTAAGCATTTCTGGAACTGCAGAGGGAAACAGAATTTTTTCAACAGTGACTACCTTTTAGTCACTTATAAGTCTCTACTCAAGAATTAGGTGAGCAAAGCTGATGAATAGGATGGATTACTTCCAACAAAAGTGCCAGTTCATGTGCATCAAACAGACCAAAAAGATATTTTCTCTCTCTTTATTCAGGGGATGTAAATTGTGCTTTAGAAGCAAAGCTTTTTCTGCATGGTGGGATGGAAAAGGATCCAGAACTTTTAAACCCAGGGAGCCTTTGAAAGCTATTTTAAAAATTGTTTTTTCCTGCAGGATTCTACTGAGTTTAATGAACCTAGTGGGCTTGGCAGGCAGTCCTGCTGGCTCCCACAGCCTGTGGGAAGTGTGGTTACTCTGGAGCTCATCCATCTCCACATCACATCTCAAAGCAGCAGCTCCACCAGATGTGCTAATGGAGCAACTCTGCCAGCCTGGCTGATAAGCACTCACATTTTTTAATTCTTTGCGGGCTAAATTACCCTTGTATACTTAAAGATAAACACACACACACACACACACACACATGCTAACAGGCAAGTCACCTACAAGCCTAGCAAGCATAACAGGGCTAAGATGAAGGCTTCTCAAGCCATTTGTACATCCCTTGCAAATCCCAGTTCAAAGCAGGCATTTCATTAAATCTGTATAGAAAATATCTCCTTTACAAAAAGACCTTCTGTCATTATTTCCAAAACCATCACTCTTGTTGTTTGAATTCACAGGCTGATATGTAGCAAGTTGAATGGCTAAGAAGTAGGCTTATCATTACCGCATGAATGTGGAATACAGAAATTTGAAAAGAAACTATTAAAAAAAAAAAAAAAAACCAGCCCCAAGCAATTTATTTAGGCCTGTAAATCCCATTAGAAGATGCTAATAGTCTTACTCTTTAATCACTGTAAGATTTTAAAGTCTTACATAAACTAAGTAAATCAGTAGGAAGTAAGATTAAATTGAGGTATACCATGAATTATTTTATTGATTGTAAGTTTCACATCAATATTGGCATTATCTAAAAGATATTTAGGAAGGGAAGAAGGTGCCATCATCTGCCCCAGAGCTGAATGTAGGAAGCATAGAATAATTCAATGTAGAAAATGTTGTGTTACTGGTGCAAACCCATTTAATCCGCACCTGTAAGCTCTGCAAGTGTCCTTGTCCTCTCAAGTTCCCTTGCTGCTAACTTGCCCTTTAATTGCACTACTCTAGGGTTTGGAGCAAGAACTATGTATGAGCTAGATCTGCCTCCAGTGGAATCAATATCAATATTTTCACTGATTTCAGTGAAGAACAATCAGGCTTTATGATATGCTAAAAAATCAGGAAATTTATAGAAACATATCTGTATACTGTGAAGAGTCACATATGTGCAGGGGCTGTCCAGCAATATCCCACCAGTAACTTACACTCCAGCCCAAAATTGTGGGGGCCTTCTTTCTCTCTGCCCTTTTTCTGTGGTTGTGGGAGTGTTTTTAAGCATGTTTGGTCTTGGTATCAATGGAATAAAGCTGGAAAAACACAGCTATGCAGGGACCAGTACTGGTGTCTAAGCTTGTGGCACCTGTTGAGGTATATAACCATTCCTGAGTTTTCATAACATCACCTTATTGCATGTTTCTACATTAATGCTTGGCAAACACAGAGAAGAAACCTAATTTACGTGTTTCAAATGGCTAGGCTTTAGAAGCATATGAATGTACGTGATCCATTTCAATATGGCATTTTTACAGTCTCACTTCTGTAGGAACACCTAATATGTCACTGCAGATTACAGACTAAAACTACTGGAGAGGAGTGCAGCCCAAGCCAATGTCTGAGAACACGGGGGTGCTTTTAAGCTCTTTCGTAAACCTTTTCTGTAACTCCTTTTTTGGGTTCTGGCCTATGCATGTTTTAGTTCAACATGGTTTCACTGGAGTATGAACCAAAGAGATTGCAGTGCTTGGAGACCTTTGAATAATGGGGAACAGGTGAACTGAAAAATTGGATTTCTTCAAGCTTCATGGCCCAAGTGCTCAACCTAAACCTAAATAGCCATCTTTATCTCCTCACCCACCCTCCCTTCTTTCTGTCGATTGCTGCAGATGGTCAAACCACTTTGGACAGGCATTGAATTTTTTCTATTTCAAAACCCAAAAAATTGCAGGCTCTATGTCTTTTGAGGAGTGAAGATTAGTCATTTTGATCTCACAGGCAAAGAGCTTTGAGGATTACATGACTTGAGCAGCAGCAGCAAGACAGTTCAGCAGAATGGAAATGTCTGACCTTCAATTTTAAACATAGTGTAATGTAGCTCCCTTAAGCATCTAGATGGGGGTTGGTGTGGTTTTGGGGGCTTCTTTTTTTGCTTATTTTAAGTGATTGACCAATATTTTAAGTATGTTGACAAATAAATCTGTGGAGAAAATGCACTGATATTTTGTGTTCTGACTGGCTGAAGGGAATTCAGGCCTTACTGATTTTACTGCCACCATTATTAACTAACTTTTGGATTTAGGTGTATGTAGAGATATTTGCTTCATGGAGTGGAGTTACTAATGGCAAAAGTATTTACTAGAATATTCTGACAGAGGTAAGTTTTCACAGGTAAATGACCTGCATAAAATCCATACTGTTCTACCCCTCCTAAAATCTATTGGGTTGTGAAAGAAATTTCAGTTGCTTCACCTGAACAAATTTGAGGAACCAAAGTTTTAGTTTGTTTTTGTTCACTATGTTTCAAACAACACTTTGGCTTCTGTTTTCTCATAAACTTTTTCCTATCATTACAAATTTTTCAAAATGTACTAGATTAGGTTGTCTGTTTAATTTATTTTTACTGATGTCTTCTTGGTATTGTGTTACCTGAGGAGGAACTGGGATCTCCAGATATATCAGGGACATATACCGGATATTCAAGAATAGAGAAAAATACTGCATTCTTCCTAAGAAGCATGACAAATCTGTAGCTGCTTCCTAGAAATACTGTCTCCATAGGAATCTGGGAGACACCAAGCATCTTGGACCCTCTGTGAGGTCAGAGTAAAATGTATTTACAGGTTGATTACAGTCTGGTCTTTGCCATTTCAATATCCCTGAGCTAAATCCATTGGTTCCTTGTGACAACCCAGCTGCATGAAAGAGTTTATTTTACCTGATGGGCTACAATGAGTTACAGGATGTTGTGCAGTTTTCTTTTCAAGATGGGAAGCCCAGAAAAAGGGCTTTCAAATTTGGCGGTTTTGTGTCATTGCATGAACTTATGGCTCTAAGTTGCTGTAAACTACTCTGTTTAGTAGATTAAATGTTTACCACACTGCACTCATACTGATGTCTATAGGCTTACTAAAAAGGCAAATATTCTGTGTCAGTTATGAAGACATAAAAAAATTCTTATAGCAAAATCTCTTTCAAATCATTAGCTGGTAAAACCCCAAAAAGCTTCCAAAACAAAGGTCAGATGTAGTAGGAAATTGGCTTCACAAGCAGTAGGAGTCATATTAGCATTAGGAAATCCTATTTGGAGATGCTGAGTGTGCTGAGCATCTTTGAAATCAGGCTCTGGATTCATTTCACTAGCTGTTGAGTCAAAATACAAGTTCTGGCAGACAGCTCTAAGAGGCAGAATGCGCAAATGATTACTGCAGTGCAGTTTTAAAACTGGTAGATTAAAACCTCAATTTGCATTCTTTTTTTTCTTTTTTTTTTTTTGTAAATATCTTACAAGATTCTCAGCTGAGAGGGAATAAAGTTCTATTGAGGAACTTGCAAGAGTTGGCAAAGGCAACTGTTGTGGTTTAACTGCAGCTGGCAGCTAAGACCATATAGTCACTCTCTCACTCCGCTCCCCCCACACACTCCCAGTTCAGATAGGGGAGATAATCAGAAGAGTAAAAGTGAGAAAAAAACTTCTGGGTTGACAGGTTTAACAGGTAAAGCAAAAGCTGAACGCACAAAGCAAAACAAGGAATTAATTCACCACTTCCCATCTGCAGTAGGTGTTCAGCCATCTCCAGGAAAGCAGGGCTCCATCACGCGTAACTGTTACTTGGGAAGACAAATGCCATCACTCCGAACGTGCGCCCCTTCCTTCTGCTTCCCCCAGCTTTACATACTGACCATGATGTCACATGGTATGGAATATCCCTTTGGTCAGTTGGGGTCAGCTGTCCCAGCTGTATCTCCTCCCAATTTTTGTGCACTCCCAGCCCTCACTGGTGGGGTGGTATGAAGAGCAGAAAAGGCTTTGAGTGCTTAGCAACGATCAAAACCATCAGTGCTTTACCAACACCATTCCCATCCCAAACCCAAAACATAGCACTATACCATCTGCTAGTAAGAAAGTCAACTCTGTCCTGACTGAAACCATGACAGCAACTTCTCAATTTTTTCAAAAAGTTTAAATGTACATTAGACCCAGGCTACGGCAAGGTGATTTTAACCAGCCTTTTTTTTGGGGGTAGCAGATGAAAAGTATAAAAAAAGAAAAATAATTAAAAATAAATTAAAAAATAATTAAAAACTTTGGCAAGTTTTATCCTCCTATCCTATGACTTGTCACATTTGCTTGTATTTTATGTGATATGATTTGATATACATTAGAATAATTGAGCAAAATGTGATGTAAAATGATGTGGCATGCTGGAAGTTTGGAAAGGAAAAAAAAAAAAAGACACCAGAAAAATTTCTCTGCCTAGGGGATAATGGACCACCTCCTTCTTCTTCTTTCTAAACTACTTGTTAGATCACTAACTTTTCAAATCACTGCAGAATTACAACATATTGATAGCATAATGATAATCACAAAAACTCAGCAAGACATCATCTTCAACACAAGAAGAGGAAAGAATGTAAAAAAGAGGCACATAGCTCTTTATCATTTTCACAACACAGCTCTGCGCAAATACAATCACATACTTGAATGTTCCTAACATTACTGTTATGGATCAAAAGAAACATGTAATTGTAGCAAAGGTGCTTTGGGACAAATGCACTGGTCCCAAGAAAATGGCAGTGTGTTGTAACTGATTAGCTACAGGTGTTTGATAAGGTTCGGGGCTCAAAGCATGAAAACTTACAAACTAGTGCAGAGATAAGATCTCAATCAATGTCAAAGGAAAAAAAAAAAAGCATTCTGGTAGGAATGAAATATATATTCCAGCTAAAACACGTATGAGATGACATTTAGAAATGTAATTTTTCCTCTTTCTGTTTTAGATCACCTCAGCATTTTAGAAGATATGATCTAAAAACCAGTAAGGTAAAGCAGATTCTTACGCTCTTTAGTAGAGTTTGAATAAGGCCTAAGCCAAAGAACAAAAGCCTTAAACTAAGCCTTAGGCAAAACTAGTGAAACTGGGAGTCTTTCCACTGATTTCAGAGGAAGTTGGATTAGACCCACAGTAAATTGTCTTTTTACAAAATCCTTCACTGTAACAAACTGAACAGGACACAGGTTAATTGGATCAAAAGTCGCTTTTGAGCTTTTTGTTGGTTTTGTTTGTTTGTATTTTTTAAACCAGACTGCAATCTGCTTCTGTGACTTAAATACACTTTTTTTTTTTAATTTACTCGGTTTCATTTATATGTAAAACAGAACAGCTTTTCTCCTGTCTTTTGGCAATCAGTGTTTTTTCCACTCAAACAGTCTTGTATTTATTCTGTAAGAAACTATTCACTCATGTGAAAAAAATTCTAGCTCTTCCAATTTTCATTTAATTTGCTTTGGTATCTTGGAGTGACTCAGATATTCAACTTTTCCAAATGCATCATTTTTAGCTTTACTGCTTGAGTTGTAAGTAACACAGGAAGCAAAAAGCAACAGCTCTTGTTTTGTTTTGTTACCAAAATTAAGATCTGATAAAGTAAAACTTTGTAAGGGAACGTTCCTTAGTGAACCAAGAAACACATATACTACAGTGGTAAATCGTCAGTCATATTAATGGTTATCACATTATGAAGCATAAAAGATCATTCCCGAAAGCAAAGTTGATAATTGGTCCTATTTTCCCATTTTCCAACCTTCTTATTCATTTAGAAAGGGAAAATGAATGTAGCACAGATTGCACTGCAATTACACTGCAATTCTATGCTGTTAACACCTGTATATCACTTGCTTTTAGCTCTCTTGAGATATTTCATCACTGGACAGATAATTAGAATTAATTTTGAAGTCATCTTCAGTGATCGACCACATCCAAACATTAAGCCTACCAACACTGCCCTGTTGCATTTCACTATGACGGAGAAGACTCTGCTCCCCGATGCATGGGCTCTGACTTGTATGCCACCCGCTTCCCAGCCTATCTATTAAAAATTTTCAGCATTCATAATAAATTAGACCATCAAAAATTCCTGATTCCTGTTTTTCTGTGGGCAATTTTTCTTTTTGCCTGGCTGAAAGTACCAAAGACAAGTAGGAAATGCAAATAGTCCATAGCTAATTAATAAAACAGAATTAACAGACAGAAGACCCATCAGAGGGTGTCTCATAACGCCCTGCACATTTTCAGGATGAGAACAGTTGTCCTTTAGATGTTTGCCTCTTTTTTTTCCCACTCTGCCCTTTCCTTTCTTGGCTGTACAAGTGCCTAAACAATTAACTTGAGATAGCTAAATCTAAGTGAGATGAATGTCTCCCTAAAGGTCAGTGGAGAAATACCATTGAGGACCACTGAAAGGCAGACTGAATTGTCTCCCGATTTGATTTTAATGGACCTTCGCAAAACATAAATTATAATATTGTGGCTATTAATCTCATGAGTTGTGTCTCTACAGACTTTATGATGTCCTTTTCCAAAACTCAACTGACAGATATTCCCTTGAAAACTGTTTTTGAAGAAACGAGGTGAAAATTATTTGTTTTTCATAATTTTCAGCTGTTTTCCTAAAGCTCTTAAATTCAGACCATTTCCTATTTTCCCACAAAATAACAAATATATATTAGAATAAAAATGACATCAAGTCTAGAACAATGTTCCTGCTATGTTTTCTGAAGAGACATAAGTATGGAAAGTCAGAAAGGTGGATTTTTAAAGATACACTGCCACCAAAGAGATTAAAAACAGGGAAAAAAGAGTATTGAGAAAGGAGTATTGGTAAAGAGGCAAAGAAAGGGAGATTTTATTCTATCTCTGCACAAGGAACCATGAAGTCCTAACAACAAAGCAGTGGGTACTGGCAATATGACTTGGCTATGACATGAGTGGTCCAAACAAAGTGAAAAATTAAAAACAAGTGTGCAAACTGCAGTTAGATTATAAACACCGTGCATGAATAGAATAACAGATGTTCCAGGATTCGTCTCCCTTTTTCTGTAAGATGGATATATACCCTACTTCATTCAAATTATATATGTCTACATGAGTCTATTACCTTCCCACAATCTCCATCTTGTACTTTTGTTAGCCTTTATGACACCAATATGTCCTTATTTTCTTTCTTCCCTAAATTATTGTTCTGGGACTGCTGATGTTCTCTGAGGCTTCTTTTCTGTTCTCTCGGGAATGCTCTTGGCGGTCTGTGTGGCAAAAGGTTTTTCCCGTCTTCCTACTGTAGAAGTGCAGCTTTAATGAATCTATCAGATGTTCATTTCAAACAGCCCTTGCTTCTGGTGTTTCTGACTTTTTAGGGACTTACTCTTGCTTTTACAGACTATTTCTTAAGGTATATCTCTTCAAAACAAACCTTCCAGTTCTTTTTCAGGTTGCTTATTTGAGGTATGTGGTCAAGGCACAGAGAGAAAGGAAAGAATGAGACCATCGTTTGCAGCATTGTGCTGTCCAGTGGCAAACAGCAAAGCTTCAGATTTGCTCTTTTCAGCACAAGTTCTCTGATGCCTGGGGAGATCTGCAGACAAGGAAGGAACTGTAGCAGGTAACATTTTGTACCTTACTCTCCAACAAACAAAACAGCAAGGGCTTCAGAAACTATTCCTTGGTGTCCTGAATAAAATGTTGACGATATTAGCTCTTTCTATCTGTCTTTATCAGTCTTTTATTCCCAAAGCGCACTCACAAAAGTTTCACGGTGTTTCTGCTAGCTGGGGAACTTTTTGTGAGTAGATCGAGACAGGTGGTGTGAATGGGAAATCAGATTTGAGGCTACAGTCTTTCATTTCTGACATTTTGCAAGGAAAAAAGTCCCTTTGGCTAAGTTTTTACAGCTTCATGTATGACATTTTGTCATTAAATTTGACTTGAGATTGGGTGCTATTTCTACCAGGAAAAAAAGACAAAAATATGTCAGGGAAGCTTATATGGGAACAGCTCTCTGATCTAAGGGATGTTTAAATGCTGTTCTTGTCAATGCTGAAGACTGAAATCCACAGAATCAAAACAGACTATAGAGATTACTATCACCTTTTAAAATAAGCATTGCACCATATACTGTTGGAAGGTGTTTTTTTTTCCTGTCTAAATCCACGTTTTTCAGATAAAACAGTCTATGAATGAAGATCAACAGAAGACTAAAAGTAGTAAAAAATAAAAATTGTAACATAAAAAGTCATCTGTTCTTCAAACAAAATGTATTTTCTGGTGCTAAGAATCATGAATTTGATAAAAAAGTCCTGATAAATGAATTTTGGTGAACTAGGACTAAATAATTGAGGTAAAAAGGAGCCGTGTAACCACTCAAAGGATTGCTAAGGACAAACTGGACCAGATTTTGCATCTCCCATTGGATCATAAAGGCCTGCAAAACAGAAAAGATTGTACTGTGCTTATTGCATTGATCCCAAAGACTGGCTGGCTGAAATCAGGTGGCCTCACTTAACCCTAAGAATAACTTAGATACAACAGAAAGCTGGCAAAGTGCTTTTAAAATGTTCACCTGCACAGTAAAATAAAATTATTTTTTCCCCTTACCAATAACTAGGCAAATATATAGATTTTTTAGAGGCTAAGTAGGCATATTAATGAGATCTTGCTGTCCTGAACATGATTTTAGTTTTACCTCAAAGGATAAAACAGCTCAATATGTGCATACCGAAATAAAAAAATAAAACATGTTGACATTTCCCCACTGTCTGGATTTTGGAACTTCTACTTGTCAACTTGCACTTGTGAAAGACCAAGAGGTGGTCTCATCTTTCAGAAGTGAGGCAATCAGAATTGTTTCTTCATACAGTAGCCCTGTGGTTGATGCAGTCGCTGAGACTGTGGGAGATTCACATTCAATTCCATCATTCTCCTGAAGAGATTTGAATCCCTGTGAAAAACCACTTACTTGACTGATTTAGCTATCAGTCGAGATAGAAGGTGCACTGAGATGGGTAAATGGATGATGTTTGTGGCATGTTTTCATTCTTGCCTGGAGTAAGGATACACATCATTTTGCATGCATGGCTAATGTATTTTCATTGGGAGCAAAATGATGCATGGGATTCAGTCATTGGAGGTTTATGCTTGTTCCTGAGGAATTTTGTTTATTCTTCCCTGCATTTGATGGACTGTGTTCTTGTGGCTTAATTTGGGAATAAGGATAGGTAATTATGGGTAGGAAAAAAAAGAGTAATTAAAGTAATTTCATCTGTCTCATCCGTCTATCCTCTTTTTTTTTTGCTTGATTATCAAAAAACTAAAACTATACATATGTGTACAAGTCCTGCAATGTGTGCAATAGCACTTTGATATTTATAATCATCCTTTGATGTTACTGGGTGCATTATGGAAACTAATGAGATGTTATAGTTTGTGTTAAATATGTGTTAAATGCCACAGTTTGTATTTAAAGTCTGAAGGCCTTAAAACTGTACATAGTTGAAGAAGACTGCATGTTTGTGTACAGACATCAAGCCTGTTCAGCCTCTGAGCATTGCCGGAATAAGTTTAATACATCACTTTCCATTTTATTTTTAATTTTATATATATATATTACTCAGGGACATTTGGTAACCAAGATAAGTCCTTGGAGTAGAGGCATGGGGGAAGATATCAGACAGAAACAGTATCAATGCACAGATGGCTGTGTCACTTGGCCTTCAGCTTTAAACCTAATAGGCCACCTGAGGCAAGATGACACACATCCTGTCATATCGCATGGCTTAATTGCAAGAAGCGTTATCACAAAGAAGCATGGATTTTTAGCATGAGCCAGTGATTATACTGAGAATAACAATTTCCATGGGCATGGCCAGTGATATTGAAATGAGGAGTTAGGTGTGTCTGTTTACCAAGTAAGAGAGAAAGGATTACCTTTTTACCTTACCTCTGGTAAGGTCTTTTATAAAGGGAGTTTATGGTAATAAAACGCATGGAGAGTATATATAAATTGAATCCATCACCAAGACTCAGGTGTCAGCCACTGTAAATTTAGATTTATGTTCCTTTTAACTGACTGTTAGAACAAGCAATTCATTTCACCAAATTCGGAAATCTTCTGGCAGCAGTATATATACACCTTACATTTTAATTTGCCTTCCAACATATAGCTGAGAATAAAATAGTGTTCTGAGCAAAAGAAATAAAGGCAGAATTCTTTTGATCTTTAGAAAAAAAGAATTTTTATCATTGAAGTGTGAACAATATGTATTATTTTTGTCAGTCTCTAAACAATCAACGTGTACATTGATTTCTGTTAAATGTTATTGGAAATATACATGAAAACTCCATTATTCTGTAGGCATGGGCCTTCTGTCCTCAGTGTTTGATTTTCAATGATGTGACATTTGGAAATAAGAGCTAGTAGTCACTGAAAAATGTGTTTAATTTAAATGATTCCTAATGTGAAATTGACTTTTTTGTAGAAAATTCAACCAAGCTACAAACAATATTCTCTAAACATAACTTTTAAAAGATATAACAAGCTAAAACTTTTTTGTTGGCTTTTGTTAACAGAAGTTTGTTTATCTTTTTTTTTTTTTTTACTAAAATGGTGCCTCTGAAGACTGTTCCATTATCTTTTGTACTGAGAAATGAGGAGTGCTATTTTCTTGTACCTGAGCCGTGTAACTGATCACTTCATCTACCCATAGTCCAGGATTGCCAATAAATTTTTATGAAAGAACTGTTCCTGGAATAGCTTTCTGCATTTGATGCTGCAAGGGTGTCCTTCACTGCTGCAGATGTTGCTGCTCTTTGGAGACTACTTAGATATCTGTGAATATCTAAAGCTGTAATTGTCATATATATTTCTAGTCAAGCTTTGAACATATTTATGTAACCTGAACTGAAATGGGATGATGTGACCTTCCTAACTTAAAAATTTTTTGGCAAACTGCTTCTGGTGCTTCACTGGTTAGACACCACTTGGAACACGTCCGAATTTCTTCAGTGAAAGTGTCTGAAGCTTAGAAGGCGTTATAAAAAGAGAGTAATGAGTTAATAAGACATCAGTACATCAATAAGAATCCCAGTATATCCGAATTGTCTTTAACTAAGGAACAGCTTCAACCAATATGTTGAACATGTCTAGGCTCTGTCTAAAATCTATCCAGATACTGCTTTTCCTTTGATATAAACTGCAGGATAACTTCCAGAAAACATTTGCTCAATATTCAGTTGGAAGAGACGATACCCAAAGCTGAAATATAAAGCTCTCTTTGATTCAATACCCTGAGCCGTAAGTTCAAATCCTTATGTATACCAGTTGGCTCCATTTTACAAAGATTCCCTAAATGCAAATATGAAACTCTAGTGATTTTCACAACTAAGATTTTAGTCATATCCTCCAGGCAAGCAACATCAGTCTAATAATATTTTTTTGACATTTGGATATTAGAAACATGAGAGTCATATAAATCTGGGGGAGTATTTCTGGAATAACAGGCAAGGATTGCTTTAGAAAAAAATCCTGCAGTACAAACCTTGCCACCTTTGTCCTTCTTTCATCTATAGTATATTCCTGCATCTGTTTCAATGGAAAAAGGTACATTAACCCTGTCACCACTCTGGTAGAAATCCCAGAGACAAAGAGAAAAATAACATATAAATAAAACTATGCTAAATGTAGGCAGAAGAAATTTGCCTGCACATAATATCGGCAAGTCTTTATATTACAGAGGATCCTTACAAAATAAAATGGCAAAATGCTACCCCCACTGAAGACAATGAAGCAACGCCTTTGACATTTAGTGGTTCAGGACTTGTCCGGTGAATCTTAGATCTGCTGGTGCAAAAGGCAGCTTCATTTTATAGGAATAACTGATGCCAGTCCATTTTAGTTCAGGATCATATATATTCCATTGATGAAACTGTATGTCATTTTAGAAGTTCTTATGCACAGTTGAATAATATTATATTATCCTCTGATTTCAATGAAGTATTAAAAATTTAATAAAACCTGATGTGAAAAGTATTTTCTTTCACTATGCCCAGATCATATAATGTTTTTCTCCAAATCTAAGAAAGATAGCAATGACTATGTCTTGTTAAACAAGTTTGTATGAATGTACAACAGCATTAGCTACTCAGCCAAAGAAAGTTGAGTAATATGCCAAACTGACAAGACCTGATTTTGTCTGATTGCCTTAGTAACACTTACCAATTGTGTCTAGAATTTCCATCTGTTTAACCAGGAAAAAAAATATAGATTTCTGCCAATAAACTCTGATTCCTTCCCTGATAAAACGTCTTTAGGGGCCAAGTAGTTTGGATGCTGAAATGACAAAGGAGAGGAAAAAAAATAAAAAACCCAAACCAAACAAAAGAAGACCTTATTTGGTTGTAGCCAGAGCATTGTAAAACAATATTATAGATGTTTAAGTATATACAATAAAATAAAGCTAGCTGGAAAAGGGAAATCTAGACAAGATTGTTGAATATCTGTTTGAATTCATTAAAACCGACAGGTCACATTCATTCTTACAAGCAAGCCGCTATGTTCAGTAGTACTATTTCAGGCATATTCTCCTCTGCATATACAATTTTTGCAGATATAAGAACTCTCGCAAAGACCAATAACCATTGTCACAGTAAATAGTGAACAAACAAATATGAAAATATGTAAAATATTCTTCAATTTCATTATCTTACTTCCTAAAAGAATCTGGTTCACTTATAGCTCTTCCAGTGTTGTAACGTCTGACCAGTGCATGACAAAGCCATTCAGAAGTATGTTATACATGATGCAGGTCCAGCAGCCCCATCTTTTGCATCAGAGGTGTAAGGAGAGAAGACAGGAAACCTAGAGACCCTCTAAGTGTGGCACATCAGCTCTCTGGCACCGAGGTGGCTAACCTGGAGTCAGGGAGCAGCAGGGTAGCCAGTGAAGGGTTTGGAGACCTGGGAGCATTGTTGCAAGGCCGTCACCCACACAGGATGCAGCCCCAAATTACCCCAGCAAGAAGAGCAGAGCAGGTCAGACACAGCTCAGATCTCCAGGCAGGTCTAGGACCAGGTCAGCAAGGGGTAGTCAGACGGGGAGTAAAGGCAAGGACCTGAGCAGCTCCTAAAAGAAGTGGGGAGGCCCTAGAAGAGCTTCTGAGAGCCCTTTCTCACAACGTAGCTGTTTTCACAGCAGCCTGATCCAAGGTCACAGCTGCACTGCAACAGAGCTGACCTTGCACACCAGCTGCCAGCCCCCCAGGAAGGCGGCGAGGCTGCAAAGCCTGCTGTTGCCCTCAACACCTGTACACAACCCGGCACACATGGACCTGTGTGCTGTTTGGAAACAGGTCATGAGAAAAGAAGAGGCTTTATAGTAACAGGATGACTGCTGGCAATGTGAGAAATTGAACATGAGCCAGCAATGTGTCCTTGCCACAAATGAGGCTAATGGTATACTGGGCTGCATTAGACAAAGTATTACCAGCAGGTCAAGGGAGGTGATCTTTCCCATCTATTCAGCACTGCTGTGTTCACACCTGGAATACTGTGTCCAGTTCTGGTGTCCAGTACAAGAGAGATATGGGCATACTGGAGAGATTCCCATGAAGAGCCACAGAGACGATGAAGGGACTGGAGTAGATTTCCTATGACGAAAGGCTGAGACATGTGAGACTGGTTAGCCTCGAGAAGAGAAGGCTCAGGGTGGATCTTAATATTAAAAAATGAGTACATAAACAATATATATATCCACACTATATTATATATAACATATATATATTATAATAAATATATAAATACCTGAAGGAAGGATGCAAAGAGGAGGGAGCCAGGCTCTTTTCAGCAGTGCATAATGACAGGATCATAGAATCATAGAATCATAGAATCTTCTAGGTTGGAAGGGACCTTCAAGATCGTCTTGTCCAACCATCAACCTAACTCTG
>JAOXNO010000013.1:113156722-113181111 GCA_028565335.1 Limnodromus scolopaceus | reverse complement strand
TATTCCAGTTGTGGCCTCACCAGTGCAGAGTAGAGGGGGAGAATGACCTCCCTCGACCTGCTGGCCACACTTCTCCCCATGCAGCCCAGGATTCCATTGGCCCTCTTGGCAACAAGGGCACATGGCTTGCTTATGGAGAGCCTGCCATCCAGGCTATGATACTGGCATAGAAGAGAGAAAACACGTAATTAGTCAAGATAAGTACTGTAGCTGAAGTCAGTATTCCCAAACAGCAAAGTTAATTAGTTATCTGGTGCCAAGAGGTCATATGAGCATCTTGCTTTCAGAATAGGCTAATGCATATGACATATTTCTACAGTTAATACCATGCCAGCGTTTTGCTTCTCAGTGAATCAAAGTGACATGGCCCATGTTAAAAAGTAAAACTTTGCTTATATAGTTCTAAGAAATGAACAAATTACATTCTGTTGTTTTAAAGTGAAAACATTGTTGCCACTTAGCAAAACATGTAATTTCAATTTCACTATGTTCCACCAGGAAATCAAGCTGTTGGCAGATTTCCCATTTAGCTTCAAGAACATCCCAGGATAAACCAGATAACAGACGAAACTGGGGGAGAAAGGACAAACAAATGCAGTAAGTACAGGGCACTATAATGTTGCCAGATCTAATAGCTAAGAGTTAAGAATTTATAATTGTAATTAATGCATAACTGAGCAAGGGATGTCACCAGAGAAATGTTTTCCTACTGACAGATTTTCATACTCAAGATTAAATGAAATTAAAGGCCTATTTCACAAAGCCTCTCATGTGGAAGTCTTTTGTTTAACCAAAGTTCTGAGTATGGAAATTTTCCAGACTACTGTGTCTTTTCAGGTCCTTCTATCTTTATAGATATAGTGTATTTGGCTGGTGTGAGTATAGAAGTTCTTAAGATGGGTTGCTTTTTACCAGACGCTACTATGCTCTTTGCAGTGAAATTTCAATGAGGAGTCTTCTTAGACCTATCATGAGTCGTCAGTGTGAATTGTTCAGTTTTCAAAGACATTGAATTCCTTGTTTTAGTTGTCTGAATCTCTTTACAATTGGGTAAAAGGTTGGCCATTTTGGTACTTCAGTACCATCCTGATAGATTCTTACAGCACTGTCAAAAGCAACCAGAAAGCATTTGAAGTGGACAACTGTACAACTTTCTCATTTTTCATTTTTACACTGACTCTTATTATTTACTGACAGTTTTATTTTTAAAAAAGAAGCAAATGGAAAAAGCCTTTAAAAATACATAAATTATATAAGCTGGAGGAGTGCTTACAACAAAGTAACAAATTTGTTTAATTATCAATAATAATTAAATTTATTAGAGAAAAGACAAGATTTTAGTTACACTTACAAGGTATAAATTCAGGGAGATGCTAGTGACTTAAATTAATAAATACAAACTTTCTTTGAAGAGAAAGAGCTCTGAATTTGGCCCATAGACCTCTCACAGCCCTCAACTTAAGAAATGACAGCAGCTGATACGTTGACTGATTACTTAATGCCTTTTGAAAACCAAATGTTATAGTGTTTACTAAAAATTAGAGGGAATTGCATATTTACTAGATGTAGATGAATAATTCATGGCAAATAATTTATTCACTGAATTTCACTTATTTTTCAAATTGAGTAGATTGTAATTTTCTTGAATATATATTCATTAATTGAACAGCTTCAGTGAATAACTGTCCATTCTCTCAACAAGAGCATGACACAAGGAGTATTCAGAAAACAAAATAGGTTAGTTTTAATTCAGAGAAATAGATAATTTTTTCTCATCTGCTGTATTCCTATTAAAATATTTCTTAGAACACTTCCCATTGAAATGGGAACTGAACAAAATGATTTCTGACAGTAGCCATCAACTTTTCTTGAAAGTTCCTTGCTTCTGTGAACATGAATGTACTTGTTACTACTTCTACACTTAGAGCTGCCCTGAATATGAATTACACCTTCTTTTTTTCTTGTCAGGTTTTCATAATGAATTCTAGTTCCTGGGTACCAAACTAAGGATTTAATCTTCTGGAAGACAAAGGATTAAAATTATTATATAACAATGGTTTTGTAGCAACTCAGATTAATTATTTAGCTGGTTGTTTTCTTGCAACAGAGACAAACCTGAATATTTACTTTTCTTTATCTAGTATCAAGTTTCTGTTGCTTTCTTGGGCACGGTATTAATTTTTTCAGCCCAATTCCGTTTTCATCTCCACATTCTATCCTCTACAGGTCACCACACGTAACTTAATCCATTGTTTTAGCTAACTTGGTCAAATTTGTTGTTATCTTTTGTAGCATTGTCATTTTTTGTAACGTTATCCTTATGCCTACCTAGTCGCTGACGCTTGAAGCAAGCAGCTCATGATATATGTAACAAAATGTTAATTCTTCATTGTCTGCAATCTTTTCCAAAAGATCTAAAACTGAAGAAAATATATGGCCTTGGAATTTGTTGCTCAGTAATTTTCAGGGGACAGAAAATAGGAGATGATTTTGTTTTCCTCCTGAACATGACTTGATTTAGGGATTACTTTGAATCCAAAACCATTAAGCAGTCTAAATAGAATAGACTTCCAGTAGAAATCTGAGCCTTCTACTTTGAAAAAAGCTCCTAGAAGTGTTAAATGAATAATTGATTTTTATATTTTAATTTTTTTTCGGTTCAGTTGCTGAAATGAATCCTAATATCTGTTCAGATATAAATGAATTTACTTTCTGGGTTTACTGTGTTGGGAAACACAAAAGAAAAACCAACAACACTGTGTTATGCTAAACTACAAGTTTCATTCCATATAAATCATTTCATTTTCAAATGAAAAGAAAAATCAATGAATAACAAACTAGATACACAGAGCAAGTGAGGGCAGTCCTCTAGGAAGTTATTGGAGATTATCAATACAATGAAAAAAAAATGGGGTCCTTTCTTTTAGGTAGGCCAAGAAAGTATGAGATAAGGAATGCTTACTGGGAAATAATGTACCCACGAAGCATCCTAGTATGGAAACTAGAATGGAAATATCAGTCTTTCGACAAATCTGGGTCTGTTGGATTATATACTTACTAGTTATATCAAACTTTTGTCTAAATGTATGGCATTTGTGCTCCATGGTGGTCCCTGAAGTTTGATCTCCCTTTCCAGAGGTACTGGAGCAGATCACAAGTCCTTTGCTGTCCACACGTCCAGGTTTTATTTCCACTGAAATCAGGACACAAGGAGATGTTGCTGACCAGGTTTCATTGCAACATACAAGGAAATAGTTCCCTGGTTCCCCAACAGGAATACGTGCTCTGAGATGTGAGGGAGACTGTTCAGCCAAGTTTATGGAAACAAGCTTCTATTAAAGTGAGTATCTATGCTCTTGACTCTACTGCAGTGAATGTTTAAAGACTTAGTAAAATGGGAATATGTGTGATGGATGCACATGGATGGATGTGATGGATATGTTGATGTACATCCATATCTCCTGTCACCTTTGGTATGATGCTGAATGCACAATTCCAGTGAGGTAAAAAAAAAAAAAAAGGATGGGAAATTCCACCTCTCACATCCCCAGTGAAAATGGTAACTTCGAGATTATACTGCTGTGGTAACAGCAAGTATTTCCTTCATACTCTGAAGTATAACAGGTGAAAGACGGGACTAAAACAGGTATATTCTTCTTAAATTATCCTCAATATAATTGAAGGTGATGAAGGGGCAGAAAGTGGACACAGCTGTTGTGTTTCACAATGCCCATAACCTCTTTAAGTTACTTTTACCCTAGTCTGAAAATGGGCTGCTCTGACTACTCATGTTTATCTCAGAAAGTAAATTCAGAACTGAGTTACAAACTATCTGCCTTCTCTGTTTCTTCAACAGAGCAGCACAAAAGAACCTGACGGATGCATAGTGTGAGCTTATGACTTCTCCCACAGTTGAACTGTTATATCAAAAATAGAAATATTATCACCACAATTCACAATCACAGCAGAGAGGCCAAAGAAAGTTGGTGGCTTGGAGACTGATGGTCCCTCAAGTACACGGCTCGTTCGCACAAGAATATTAGCAGTGCAGTACACCACTGACTCTTCCATGAATATTTAGTAAGTAGTCACTATGGTATTTTGAGGCAGAAACAAATCCTTTTCTTCCAGCAATCCTCTTCCTCTGTAAATCTTTAAAGTTCTTATTCATTTTTAAACACATAATAATGGATAGGCTTGATGATCTTAAAGTCCTTTTCTAACCTAAATGATTATATGAGTCTATAAGCACAATAAAAATCTATCTTTGATGGGGCCAATTGGCCTTATTTAACATGCTTGTTTTGCAGCATCCATTGAGTGCAGTGCTAATATTCATAAGCTAACCTGCACCAGGGAGCTTGGAACAATTACTCATTGCAAGTTTCTCATGGATTTCAGGGGTTTTCATCTACAGAGAAGACACGCTTGGGTACAAAGCAAGATATCTACTGTGCTATTGAGTAATGTGTAAGACCTTATGAAGAAACTGCTACTCGTCTCCCTGCCCTTCTAGAAGAGTATTTTCTCTCCCTTCTAGAGAGAGAGAGAGAAGGGATTGTATTAACACTGTAAGCCAATTAAAAATGTGTATTTTAGGTGTATCTACCACTGCATAGCACCTAACCTTAACATCCCCAGGATTTAACTAGAAACTATAGAGAAGGGAAATGTTATTAAGTCTATTTTCAGAACAAGAGTGCAGCAGAAAAACTGAGCACAGAATAAGAAGGGACTTAAAACACAGAAGCACAAAGGCTTGCAAGTCTTCTGTACACTGCTCACTTAAATTTGAAATCGTTTATTGCCCTAGCAACATGAAATAAAACAAAAAATGAAAGAGGGTAGATTTAGATTAGATATTGGGAAGAAATTTTTTACTGTGAGGGTGGTGAGGCACTGGAACAGGTTGCCCAGAGAAGTTGTGGATGTCCCATCCGTGGAAGTGTTCAAGACCAGGCTGGATGGGGCTTTGAGCAACCTGCTCTAGTGGGAGGTGTCCCTGCCCATGGCAGGGGGTTGGAACTAGATGTTATCTTTAAGGTAGTACCTTCCAACCCAAACCGTTCTATGATTCTATGATTAACTTAAAAAGAAAATCTGGAGAAGTGCTGAATGGCCAGGATACATACTTTTGCATACATTTAATGAGTCTCGAAGTGGGTTTGCTGTATTTTCAAATAATTTTAAGTTTGTGTGAAGTGAAACTTGAATGAAAAAGATAACTTTTTTTTTTTTCATGAGCTCATACAGATGATTCTGTTTTCTTTGCTTAATCTTTTGTTTACTTATCATAAGATAATTTAATGTGGTTAACATTAAATTAAATGTATTTTTGAAATAAAACAGGAAGATTTATGACTGGCAGAAGAAGGATGAGGCAGCAGTGGGAGAACAGCTGCTTTCTCTGTTTACTTTTCTTTTATGATGTCTATTACCTTAAGATGTCACTTTCAATTTCATCGTTGGGTATGAGTTGTCACAAAAGCTTTATGTAACCAAAAATTGCAATGAAGCTGCACCATATGTATGCCTTCTCTTCATGCAAAGCCACAGCACCAAAGGTGACATCTCACTGCTTCTTGGCTCTGAAGAGAGACCTCTGTCTTCCAAAAGTCTCTGGACATCAGTGGGGTATACCCACATGCCTTCAACCTCTACTGGGCAAATTATTTTAGGAAGGAATAATTCCTTCTTCTTCCTCGTGGATGAGCAGAAAGGACACAGTATGCCCTTGTTTATGCTACGAGTGCCAGAACAGAAAGGGGGATTTTTGTTATACTTTTAAAAGAGCAATTGATTACATTTTGCATAGCAGACGGTCTCTTGGTATGGAACTACCTGTTAAACTGAATGCAATTGAACATGGAGATAAGAGACATAAATACTTTAATACTTTAAAGATTAAGGGTTACTTTTTTTTAATTTTTTTTTTTATTCTGACTGTGATCTGACTACCTTAGTGCAGAAATATATCTTCATGCATATAACTGTGTTGTTCAATACCAAATTGCACACTAATTGCATCTGCTTTCATTTTGAATATATTAAACTAGCTATTTAAAAACCAACCGGCAGGTTTTAACGAATCCTCTCTACCCTTCCAGAAGCATAAGTTGCAGTCTCTGAGGGAAGACAGCAGGCTGTGCCCATATGCTTCTCCCACCATAGATGGTTAGATGGCCTCAGTGACTCTGCCTCAGTGACTAATCTGGAACATACCTGAATTAATTTGGTCAGATTTCTCCCATAACTTCAGCAACAGTGACAGGATCTTTCTGAGGTGTTTCAGACAAAAAATATCCACGTCTACAGCAGTTTGCATTTCCCATTAACAAATTCTCCATGATAGATGACTATTACAGGCAGATACAGTCTGGCTTTCTTCCTTGAAAAAACAAAAAAAAAATTGATGTATTTGCATTCAGGAAAGGAAAAGAGAGCTGGAGGAGAGGACTGAGGCATTTTTTATTTCATCAGCTTTCGACTGTCTTCCAATCTGTCTGCCAATCAGTGCAGGTTGGTATGACTTGCCTCTGTTATAGACTAGCAACGAGGAGGCAATTACATCTCAGAGACTGGTACCTGGAGGCATGTATCTCTCAGGGTGGTTCGTCACATACACTATTCCTTGCTCACGGCTGTGCTTACAGGCACAATTTAGCTCACAGGTATTTGAGTTGTCTACTGGGTTGTCTAGTTCTCTCCTGCGCCAACAGAAGAGGGCTCCCTTTCATATATTCCAAAATGCTGTGTCCATTTCCTTTTTGAACTTCACAGGGCAAATTACTTTCTCAATTTTGCACACAGTTCTGGTCAGAGTAATGAACATTTCACTTTTCAGTCAGTCCTCATTTGGATGCAAAGTCTGCTCTCAAGATGTGCATGGCTGATCTTGATTAAGATATTCTTCTCTTTTTTACATACATAATCCTTTGAAGTTCCATGCATATGGGGAAAGAATAATATTGAAGTGGAGATCTGCCTTGCAGATCTGAGAGGAAAAATTCCAACCTTTTGATTAGGATCATGCTTTTCGAACATGACATAAGCAATTCAGTAACCTATATTGTATCTTCTACAATAAGGGACAAGTTTTGCAGTAACTCTTATGGGATGGGCCAGATTCTTTCATGCCTAGACTTCCTGAACCCTACTTCCTTGATTCAAAATTACTGTTTATAAAGTAAGTTATTTCATAAAAACAAAAATAACATGAGCTGGCTCACTGACTCACTCAAATTATGCATTCATATACACAAAAATGGATGTGATATTTTAAGGGCTGATTTCAGTGTATACTTATGTGTGTGAGAGGGGAAAAGAAACAGAGAGGAGCCTGCTGAAGCTGTAAAACGTGGGAGAGATATTTAATCCATTAAGAAATTCTGAACTCTGCTCAGTCTTTCTATTCGGCTTGGGAATTTCATGAACCCATTTAGCTGAGGTGGATTGGCTGCAAAAGGATATTGAAAAGGCCAGATAAAATTATCTCCCACACTAACAATCATCAAAGAAGTTACCTCCACGTATGTATCAGAATGAGCATTTCAGCATAGTTGTATCCAAAATCTCATGTTGCCCAAGAAAAAGAATCATATCACGCTTTCTAGAATATGCTGAAAACAGGTACAAGTTAATTAACAATTTTTAAGATTGTTAATCACATTTAATAATAGTCTATTCTCTGTTGTCAATATTTAATCTAAAAAAGATAGTCTTGGTTAAGTGAAATGTGGACTTCTGATGGCATTCAAGAAATTTTAAAAATTGCTGTGCCTCCTTCTAAATCATAAAAAACCACACTGTCTCTTTTAAAAAGAAGGCTTTTGGAATCTAAAGGAAAATACTAGCACACTGTCCCTCTCATGAGAACAATATCAGCTTTCCATCATCTATGAAATAAATCCTAACATTGACGGAAGGGAGCTGTAGAAGTTGATATCCTGCTCCAGGAACTCAACACATGGCGTTTTCATCTGAGTCTGGACATGAGACTTGTCGCTGCTCACTCTCTCAAGGCTGTGAATGAGGGCAGGGGAAGCTCCAGCAATCCAGTCCTTTGCCTCCAGCACGCCACGGTACAGAACTCTGTCTGTGTAGGATCTCTTTTACCACAGTGGTTTCTAGCAAATATGTGATCTACTATACCCAGCTCTTTCTCACCCCTAGGCAAATTCAGAGAAATGTGAGTAACTGCTACCACCTTCACCACAGAAAAAAAATATTCTTGAACAAAAAAATCAGTAAAACCAAACCAGCAAAGCTTTTGGTTCATAAAAAAACCCTACAAATTTTCCGTTTCTTCAAACATAGCTATTTTTATAATCGGCATGTGGGAGAGAGCTATTCTGTATCTTATACAGATAGCCACAACCTCATCAGTAAACAAAAGATAAGACTCTTACAAATCTTCAAGTTTCAAACACTTCATGTCTGTCTATCATGAAGATAGAACCTCTTACCAGAGGTTCGGAGGATTCAGAAGAAAAACCCCTATTTCACATTCCCATAAAAAATAATTTCTCTGAAAATTCAATCTCAAATTCAAAGGGTCCAGAGGGGATGCTGGGGGATGCTTTCCCATCACTTTTGTGGGCATAAAGATGAGATGATATTCTGCAAGAATTCCAGTAAGCAGAAGTCCATCTATGGAGCATTTGGTAATAGCCCTTTTCCAGAACAGAGTCAGAAACAGTACTAATACAAAAGTATAAAAATAAATCCAGAATATACAAAGGATTTTATCACAAGTTCCATATGTGGTTTAGTCCTTGTGTATCTCTGATAAAGCTGCCCAATACCACATTTTCAGCATTTGCCTGTAAATGGTAGAATAAAAAAATAGCTGGGTTATGTGCTGCTTGCGTGAAGAAAAAGAATTTTCATGTATCACTTTTCCCTCAATTGTGAAAAAAAGCCTAAAATCTTCAAGAACAACTCCTCAGTCCTGTATTTTTACATGTATGATAACACTGACCGTGATTCACCACACTTTTTAACTGCACTTGAATAAATAACAGTGATGCCATACGTATAAGGCATAATAATGAAATTTGAATATGTTTCCATTTCCCTTGCTCATCAGTGTTTTACAGCTGAAATCACTGGAATAAACTGGCTGTTTTCCAGCTATTAGTAAAATCCCTCCAGCAACCTCACTTCATACAGACCTTGAAAACATCTTCTGTACATGTTCTGCGATATAAATCTATTGCTACGTAAGGAAGGATGCTGGGGTTATTTCACTAACTGGAATGCTAATGACTACAACAATTAAAATGCTGCACACAACACACATTATGCATAAGTCCACTCCACAAACAGACACAAAACTTATTTGTGAATCACAGTCACTAGTTTCATAGCAAGCAAATATGCAAATTAAGTAAAAATGCATTATTTATCTGATGTTTGCCAAGCCAGGTAGGGAAATGTAATTTACAGTATTCAATCCCAGATATGGATTCTTTTAACTGACAATCACAATTAAATTATATTATTCCCCTCATTTAAGTAGCCTGAAATGGTTTGGTTTTCATATTTCAAAATGGCTGAAATATATTTGTTCTTTTTTTTTTTTCTCTGTGTAACACTAAACCAGTGTTTCTTAAGAATATTTTTAAAGGTGAAAATTTCATTAAATACATGTTCTGCATTAGTATATTAAGAACATTCCTCTGTCATTATTCTGCATTAAAAGCTTTCATGCACATGCTCTCAGAGAGGAAAAGAGGCAGAAGGCAGCAGCTGGATTTCTTTATGCTGTCGGTTTGCTCAGTGTACTAAATTCCATGGGCAAAAAAGTACTTTAATTGCCCATTTCTGGTAGTACTAGATAGTTTTTATTGACTTAGATGTGATTCTTTGGGAGCACTAGAGACAGTGGGAAAACCAGTGTGCTCTGGGGTGATTATTTACATGCTGTTTTTTTTAATTTTCCCAACAAAGTGACCATGAAATGGCACGTCTGATCCCTACATATGTGTTTGATGTCTGCTACCATGGTGTACAAAAGGTTCTCCTCTGAGGATCTAGACCTCAAAGCAGACTTTGCTAGCCCAAAAGAAACAAAAATCTCCTCAATTTGGACTTCACAGAAGAGTGTGATTATTTTAAAGTCTAGGCAAATGATGTCATTTTCAACAAGCTCTGAGAATTTCCCAGCAAAGCTGACCTGAAAGAGCATTCCCTTCTATGGTTTTCATAGAAGTCATGGGTCAACATCAGACCCAACGTCTTATGTTGTTGGGTTTTCTCCTACAGCGAACTGTTCCATGTACAGGACACTTAGATATGGTAGCATAACAGTCTGTCTGCAATTTAAGTTTGTCTGTAACTCATCAGCTTCATCTTTTTATTTATTTATATTTTTAATGGATTTTTTTAAGATTAGAAACTGAGACTTTAAGGATTGTATAGCTCAGTAACTGGGTTCCAGCTCCAATACCAACATCATGAAGTCATGAAGTTCATGAAGAAGAAAAAAAGATCAAGCAAATGTCCTATTTATTTTCAGAGTAAATTTTGCAGATCAGAACATGAGATGTCCATATAAAAAACCTGATTACCCCAAAGCACTTCATTTTAAATATTTATCCTTGTGCACTGCAGCCAACATGGCCATTAGTAAAAAAAGGGATCTTAAAAATGACAAGCTAATTGGTTTGAGCTTTTTTATCTGACCACTGTACAGGCCTTGATGTAGACAAGCAGTTAAGCAAATACTTATTTTAATCATGGTAATCCTTAACTAACCCTTTCATATAGACTGCTTATCTCTTTTCCTCAAATAACTCCTCAAATATTTAAGATCAAGGTTTCAATGGGATGTGTTACATTAGCAAACCATACTTTTTAAAAACATGTAGGATTACTTTTTTGTTATTCTAATGATTTCTCTTTATTTTAATTTTGGTTTTATTTCTCTTTGGTGCTAGTTGCTGCCTTTTAGCCCTGCTCTTTTGAGTGCCTCTGCTTTGTGACTTGGAGCACTGCTGATTAGAAGATCAGGAAAGAGGGAAATGTGGAAAATGAAATCGCTTGACACAACAGGATGAATTAATTCAAGGTGAATTTAAGTACTGACCTTCGATTTCAACTCATTCAACAGCAATGTGCATATTATAATTTCTTAGTGGCAGAACCAGGCAGACAAGAATAGTGCCATCTGTTAGAGTAAGAAATCGTGGTTTTATTCTTTTCTCTTTCCCCAATGTTAAATGATTTTAGTTGCTCCTTTGGAGCTCTGAAAAGGTTTCAGACTGCTCAGTATCAGCTTCTCTCATACAGGAATTCAAATCAAACCTACTCATTAATTGCTTTTGAAAACCCAGATCAGATCTTTTTTCCACTTTTTTTTTTTCCTTTTAAATTATTTTGTGACGAAAATCCTTTCCACGACAGGCAGATTTTCATACACTAAAAGCAAAAATGTTGGAAGTTCAGGGTTTGTTTTTTTTTTTTTTTTTAAATTTTGGATGTTTTAAAAAGGAGTGCCACCAAAGAAGAGGAAAGGAAAATTTCCCTGTTATTACTTTTTGATTGACATTTTTTTGCAAGGCTCTGTTCATTAAAGCTTGCAAAAACATGGGCTCCCTAAAACAGCTATAGAAGTTAAAGAACTGTTTGGAAACCCTGTAATTGGAAGTGTCTGCAAGTTCCAGAATATGCTGCTCAGCTATCACTGAGGTTTGCTGCTTTCATTGTACTTTAGTCTGCCAGCTGTATCTGATCCAAAAAGTACAGAAACAGACTTGTTTAAACTCAGCCATTGTGTAGTGTTTGTGATGTGTGCATAATGAATTCTGAATGCAAATATATGCTGTACAGTGAAATACTGAAAACCTGTATGACAAGCAGTAGAGCTGCACAACACAAAATATGGTTTTATAGCATAAATATTCACTTGTGTCAAATATATAGGCGTCGTTCAAAACAGAGCATTCTAATTATGCACAGTTTGTTACTCACTCAGTCTGTTATTTGAACTCCTTCCTTTGAATCATTTGACCTTAGCTGCAAGAACAAAACAGAAAGAGTAAATATGTGGCTTGTAAGAGTCACACCCCAGTTCTGTAGCAGCAGAATATTTTTCACTTAATTTTGATATATTTGACTTCCTGAAATCATTTGGAGACAACAGGGAATTTATTTGTGGTTTTTGTTTGTGTGTGAGTTTTTTTTTTGGTTGTGGATTTTTTTAAATCTGAATCAAGTAAAAATGCCAATCCCTGAAATTGAAATGGTGTTTCACATCTGTAGGAACATGAGCAGCACTTATCCCAGGCTGATTGATAATGCAATGATACAGGAGAAAGCAGTTAGACACATAAGGCTACAGTTCATGTGAACAACTCCGTAATTTAATATGCAAGAGAGCCCAAACATTATTAGAACCTCAAATAACCTTTTCTTCTCTCTTGGATTGGTAGGCACACTGTGGGTGCGACTGATGTGATATAGTTTTCTGGCTCCTTGACTGCCACTGTGGCATTCCTCTGTATTGCTAACCTGCACCAGTTGTGCCTACAACTGGTGTAGCTGTTTGCAGCTTCAGAGCTTGAGCTTCAAATTCATGCCCTAAATGTATTTTATGATACTTTATGGGAAAAAAAAAGGCACTTAAAACTAAAGAGGGGGGAAGCTCAGTTGATCTGTTCAACTGTACATAAGTATGAAAGGAAGTAACAACTCATGAAATCATTTTATTCCACCTGATTTCTGATTATAAATGGCCTTTAGTTTAAGAAGTGTCACACAATAATGTTTCAAATCAGCTGGAGATGCAGTTCTTAAAGAAAACAGAAATGGACATCAATATTTGAGAGTCTGACTGAAATGCAACCTGCAGCATATCCCAGAGATAACAGAAAAATCAAAACAAGAAAATAAGACTGCAGTGTTGGTCGGCAGAATTTCTTGTCAGCAGCTTGGAACTTTTCTAAGTTCATTCAGTTCAAACGTCATGAGTAACCTCAGCTTTTTATCCCTCTTTGCAACTAACAACCCAAACCAGAAAGAAATGGAAAAAAAGCCTGTCTGGTTGTTAAACGACAGACAGACAGACACACACACATACACTCCCTAGCAATTATCTGGAATCAATGACACACAGCAGACATACAAGTTCAGATTCTGCGAGATATTTATGTACAGAGAGACCTTCAAGGTTATGCTGCTGTGCTGCAGGGTGTGAGAGTAGCTGCTCCAGCATTTTGTTGAGTGCCTCCTACAGGGCAAGAGTAAGCCCACTGGAATTGACAATGTCTCTTTGCTTCCTGAGGCATTAAGGCTATGGAGCTAAGTTACGGGTGGACCAGACACTATGAAAATTTTACTCACATTTACATTTCTAGAAAATAAAAAAAAAAGTAAACCCAAAAAACCCACCAGCCTATTACATGCCTAAATATTGGCAAAGTTTTTCGATGTTGTGCCTAATTTTCTGGGTGGTTAGCTACTAAGCAGATTTTAGGTACAATTGGCACATACAAGAACAGAAGTCCATTTTAAATGAGTTTGAAGGTGTTAATGTCAAAACATGCAAACTCACTTTCTGAGATATTGGTCCAGATACAGGTCCTTAAAAACAGATAAATGACATATAAAATTCAATCTGTAGCTATAATTTACTGGGGAAAAAAAAGGCTTCTTATCCACTAGAAAGCAAAATCATCTTATCTTTTCTCACACCCTCAGAAACAGAAAAATATATTGGAAATGAAAGAGACTGTGCTATATATGTTGATGGTCAGGAAAGCCATCTCTAATGAATCCTCTGAAGGAGGCACTGTGATATATAAGCCTTTCTCAGAAAACAATGTTTCCCAAGAATTTACCAAATTACAGTAATTCCAAACCCTTGTTGTACATATTACAAAGTGAGCATGGAGTGCTGAAGTAAGACTTAGAAAAGGTAAAGGCTAAACATTTTAGTTAATTTAATAACTAAAACTTCATAATATGATTACATGCCTGGACAATTTTGAGTAGGATTAATATATAGGTATGGAACATACCCAGCCAATGGAATTGTTGTCTTTGTTGTCTCAGATGTCTATACCCTATGCACCAAACTTAGATGATCATGACCACGGAATGAACTTTTCTAATTGAACAATTTCCAAACTGTTTGCGAATAATGCACTCAGTTCTAATTGTAGATGTTATACTGCTTCTGCACTAAAACACATACTTAAGTCTGCAAAGCTGTCAGACTCAGCCTCTTTTCCTGAAAATTAAATTCACTGAAAAATACAGTAACTTTAAAAAAAAAATTGAAATGCCAACTGAACCTCACATTTAATGCTGCACTTTATGCTCCTCTCCCCCTGTTAAGGGGCTGAAACTGTAGAAAACGTTCAGGAATTGCTCATGTGGATATTATGTCTACATTCAGTGTTTTGCTGTAAGTTAAACCTACTTATTCTAGATAAGGACTGCAGAACAAGACTCTGGGTGTAACACAGTTTTTTCCCAATGCATACAGTGGTATAGTGATTTTACACCATCAACTACTCTCTTTTGGAAATGCTCATTTTTCAGAGGCTACATTAGAAACTCAAATCATCCATTTTCCTAGCAATTGCTCCCCAATTTTACGTTTACTCTTTTGCTTTCCAGCCACATATTTTCTTTAGGCTTGATTTAACACGTGAGGGTGTGTGAAACCTTGTGTTGATACCAATGCAACTGTAGTCAGAGAATGGGACTTGAAATTCTATTTATGGTGCATGCTTTCTCTCATCTTTCACAACAGTTCCCAGTGACACACTATCTTATTTTCTCTTACAGACTGTTTTTGTGGTCATAGGAAGCATTCAACCACAGGGCACTTTGCACTCTTTCAGCATAATTCATACATTCCTTTCCTAGCAGGTCGTCTATTCCCAAGTTTCTCTTTATGTGTTAGTTCCTCTAATTTATTAATTTATTTAAATACCTAGAATACTTTGGCATCACCTTAGTAAAATATTTTTTTTCATGTTTTCCTCCAGAAAATTCAACAGTTTCTGACCTTTTCCTCCTTTTCTGTCCCCAACACATTCCCAGACAAAGACATTTTTCGTTGTTTCCCAGTGATATCTACTTGATTTTAGTAATTTTCATTTCATTTTCTCTACAGATGCTTACTGTATTTATTGCCATGCCAGCTTACACCCATACAAATATTTACAAGCCTTCTTTTTTGCACATTTTAATTTTTTTTTATTTTAGATCATCTTAACATTTTACTATAATTAATATATAATGTAATTATATATATATAAAATTAATATATATAATATAATTGCATGGGTTTTTTAGACAGCTTATTTGCATTACCAGTACTTTTCACCTTATTGTCTCATTATTATGATAGTCATAATAATATATTATATTTGTTATATTTGTATTTATTTCAGCATATCCACTGTGTTTCCCTCTATTAGTCTGTGTACTTTCTATTCCTCATTTTTTTGTAGGAAGAAAAATAGTTATTGCTGTTGGAATTCTGTTCTAGAAATGATTACAGATTATTGGAACAGAATTGCTTCTAATTTATTTTGAGTAGAATATTTCCTCCTGCTGCTAAGCCTCCTCTTTATCATCTCCAACTGGTAAAGTATATTTTGAGTTTTTTATGGAATTGGCAATGGTGTTAGTCAGTATTTTCATCTGTGTAATGGAGATTGGACTCTATCCTTAAACCTTAACAGTACATTATGTGTTCATCTCTTACATTCAGTGCATTTTCCCCAAGACATTAGCTGCCCTCTTTTCTCTTTTACTTGTTGCATCCTATTTCTTTTACTTCTGTGTTGTATTTCACTTGGCATATGGCTTTGGATGTTGATTATTTGTAAGATTTTCAGCTTTAAAATTCTTTCTCTCAGTCCTATGCCTAATGAAAGCAAGTGATTATTTAAACTTGCTATCAAGATGTACAGGCCATAGTTTTCAATTGCTTCTTTACAAACTAGATAGCACTGTCCATGACTATTTTTCAGAACCTTCATTTTGGAAATGCTTTAATCAGACCTATGGGTTACATTATGCTGCACACAATAATCTTACTGCAGTCAGCCATATCTTACCAATTGTCCAGAAAATGCTCTGTGATTCCAACATTTTATCCAGAAGAAAAGGCTGTCTCAGAAAATGAAATGCAATATCTTATTTGTTTACAAAGCAAATGCCAAGCAGTTATACTTGTGCCACAGAGCTCAAACAAAAAATTCAATTTGCCTAACCCATATCTAGGAACACGGACATGGGAGAGTGTTAGAGGGCAACGTAAAGGACATAGCAAAATAATCCCTGCATCAATTGTCCCAGACACTCCTGTAGGATAAAAACAAATGAAAAATAAAATCTGAATTATCCACAGCAATGGAATGGGAATGAGAGTCTTGATGTGTGGAATACAGAACAGGTAATGGTGAACTGTGGAACAATATTTCTATTGGGGGGTTCTAGTGAAGGTGTGAACTGCACAAGTGAAGATGTAATTCCCAATATGCTTATCTTTTTTGTCTTACATAATTCATGGCTCCAGCAACATCCAGGCTGCAGGAAATTTGCATTTTCTTCTGTTTGACTAGAGGACAGGACAAATACATGCAAATCAATGTTCTTTTTTGGTTTATTTCTGTTCTCTTGCTATTCATTTGTCATGAAGTCAAATAGCTTGACATTTTGACAGTTGACATCATATTCTTATGGGCACAAGTCAACTGATAAAAAAAAATCATACCTGACTTTCACAATCTTTCAGTTAAGATTGCTTCTAGAATAAATAAATCCATGACAGTGGATTCTTACAATTTCTACAGATGAATTTACTCCTATATTATTCAGGAATTTTGTAATGTCATTCCTGTAAATGCCAATATTTTCTCATGCTGTTTGTCCTATGATTCCTGTCCTTTGAAAAAGGTTCAGTTGTCTCCTAATTGTATTACAAAAGTTTGCCTGGAGATGGTTTGCAAATACAGGCTAGTTTTGCCAGATAACTTTGTTTGAGAAAAGATTGGTAGATGCAAAACGCACAGAATTGATATGTGCTATAATATCACACAGGTTAAAAAAATCATTTTGGGTGTAGGAGAGAGATTCCTTTTGGAGGATACCTGGACTGAAAAACTAGTTCAAGACCATTATTTCACAACAATACTGTAAGTACTGGGCTGGAAACTGTTCCTACCTTCATGTATATTCAAATATTCTTGCCAAGACATCTTTGTCATAAGCTCCAAAGCTGTATCTACACATCATTTTATGCCACAATGCATCTTTGAGGAGCCTCTGGGTCTGCTGAGGAGAAGAAATTTTTCAGTAGTTGCACCTTTCTGCCCATACAAAGTGTTCCCAGATCTTATCTTGACACTGTGCGGGGATGTGGTGGTGGGCAAGCATTCAGTTCTGGGAAATTGGAAACCTTCTTGTATCTCCCAGCAGAGGAATAAACCCCTTTTGCTAAGAGTGATAACCCTCTTATCCCTCCCTGTTACACAATTGAAAGGTCTTATTCCATTCTTTCCTGGCCTTATCCTTCCAGGATACGCTGAGGTGGGGATGCTGCCAATATCTATTTTGTGTAAGGACTTACTGAGTCAGAGAGAGAAAACAATTGTGATTAGGATGTTGTAGGGTATACCTGAGATGGTATAAATTCTCAAGCGCCTTACTTCAAGGAAGAGTTTGTGTAATCATAAGAAGTAGTCACTCAAAAATATATAAAACATTTGGGAAAACACAGAAGATCTTGTGTAAAGATTCAGAAGCTACATAAAGATTCAGTTTCTTTCTTCTGTTATGAAATTTATTTTTTAATTAAATTCAGTTTGAACTAAACTGATTCTTTCCCCTCCATTTTTCAATTTCATACCTCAAACACAAAATTAGTTATTCACAGTGATTTAGTCAGAAATTATTAACCAGAAATAAGGTAGTTCAAACCTGACTGATTTTGCAACCTGTTGTGTAATTTCTCTTGCACTAATTGCATCTTCCTCCCTTCCTTTCTGATCTCTCATCCTTTTCCCTTGAGATTGTCTCATTTTGCTTCTCTTATATTCTTATGTAGCCTATACAATCATTACTACAGCTTTTATAACACAGTAGAATCTCAGTATCTTCTACCTTCCAGCCCTGTGCAATTGATTTTTTTTTAATCTTTTTTCTCTTCTTTTGCTCACTCAAGTTTCCTTTTCCTCTCCTTCTGGTTCTTCGCCTTCTTTATCTCTTATTTATTTTCCCTCCCCTGCTGCTCTTCATCCTCTCTGGTTACCCACTTTCACTTTCTCATCACTCTTATCGTTCCACTGATTTCTACCTCATTCTCCATCCCACTCCTTTTTTTTTTTTAGTTGCTTTCTCCAATGCCTCCTGGTGTGCCCTATAGCTCCTCTGCTTTAAATTCTTCTCCTCTGCTGTCTACTTTCCAGACTTTTAAAAAGTGATCCTAAAACCCTGCAGCCTTTATAAAATAGAGCATTTTTCAACACAGTTTCTTTTTGTATTCCCTATTAGAGCTGTCTTCTCAAAATCAGTGCTTTGAGGGAGTAAGAAAACAACTTTCACTGGAGCTACCAAATATAGAGTAAACTCACACAGCCTAAAAGAATTACCCCAAAATCTCTTGTTATTTTTTCATCTCTGAGAAAACAATTGCCCATAGTCATTAGAATTAAAAAGGAAAATAATGATACCTTTTTATTAATTTTTTTCATTCCTAACTGAAACTTAGACTAAAAAATTTATTTTTGACCATAGACAAAAAAATTTATTAGAAACCAAGCATCTTCTTTCTCTTATTAGCACAGCCAAGAGCCAAAAAATACTATTTTTGTTGCTAGGACTGATATGAACAATTACATATGAAGATGGATCTGTTCACTCCAGGTCATTCCAATAGAGACATTGATTGTCCAAGTCATCACAAAATAATGCTATTCATTACTATGCCTAATCTTTATTAGAGCTTGTACAGCAATAGCTTAATGTAAATATACAGTACTGGCAGTGTAAACAGACTGCAAGCAATGTCAATACCGTATTCAAATACTGCTCTGCAACACATGGAGAGTCAGCAAAACAGGAAGTTGAACTCGTATAACTGAGTAATTAATCTCTCAGAACTGGAATATACAAAGGCGAACAATTCCCACTTTCTCTTCATCTCCTGCCCCTCCCTGCAACATTTTCTGTCTCCTGATTTACCCATTAAAAGTTAATTTTTTTTTAGGCTTTAAGGTGAGCAAAGAGTTCACCCTTACTCTCTGGAGCTCTGTTGTCATTTACTCTGTGGGATATTGCATTGCTCGCAGAGCATAAAGTGCATCTTCAGTCACAGCAAATACTTTTGTCAAAATCCTAAATCTGCACATTTCTGAGAGTTTCTACTGTAAAAATACAGTGATTTGGGGAACAGAATTTTCATGCAGGCCTCCTTGATGCCTGACAGGCATCCATCAGTAAAATTTTAAACAAACAGTAGTGGTGGGAAAACAAAGAGAAATATTCATGATACCAGCAACAGATCCTTGCAGCAAGGTAGCATTGCTGCTGGGTAAAATGAACCACTTTCAGAAAGCCCTGGCCATCCCCATGACAACCTATGCCTCTTAAAGCAATGGAATTCTGCACTTATACTTTTGTTTCCACTAGGGGTGACTATTCTCCTCATAAGAAAAGCCTGTTAGTCCTACACGGCAATGTGGCATTCAGAATCCTGATAGACAATCTGAAAATCATAAAACTAGCATAACTTTACTGTAAAAGCAGCAAAAAAAGGGAAAAAACCCAAAATTTCATCACTAGTCTTGGTCACTGAACACTAAAGTTAAGTTTTATTTTTGAAATAGGGTATAAAGTTATTGGAATATAAACCTATTAGAGATGATAAATGGTTGGGGGGGGGGGAGGGTGTTGGTTGGAGTTTTTTTGAGGCTATCAACTACAGACATTATTTAGTAAAACTAGCTTTATCTTGTCTCCATATTAATTCTGATCCATGTAACTTAGTAGAGTGCAATGATCTTTTTATGTGTGTTTTGTAATCATAGGCAGCCTACACTTTAGAAATTGAGTTTTAGCTATTTGGGATCTTGCTTGAACCTGAAACAACAATCATTCACTTCCGAAATCTGTGATTTACTTAGTTTCCCAGTTAAGTCTCTGGTTGGGCTGACACGCTCCACAGGAGTATCTGTCTGGGAAGCAGATGTCTATGTTTTACCTTGGATGCACGACTAATTGTAGAATCAAAGAATAGTTTGCGTTGGAAGGGACCTTCAGAGGTCATCTAGTTCAACCTTCCCTTCAATGAGCAGGGATGTCTTCAACTAGATCAGGTTGCTCAGAGCCCTGTACAATCTGACCTTGAATGTTGCCAGGGATGGTGCATCTACTACTTCTCTGGGCAACTTGTTCCAGTGTTTCATCACCCTCATTGTAAGAAATTTCTTCCTTATATCTGGTCTAAATAATCCCTCTTTTAGTTTAAATCCATTATCCCTTGTTCTATCACTACAGGCGCTGCTAAAAAGTTTGTTCCCATCTTTCCTGTAAATTCTGAAAGGCTGTAAGAAGGTGCCCCAGAGTTTTCTCTTCTACATGCTCAACAATCGAAACTCTCTCAGCCTGTCCTCCTAGGAGAGGTGTTCCATACCTCTGTGCACCAAACATGGTGGTATCAACAGCCTTCTGCAAAATTAGTGGTGAGGAGGCTTATCTATGGTGTAGGAGACTTGAGTTGTAGAACCTGGAATAGGCTGCCCAGAGAGGTGGTGGAGTCTCCTTCTCTGGAGACATTCAAAACCCACCTGGACAAGTTCCTGTGCAACCTGTTCTAGGTGGACCTGCTCTGGCAGGGGGGTTGGACTAGATGAGCTCCAGAGGTCCCTTCCAACCCCCTGTGAGTCTGTGATTCTGTAACCATTTTGAGACTCTGTATCTTTAACTGATATCTCCACTAAATTATGCTAAAAGGGGGGTCCCTTCCTGTTATCACCATTCTTTTTCTTCTGGCCACAATCTGGACTGGATTAACAGGATTAGCAGAGGCCACTTTCCTCTCCTCTGCTCAACCTCCCCTTAGTTCCCTGTCTGCCTCAGAATGGAGTAAGATTTCTTTTGCTCAACAACTTCTCCATCCTCCTGGTTATTATGCATAAGATGAGAGCCAGCTGGCTCCAGCATTATCTGTTTTAGAAAGAGACAACCCTCTTCCACTGTGAATTTTATTTCAGGATAGAACAACATAGAGCAAATCCTAAAGGGAGAAAGGCATCTAATAATAGCTATCATATCCTTCACCTTCAAAATATCCCCTATACCTTCAAAAGACAGAAGGGATCTTCAAAGGATCATTTTAGGATCATTTTCTGGATGTATCCATTTCTGATAACATTTCGGATAATTGAGGTCACCCAATTCTCTCTCCCCTAATACAAGAACAGACAGATTTTAGTCTAAGCAATGGATCCCATTTTTCTCTTGACCCACATATAAAATATCAATTTCTTACTTTTTTGGGGTCTTAAAATAGCAGTTTCAGAGCATTCAATGGTATTGTGCTCAAGAGATAGGACATTAGGATTCTGCCCGAGTTTTCCAGAATCAATATCAATTGATCAATATTGATCCTAGATAGGTTAACAAAGTAACAAATAAAACCAACTATTTTTAAGTCATTTATATGACTGATAAATGGAGTACAAAGATATGTATTCTTGCATTTGTTTCAAAGAGTTGTAACATCTGGATTAAACCACCTACATCTTCCAGTTTAAGTGGAAAGATAAAATATGTCCAAATCTAGGAAAAAAGACAGAGGTTACCTTTCCTTTTGTCATAGCATTAAATACTTGGTGATCTTAGAGCCACTGAAAAAGATCCACACTCTAGGTAGCTCTGTCTCAGAAATGAAAATAACCATGATTTTATAGGCAACGTAATTAGTTCATGATCATGATTAGTTCATGTAGATTATATAAAAAACACAGGCTCCTCTCAGTGAGAACTATCAAAGATTTGGCTGTCATAAAATTACTAAAAGAGTTGTTCCCTGTTAATTAAACTAAATGAAGACCATATCATATTAGTAATAAGAACAATAAATTATTGAAATATTGTCTCTTTTATGTTACAAATATTAATCCCATTTTAATTATGTATTGACATTAATAAAATACAAAAAGGAACACTTAAGACTTGGAGTTAATGTGGTTTTTTTCCAGCTTTTGAGTTTCTGCACATTTTATATCTGTATCAAGGTCATCAGCTCTCAGATAATGTAGCTAAAAATTGATTTCTGAATAGTCTCCTGCTGTGCTTGATGTCATTTTCTGTCCTTATAAAAGACAAGAAACTCCAGGAAGAAGGTAAAATTTCTTTTTTTCACAAGATTTTTTCTTTTTATGTCCTATTGTTACCATTTTTTAACTTGCGGATTCATTTATCTGATGATCTGCCAAGGAAAAAAGTTAATTATTCTTGAATTTAATGTTCCTTTCTAGAAATCTAGCATACATATATCTGACAATACCTTTTAACATTAGTAGCTTCATGTACTGAGCAAGAAGATTTTCAAAATCTTTTTGAGTCTTTGCTTTTCCATTTTATTTTGTTGCTTTGGTGAAACTATTTATTTATGTTTTGATATTTCTTGTATCCAAAGAAAACAAAAAATCTCTGTGGTAAAAAGGGCTTGATCCCCAAAGGCTTATAAAACCAACATTTGAATTTTGGTTGGTCAGGAAGCCAAAAAATAATGCATAAAGATTTTTAAAGGACTATTAATTTTCATGCTTAAAAAGAACAAGTCAAAAGCTTATACAGACACTGCCTTTCTTCTTTTGTCCTCTTCCTTTTGCAAGAAATGTAAAATTGCTATTTATCTTTCATTACATTAATCCTTGTAGTGTCTTGCTGCCAATAAACCTGCACATACTCTCCTGCAGAGAGATGGAATTAGCTGCAAAGAACATGGAACAAGCCCAGTTTAAGTCAATGTCTGAAAAATGTTTATTTCACAAGTTATTTTTGTTGCTAGTTAAAAAAGTTAACCTAAAAGGGCTATTGAGTCCTGGGGAAGGGCAACTACAGTAAAATGGCCATATGATAAGAAGTAAATGTAAGGTAAAAAAGTACTTGTTATAGATTTGAAGCAGCTGAAAGAATTAAGTCATGGAAGAGTCTTCAAAGTCTTGCTAAGAAGCCATAGAAGCGAGAAAAACTGTAATCTGAATTTTGCAAGGAAACTGCCAGGCTAAGACAGACACCAGTTTTATTGTATTTCTGAATAAGTATACATTTACTCTGCAGCAGGCTAAGACTTGCATTGTCCAAGAACACTCATTAAGAATATTCTAAACATACATTTTCTCTACCAATATATGGCTGGTTTAAATTTTTTTCTCCAACTTAAGTGCTTCAGAGATGAGTTATGCTTGTAAAGCAAGAGCATTGTGACTCACCCACCTGAGAGAGATTGTTCTTTATGGTTGTCTTTTAAAACATGCAGCAGTGAAAATATTTCAGTGCAAATTTCAGAAGGCGAAGTATCTTGAATATATACACTTGCAATATCATACACTGCAAAAATATCTTTCCTGTGTACCAGTAATGATGGGGATGGGGGACAGGAGTCAGGGAGGACAGAAAGATAGTGAGGAAAAAAAAAAAAGGGAAGAAAGGTAGGAAAGGCCGAGGGGAACACTATGATGTCCCAGAACTGTGTTTAAAAATCTTGTTCTTGTCTAGGAAGGAGTTAAAGTGATACTATTTCTCTTCAGAGAAAATAGTGAGAAGTGAGGATAAAATTATTACATTAGATTATATTTACCATTGGGGTTTTTTTCTCCAAAAAGTCAACTAATCGGTGGAAAATGTACCACTATTCTTAAAACCTGAAACAGCATTTATGATTAAAAAGACCAACCAAGATCAAAAATGTAACATATTGAGATAATTCACTAGATAATGGACCTCCTGACTCTGTAGGCAAATACAGGGATTCATATGATCTGTATGGATACAGGACCATACTAGGACAAGAATGAATAAACTTATTAATAAGAATTAAAAAAAAAATGGAAAGGGTGAGCAATTTTTTTTTTCCCCTCCGTGTTCATCAGTGGCAGTGTCGACCTGCTGGAGGGTAGAGAGGCTTTGCAGAGGGATCTGGACAGGTTGGATCGATGGGCTGAGACGAACAGGATGAGGTTCAATTAAGGCCAAGTGCCGGGTCCTGCACTTGGGTCACAACAACCCCAGGCAGCGCTACAGGCTGGGGGAAGAATAGCTGGAGAGCTGCCTGGCAGAAAAGGACCTGGGGGTGTTGGTCGACTGTCGGCTGAACATGAACCAGCAGTGTGCCCAGGTGGCCAAGAAGGCCAACA
>JAOXNO010000013.1:113111481-113156622 GCA_028565335.1 Limnodromus scolopaceus | reverse complement strand
TGGAGTGGGTCCAGAGAAGGGCAACAAAGCTGGTGAGGGGTCTGGAGAGTAAGTCTTATGAGGAGAGGCTGAGGGAGGTCGAGTTGTTCGGTCTGGAGAATAGGAGGCTGAGGGGAGACCTTTTCACACTTTATAACTACCTAAAGGGGGGGTGTAGAGAGGCGGGGGTTGGTCTCTTCTCCCAAATCACAGGAGACAGGACAAGGGGCAATGGCCTCAAGTTGCGCCAGGGGAGGTTTAGATTGGATATCGGGAAACATTTCTTCACTGAAAGGGTTATCAAGCATTGGAATGGGCTGTCCAGGGAAGTGGTTGAGGCACCATCTCTGGAGGTGTTCAAAAGATGGGTTGACATAGTCCTCAGGAATATGGTTTAGTGATTTTTATTTCTTATTTCTCATTTATTTTTTTGTCAGAGTTAGGTTGATGGTTGGACTAGATGATCTTTAAAGTCCCTTCCAACCTAGACGATTCTATGATTCTATGATTCTATGAATATGAAGAATGGGAAACAGGGCAAGTGAAAAGCACTAGCATCATAAGGAACTTCACTCAATAATTTGGGCAATCATTCAACATTTATTTCTAAGCTTCACCAAGCCAATTGGGATTTGGTGGGGTTTGACAGGCTATGCCTGAGAATGTTTGAGATGGGATTTCCATTACATTTACACAAACCATGAGCTTTATTGCCGTCAGAGTGCAATGATAAAAGTGACGGGCAAAAGTGGCGGGATCAAACTACATACTGTAGTGGCAGTGTGTATATGATTATATATTCAACATGGTGATAGGTACATAAGCAACTGGAGTTAAGAAGTTGGTGTAGTTTTACTTTTTTACTTGAGAAATTGTGCGATTTAACAAAACGGATTTTATATGAATTTGCAACCACATTTTCAAAGACCAAAAAGATTTACTACAAGAAAAGCCCAGCAGTAGTGATGGAATGGGAAAGCTTGAGCAGGATGAAGGGCTTTGTACCTACGTTCAGACTTTGACTTAGATAGTTCATATAGAGTAAACATTTGAAAAAGATTCAACATGACAAGAATATCTATGGCATATGTATTGAGAAGCTGGAAAAGCAGACATGATCTCAAGAACAAAAATTGTGTTTCAAAGGCAGTAGTTTGGGCACCAACTAGATACATTTGTGAGACTTCCAACCTTAGAGAAAAGAAAGAACCAGTGGTCAGGAAAACATGAAATGCATTCTTTCTGAAAATAAGCATGTCACAAAAAATACAGAATTGAATGAGATCTAAACAATGTAATTAAGAGAATGAAATCAAACTTTCTTTAGAAATGTGCTTGGAAATTAAGGTATCTTAGAGAAAGTATTCATTCAAAGATGTATAGGAGGAACAAAAAGGAAGAGAAGACAACTGCTTGGAGATAAAGGAGACAGAGAAATTGGTTGGAGGTTCAGGTAAACAAATTTAGCAAGGAACAGGTAAATGTTACTTGTGCAAGCAATCTGTGTGTGCCACTGACTCTCAAGTTAGGGACAACCATATGTAATAACAAAATAATAGAAATTCAAAACAGCTCTGTGAAAGTCATGCCAAAAGTCTCAGTTTTCAGAGAGGGTATTTTGTTTTAGAAATGTCCATCTTACAGCTGCAATACTTAAAGTTTCTGGGTACCAGTGTCATGATTCTCATAGCTGATGTAAAAAAAAAAAAAAGGTATCAAGGCAAATTTTCAGTACAAACAACCTAAAATGAGACATCAGAAATGAAGGAAGAGATCTGGGGGTTTTGTTTATTTATTTGTTTATTTATTTAAAGAAAACAACATTCCACCAAGAGAATCTGATTCTCTGAGGAAGAATAAGATGTTAATTGGTATGGTAATCTGGAGAAAGAAAGAAAAAAAAAACTGATGAAGTTAAAAGTATTGCAGAACAACCCACTTTGAGTTTAAAAATCTTTTCTTGATTGGTCACAAGGACAGAGGCGAGCACGTGCCCAAACTACACATCTGGATTAAGTAGGAGCTATCATGTAGTAAATCCATTAAATTTTATAATAATAGAAATTCATCCTAGAGCATCTTGATTTTTTTCTTTCTCACTAAAGAAAATGACAGAATTATTTTTTTAATTCAGCTGAGAAAATTCTACTCTTTCTACATAAGAGGTTTAATTGTGTGACCAGAACTGCATTTATTTCACTTCAGTTTCGATCTTGTAGTTTTAAAAAAGACGTGTTAAAAACAACAACCCTTGTATGAGGCACCATTTATAAGTAGTTGCATTTAAAAGATAACAAAAAGCCTCTTCTGTGCTTTTTCACAGCAGACTCAAATAGACTAGCATCTCAGGAGAAGAGTACTCTGTCTCCATGACACCTTGAAATACCCAGTTACCATAGTACCCACAATTTTAAAGGATTGGATATTCCAAACAGATTAGTAGAAGCATGAAGGAACCAATCCAGAATGCATTTCAACGGTCCAGTGTCCTGTTCTTCCAGGTAATAGCAAGTTTTTACCATATAGCAAGGGCTTTGTTTAATAGCTTTGTCGATTACTGTTCCCTTTGTAGTATCATGTATGAAAAAAAATTAATTACATGATGAAAAATATAAGTACTAAATTCTCTTTGAGGATATTTATAGGTACAGTTTCTAAAGCACATCAGCTCAGAAAACCAAAATAAAAATTCTTTTTTATCTGTTGAATTCTACTCTAACAAATATTTTAAAGTGTCTGTCTACACAAGCTTTTACAGATAGCTATAAGCAAACTGAGTGCGTCTCTCAGTCAATCTCAGAGCATTTCCAAAGTTTTCTATCCTACTTGGAGCTGCTAATTTTCAGATGCAGTAAGAATTATTTAATTAATTAATTCATTATAATACTTTGTACTCTTTTACTTCAGTCCCCATAGTAACATCTTACAGGATAAGCCACTTGATGGAGAAGAATATGGGATATCCTTCAGAATGGTGATTTGAAGTTGAGAAGCGATAACTCTGAACAACTCCCTTGCAAAAAGGAAATAGGATCCTCCAGACTTGGAGACAAAGGGCAATCAATATGAATAGAAAAAAAAGATCCAAGAAAATATGCTGAATGGTTGAAACTGGTAGTGAAAGCAGTGAAGTAATGGTCTGCCATCCATATTTTAAGCACCACGATGAAAGAGTAAACTAAGTGAAGCAAAGGCATTGATGGATAATGTGCTGGTTTAAAGAAAATATTTACAATAAAAGCTGTAGAAAGCTTAATGCGTCTAAATTATTAAAGTAAAAAGAAATCTCAAATGGTTTAAATCAATATCTCCACAGGTATTTCACCAACAATGATTATTTAAAGGAATTCAAGAGATGTTAACTGGTAGAAATGAAACTGGGACAGATTCAAATTTTGTGACAAGACACATATTTTTGATAGAGCAGACTGGTAATTGTTGCAGTATCTGCCAAGGGAGATATAGCAAATTCTTTATCTTTTGATAGCTTCAAGTCAACAGGGACGTTATTTGTTAGTGTAGTCTTTTGCCCCACAGAAGTCATTGGGCTCATTTTCCATAACATCTGAAGAATGACATTTTAAAGGTGTTACTAAAGTTTTAATTTTTGTTAAAAAATTTAAGATCTTGAGTTAGATTGTGGAATATTATCTTATAGATGGGCACAGATCTTACAAAAGCTCACACAAACACTTTATTTTACACATTTTGTAATTAATTGGTCTACTCACAATATATGCAGAGATTAAGAGCTGCTGAGGGAAGTTCTGCAGTAATATTTAACTGAACTGATGACCAATTTACTTTACTTGATTAAGTGATAGAAAGATAAGGCTGAAGTTTTTAACCTAGTGGTCCCTACAAAGATCTGGGGTTACAACACAAAGTTATATGTAAATATTTGTTGACCTAGGCTGGTAAGAGTGAAATGGAGTCAAGCTTTTGGCTTCTGTCTGAGTTTTCAGATGAATGTTCACCGCCAGGTACCACAGAATATCAAATATATCAGACTCCATCTTGCCACATGAAAAAGTGAATGCCATCATATTTCCAGACTCTGCCCTGCAAAAAACCTGTAATTCTTTTTTTCCAAAACAACTACCAAGCTAGGAGAATAATTGACTTTGTTACAGAAGTAAAGAATTCACATAATTCTTAGTGTCTAACTACCCAGTCGTAGTTTTATTTAACCTCCACAGCCCTAAATAGTTAGTGTGTAGAAGACAAGAAAACATTTAATTCCCACAGCAGTTGAGAGCAAGAAAGGGTTATAAATTACCAGGGACTGTTGTCTTAGGCATGATATAAATGATAAAGATCTTCCTCACTAGAGGCAGGGGTGCCGAGATCTGCAACTAACCCTTTAACTTCTGGTTGGATAGACTGTGGGCACATTAGCACAGACAATTTGTATTGGGAAGTGTAAGTTTAATTTGATTCTGATTTAAAGCAAAATAATTGCATGTAAGCTCATAGTATTATATCACCCATGCATAAAAATTAAAGAGCTAGTTATGCAGAAAGTTCAATTGCTAGTTTAGAGCCTTTGGATTGTCTAACTGAAACTGGGTTTATTACATGCAGAACACTCCTGATCAAGCATGCACAAATGTCTTGGCATGCCTCTTACACAGGAGAAATATAAAATGGGTGGGTTTTGCTATAAACTATTCAAAACCTAATTGAAATATTAGGCAGGAAATAAAATAGCCTTTCTCATTTACAGCTACTGGGTATGAAAAGTAGAGACAAGTTACCAGAAAATTACTTTACTTGACCCCAAAATTGTCAAATTCATAACTACAATTGAAATAGAAAATCCTGCTGTGCAATCAAGGCACAGAGTCCGAAATTCAGAGTATCTGGCAGGTGTGTTGCCAAGGATCTGCCTGGCTTCTCGGATAAATGAAAGAAATCTATGGGTTTTCTCATCCTTTTCCCACTTGGCAATAGTTCCTAATGGGATGTATTTTTGATCTGGAATTGCAGCAACACAGAAGCTTTAAACCCACAAATAACTCCTCACAAAAATCCACACCATGACTATTCTTTCTGGATAAGGTAAGAAGCCAAGCGTGTACTGCTGGCCTTTGAGGCTTTCCTCATATATTGGGAGCATCTAGTTGCTGTTCAGGGAAGAAAATGTAAGACACATGCATAGCAAGAGTCAGGAGCTCAAGTCTGTTCTCCCCACTATAAGCATCTAACATGTTAATGTGCCTTAAAATTACAGTAAACTCATAACCCCTTTTGGACATACTATGAATTACCAAAACCCCCCATTATTCCAGAAGCCTAAATTCAATAGATTTCATTTTTTCTTCATAAGGTGTTTTTAAATCATCTGATAATTTCACAAACATCAGCAAGTTTGACTGATAGTTACCTGAAGGAAAAGTGAGTAACTAGTAAGATAAACTGGATAGCAATTAGTGAGGACTGGCAGATGGCAACTGAGCACAGGACTGGCGGTAGAAAACTGCAGAGCAGACAGCAACGCTTACAGTGATGACAGATTGCCTGACTGGAAAAAAGCTTTAATACTCTTGTGTTGTTTTCCCCAGTGTTGTAATGGTTGACACAGAAGTTCAAATTTAGATTTACATGCATCTTTTTGAGAGATAATCTAAATTGAACACAATATGTACATTGTCTTTATATGTATTTTTTCTATCATCAAAATATAGCCCCTTCTGCTATAACTCTGATGCTTAAACAAAATCTGCAATGACGCAGTGAGTCAACACAGTGGGGAGTACAACCCTGCTGTGGGTACTTCTAAAAATTAGAAGCCAATTACAATACATAAAAGAAATTAATATATTAAAATTTATTTTCTCAGAAAATCCTTTATTCCCTAAAAGTGTAATTCACCGATAAGAATTATATTTTCTTCACCAGCAGGACTCATTTGACTGCTTATTCCAGATAAACTTAAGTCAGTCCTGGATTCCATCCTCCCAAGTTCTTTTGAGATGTAAGTTCATCCAAAATGTCTATGTATGGACTGAAGAAAGAGACTCCAAGACTTCTCATAGTTGGATCAGCTTTGCCTAGTTAACTTTATTAGCATTACAGTACTTCTCAACTTTTGTCATTTCAATAGGAAGATACTAGTTACACCATTAATGTTTCTTCTCTTTCTTTTAAAAAAAATGGGTTCATGCTCTCTCTAATCTTATGAATTCTTTTGTGATGAAAGCCTCAAAATAACCTTTGTTGTTTCCAAAACCAAGTGGAAAAACTGCAGCAGTTCAGGTAGATCATGAGTATTGAGCCATGAAATCTGTCGGCCATTATATTTGATTTCTCTTTATCAAAATTCAGGTGATACCAAGTAGTCAATAGTGCTGATCTTAAAAAGTGTTTTCATGTTCCATATAAAGGTCCATTTTCAGTCTCCAAAGCCTGTAATCTAATCTTTGTATTGTTTTTCATTTCTCATTTCTATTGAATAGCTGATTTACAAAACTTTGCTACCAATTTTCTTGGATAAACAGCAGATGATTCAAGTCATGGCTGCTTCTTAGGCATATTTTGTTCTCTCCCTCCTATAATATATGATTTTTTTACCTTTGATACTGGTAGTTTTAGTATCATTGTGATGCTGAAGATCCTTGAATTAAAATATAAATGTCCTTGAGAATGTTTTTCTCTGACTTTCTTAAATACCTTGTCATTCAGAAACAGAGTTTCACTAATTATATTGTCTCTGTAAATGTTATTGTCATCATAACTACAATTGTTTGTTGTCCGTTCTGCTTATTTATGCCACTTTAGCCAATGCTGTATGTTCCTAAGTGAACATACACTTCTATACAAACTAAAATACAGTGTGAACAGAAAAAAATAATACTATTTTTAAATTATTGATGGATAGCTACTGCAGTAATGAGTTTATAAATTATACTCATTGTTTATTAGATGCATTTGTAATGGTTTTCATTTAGCAGAAGATTTGTGGCATGTTTGTATTTTTTAATTAAATGAATTCAAATAAAATTTCTGTAAACATAAAACTTAGGAATTTGAAATCTGATTTGTGTTAATAGTTCATTGTATTTGTTCATGGTTCACAATTTCTGTCATAAATCAACTGTGCAAAACTGTTTCAGAAGGAAACAAGGAAAAAGTTGTTGAAAGCAGAAAGAAAAGTTACTCTCCAGGATGGAAAAAAACCTCACCAAAACTTGAATTATCACAAAAATATATTTTGCTGCGAAAAAAGCCTCTATTCATTGAATTATTTTTTATGAGAAAATGATGATTCTATGATGTAGAAGAATGAGAGAAGTATGACCTCTCAATTAATTTGGTTTGAAATTTCATTCATATATTATATTTAAACAGCAAGCTACAAGAGCAAGACACATTCCTGGCCTACTTGTACATTTACATCTAGCTGCATATTAAGTGGTTTTGTAAAGGCACACAAATTTATCTGTTATATCTATAAATTCTGTACACACCTAGTATCTCATGCAGATGTGGCCTTTCATCTTCATTTTCTGTCTGTTAAGGAATCCTGTGTTTTAAAGAAAAGCTTTAAAACATTCAAACAATTTATGTTTGAAAGAAGAATTATATTCAAGTCAATGTTGACTCGAAGTTTGCGTCACGTCTTTGACAGCTGTCATCCCTGAAAAATAAATAGTTATGTAGCCAAATAATTTCTGTTTATTGTAATCACACAAAACATTGTGCATGTGGGGATCTCTGTATCTCAGTTTTTCCTTGGATTTTCTCCCAGAAGCAAGATATACACCTACATTGCTCTTGTAACCATATGCCTAAAATCAAATGCTTCACCTTAATTAGGAACAGAAAAGAACAAAATGATGAAACACAACCCTAATATCACTATAATCTAGTATTAGAGATTGCATATATAGTACTAGAGATTTTCACTCTGACTTTTACTAAAATGCTGTTGATCATCTTTATAACAACATAACATATGGATAACTTAGAAAGGAAATGGGTGGAAATAACTAGGTATGATCACTGATAAAAATTATAGTTACCGGAAAGAGCTGTAGTATTGCTCATGCTGAGAAAGAGAGAGACATAAAGTTTACCTTCAGGGTGATGAGTAGATAGGTAGCAAGGCCATTAAGAACAGAAAGATCTGCTTGTTGACTATTCAGCAAGGAAGACATACCCTTCCTCAGCCCTGATTCAGGTTATTTTAAACCTTTCCTCTCCACATGAACTTTTCTGTAGCTTCCAGGCAATCCAAGGTATAAATTAAACTATTCAGTACAACCTATGGTGAAATTTCATGTCAGAAATATACCAGACTGACTCCTCATCCCTGTGAAGGAGATAAAAATTGGTATATTTCCATTTTATTAGATGTCACATTGCACTTTTGGGAGCTTGATGCCTTCCTTATTCTTCATTTTTGCACTTTAATATTAGTTTTGTTTGTACACTACTTCAAGTTTTCTTTTTGACTGCCAGTATTATTTTTAGTATTTTCTTTTTACTGCTTAATCCCTTGCTGTACAAATGTTCAGCATTTGGGAAATAAAGAGATACAGGAGCTTCAAATCTTAATAAAAGTTTCAGATTAACAATACCAAAATAACAATATTAACAAACAAATTGTTAGAATGCACCAAAGTTGTAGTCCCACTGTGTGTTTCTTCTTGTACTGCAATTTTTTTCTTGTTTTCTTTTTCTAGGATACTGACACATAATTTTCCCTTCCCTCATTCTCCCGCATTCATTTCCAGTTCTTAAATTAAAGATGCAGCTGTGTGGTGCTACTCTGGTACCCAGAGGGTTTTATATGGCCATCTTCATTCAGCTGCAGATTGGCAGAAGGTGATAAGGCAATCTGTGGAAACATTGCAACATTCTCCCCCTGCTTTGCCTTAAAAAGCCCATTTCTGGTAAGGGTTAACTCAAGATAAACCTTGAGTTCATCTGAGCCCTTTGTGTGTTCTTGTGTCTTGTCCTGGAATTCAACTCCTCCTCAAAAGTACATGCCAGCATAACCCTATATTTCATTACTGTGGTGGGATAAACTGTATGCTGCCAGATGCTCTTTCATCTGGACAAATTTGCAAATAGACTTTATGATGTATCTAAAAAGTTAAATGGGTTGAGCTCTATTAGATATTCTCTCCTCTCTTATCTGTAAACTTTGAACCACAGTTGCTTTGAGTTTCTGTAGCTTGTTTTGATTAGAAAAAAAGAGTATTATACTTTTACTCTTTTATGTAAGCTCAAAAAATCTTCTGGAAGGTCACTGGGTTTATAGGCATTTGTGGAGAATAACTGATGAGAGAGATAGAGTGGAAGTGACGAGAGAAGTCAGTTTGTCATGCCTAAGAGTCATAGAAGAGAAGCCGAATGTCACTGCAGTCCTCAAGAAGCATGCTAAAGGACCAGCTATTTTACCAAAGACAGAATTCCTCTTGAAACTTCTTATATCATTTTGTGGAAATATATTTAAATATTTTTAAAATAAGTAACTGGCCTTTTATAGTTATTCCTCTTCTGGTCACTGTGGGAATATCTTATCACTCACTCCATCCCTTCATGCTTATGAAGAAATAATAGTCTTGCAATGCATGTCTTCAGTGTAATAAGGCTTACTGTACAGTGGAGAGCAGCAAGTTTTTATAAACAGAAAAAAATTATTTTGGAATACCTAATGCTATTTCCATCATCATCATTCTGCATTGAACATGATCCCCACATTTAATTGTTATTCCTTTGTCATACTGGCCACCTTCATGTAAGAGCAGCACAGCTTTCACTACTGGGAAATCACTGAATTTCCAGAGGAAACATGCTGTGTTCTTAACTCTATAAATATGCATAGATTTTCCACACAAAGTTTGCTCAGGTCATAAAAGAAAATGAGTAAACCAGGTATTACTGGCTTCCAGAGTCAATACAAGGTTATACACCAAATAAAAATCTTTGGTTTCTTTTAGGGTGATCTCATATGTTTGTTACAGTCTAATGAATCTGGATTTTTATAGTATTTATTTTTTATTTCACTGTCAGTCTAATTTATCTGTAACTGTGTTCAGAGGTAAAAATATAACCAGAGTACAATCAGACTTCATAGTTTTTAAAGGTGTCACTAATTCTAAACATTAAAACAGCTTTGCTCATTAAATGCTATAACTATGTTACAAACAGAAGCAGATAAATGCTCATCATTTTTCTCATGTATGTTTCCAGAAAAATTTTCAAGCTGATATAATGTAATATGCTTTTTCACAATGATTAGGGATTCACTTCACTGTGACTTCCTTGCAAAAAGGTAGTGCAGAAGAAATTAGAAGTATTTATTTTCTTACCAAATGATCTCTCACTATCTGACTTACAGCAGCTGACCACATATTTTCTCTAAGCATGCCATAATTGTGAAGTAAAGCACATTAAGCTTAAGTTGCAAATATGTTTTGTTCTTAAGCGTAATTAGAGACAGCAGAAACTGCAGTCTGATTTATAAAGAGGAAAAAAAAATAAATGGAATTATACAGATTACCTAAGCAACAACTGAGTCTATAACTACTTTGAAAGTATAAATAGGAAAAAAAATTAAATATCTGTATACCAGTGATTTAGGGAGAAGCAGCAGCAGCTGACTAGATGGAACTCAGAAGAGAAGAGGGAGTTGTTGGGAGAAGCTTACTTGCCTGCAGATCAATTAATTTCCACCACAGTAATGGTTGAAATCTTATTGTCTGAATCATTTTAAACTAGCTTGCAAAAGTCTCTGTAAAATGCACAAACATATACTGGCAGGAAGATGGATCAACCACACAACAAGTCTTTTCTATCTCTACATTTTCATTTATATAAATATCACAGTCAATTGGAATTGCATAGGGAAATCTAAGAGAGACTGCTGATAAGGAAATTATCAAACAACTGATGCCTCATACATATTTTGAGGCATCATTATGTAATATTAGAATACAATCAAAAATTTAGTATCTATTATTTATATTCTTTCCATTTATGAGACAAATGCTGTGCTGGCATAAAGTACGCTGGGGGCGGGGGGTGATTTAATCATTCTAAGTTTTTCACTAGAATTAGAAACAGTCCAAATAATTCTCATATCAGTCCCTGTGGGATTTTGTAATTCTCTCAACACTCAAGGCAGAAACAGAGGTAAATACTGAAATAACAATAGGAAGGAGCAGACAGTCTAAGTTATCCAACTTTTTGCATGTCTGTCAGTTCTGGGGTAGCACCACAGGCTCTTCTCTGGATTCAGTGGTGGGTCTGCTTATGCCAATGCCATTTATTCTACATTGGTGGCAGCTGGCATGGAAGACATGGCCTTGTCTGCAGGCTGTACTTGGAGCCCTTCTCTGTTGAAAGGAGAAGACTGGTGACGTAGTGCAGCGATCAGGAATGCTGAATCACGGGATGTTTCTGAGGAAATCAGGGGCTCTGAGAAGATAACTGAGGGAACGTACACAAAAGATCTCCAGCACAGCATGTGAAGCAATGAAAAAACCAACAGAGAGTCAGCAGTGACAAAACTTAGACTCATTCAAACCTGAGGAACCCTCCAGAAGCTCTTAAACTGTGGTACAAGGACTACTTGTGGAGTATGAACTACGGTAAAATTTAAAGAATGAAGAAAGAACCTGTTTGGATAAAGAATTATAACAATGTTACCCAGCTGCTTGAAAGTTGTGATGCAGTAGCCATTATAGCTGGAGAACTGTTGGAAAGGTGGAGATCTTGTAAAATATTTGTGGAGGCAGAGCATGAATTCTCATTTGATATGTACTGGCACCAGAGAAACCCACTGTGTAGATGCCTTAGAAGTGGGATTGTGTATAGACTTCATTTTATCTCAATGTGTAGTAATTCTGTGCTAAGAGATAAGAGTTACTACTGATAGGATAAGGGCTTGCATGACATTTTATTTTTCAGGCTTTATACAAAGTTTTACATTGAGAAAATATAGATATAGTGAAATCTTTGGATAGCACCTTTAACACTGAATGTGACAACAAAATAATGTTACTATTATGTTTTCCTGGCATGCATTCTCATTGCACATATATTGTTATGCATTACAATATATATAAAAAAATAAAAAATAACATATTTTTGGCTACTTCTCATAAATGTTCAATTTACATCCCAAGTACAAACATCTGTTTCCAAAATATTTTTGGATGTATTTATCATTTTAATAAGCCAATGTTTAAGGATTTCTTAATATCTGTTATTTTGTTCTTCCTTCTGCATTTTTCTCTATAGAGGGAATGTTTGGGTCCTAGAAAATTTCATGCGAAAGTATGGATACAAATTTAGAACAAAATCTGCCATTCCATATTGACATAAAAGAATCACTTCCCAGAAGCCTGAAACCTAGAATGTGCATTGGGGTTTATACCCCACATCAACTGGAAGTCAGTACCTAAGTACCTAGTGGTGTGAAAAGCAGACTATGATGTTTAAAATAAGTTTACTTTTGATCACACCTTATATCAACACTGCAATACAAGACACGTTTCTGAATAACTCACCGATGGTGAGGACACTTTTAACATGAATGAAGATCCAAAAACTCACCATACCAAACCTTAGCATGTCAGTCATATGATTAATGTCTGTAAAGCACATACTTACACAACAACCCTTAAAGATATTTCCCAAAGCTCCTTACACTTTACAGAACGGACAAGTAAAAGCTGAAGCAATTCCTTAACATGCTTCTGGGTTTTGAAATGTCATATTTCAAAACAGAGAGAAACTGATCCTGTATTTTTTTAAGAGGGTAAACAGAAACTTTTAGGAAGTCCTTTCCAGCACTGTTTTCTGTGCTTTCTGTTCTTTTTGTGTGGAGGGAAAAGTGGTGCCTCATATTTTCAATTCTTGTTCCAAGCGTATTTCGTCACTACACAATGGAAGCACCCTTGGGGAGGAAGCTCGGACTGAGAATACTGTTTTGAGGTATGTGAAGGGAGAAATAAGATAAGATGTGGCAGTAGCAACTGACTGGAGCAGATGGTTTCACTTTGAAAAAGGAGTGGACAATTCCCCATCACTTCAAGTTTACAGATCAAAATGTACTTTCTTTTCTAAAGATCTGCTTTTCTTGTAGTAAAGGTCTATGGTTTATTCTTCAAGTTTTGTTATTTTAAACTGTAGAGGGTTTTTTGTTGTTTTTTTTTTAAGAAATCACAGATAATAACAGATAATAATAGAGAAAAGCATACTTTCAGCTCAGAGGCATGGTGAATAGTTATGTGAATTCTGTACAATCTATTAAAGGTATCTCAGACTTACAGGAAAATTATACCCATTTAGCCCAGCTAAGAGCAATATAGATATAAAGAGTTGTAGGCTACGAGAAGCATCAAAGACTTGATGCAAAGTCAACCAAGACAAATAGGAAACTTTCCAGTCATTCAGTATGCCAGGTACTGGCAGAAAAATCTGTATAAGGCCGTCGTACATAGATGGATGCATGCACTCAGAGCTGAGGGATACAGATAAAAATGGCTGTGGTGGATTGTTATATCACTTTCTCACCATCCATGCATGGCTCTATAGAGGCAATAATAACAGCAGCACCCAGATCTGAAGACAAAAGCAGTGAGGTCACCATTTGCATGCAGCCAGCCTTGAACAGTGTGCCTTGCAGATAATAGGTATGAAAGACCTCTTAGACAATTATGCCACAAAATCTTACTTACCCAGGTATTCCAGTCAGAAAAAAACCCCACGTGTGCCCTTCCATCTTTTTAGCCATACATGTATTTCTAGCCAGTGTCAAGGACATCATGAGGTAATGAGGAGAATAGCTCTGATATACTCTGAGATTAAATATCAGTATCCAGATCACTGAAGTCTGCTGCAACACTGGCAAAAACAGAAGAGCTATTGTATTATCCTGTATTATTAATATTATTGTATTACCCAGGTGTATTATCCTGACATGGCAAAGAGAGTGTGACAAAATCAAAAGCAATTGAACTGCAAGTTACTGCTCCATAACTGCAAAGTCCCTGCCCGTGGTTGTGTGCCTGTGATCTGTCAGGCTGCCCCACTCAAACCACAAAAGGTATTTCATTTAAAATACCATCACACTTCTAGCTTATGTACTGTCACTTAATCAGTTAGCTACAGCTAGAAGTTGATATTTTACCCATGGATTTTATATTTTTGTGAGTGCTTGGTAGAGAAATATTCCATTTTATTATGATGTTGTTTATTACTCCCCAAGAGTAAAGAGAGCAAAGAAATAGTATCTTCCACACTTAAAAGGCACTGTATATAGCAAATTCAGATGTCATGTGGAGCCGCAGATCAATGAAGAATGAACAAAAGTGTAAAAGCATATTAACAAATGTCTAACAATGACTCCAAGTGGATCCTAGAAGGAGGGAGAAAAAGCTATCAGCACAAGTATCATGTTCCTCCTGGTGAAGGACTCAGCTGCTCATAGTAACACCCCCCAACCTCCACCACTGGAGTGAAACCACCAACCACACAATGCAGAGGAGCAGGCAGAGAGTGAGCATAAACCCAGGAAAAGGTGTGGAAACTAAGCATGTAAACTGCATTGTTAGTCTTTCTTTTTCTGTAACAACTAAATCTGCAGTAATAATGATTAAACTTTTCAGGTTTCAGTTATGCTAACAGTAAATTCTTGGCTTTACTTGTCTATAAGGTATGCTTCTACTTTGCCTGTAAACAAGATGTTGAGCATAATACTGTATTGCCTCAGGCTAATTCAAATGAGTCACCGATCGTGGGCCTTAATCACGTCGTGCAGAAGTAAAGAAAGCAGTCGTTCCAAATTACTTACTTATATGACTTCACAATCTGTTGCCTATTATGATCTCGTCTAGTTTTGGGAAGCAGCTTGTCAATGCAGATACTTTTTCTTCCAGAGATGCTGTGTATCCACAGGATGACAAAACACTCTGACAAGATTGGAAGAGGAATGAAAGAAACACCAAGGGAGAGCAAGGAGGTTAGGCTATTTTTACTCGGGATTTCTGGAGAATTAGAACTTAGGGGATAGAGGAAACAAACAAATGTTGGGAGAATAGTAGGGGTTTTGGCAAAGATACTATGTCCAGGGGGAAAAAACAAAATAAAATGAAAAAAGGAGGTTTGAAAGCAAAAGCTTTTAGTGTAAAGTAGGGCACAGTTTTTAGCCAACCGGGACGAGTTCTGGGAAGATAAACTCTGTATGGAGTGGTGAATTCTATATTTAGGACCTGAACTTCTTGTAGTTCATACTATTACATTACTTGCACATCCCCACCACAACTTTAGCCTGTGTCAGTTACATTCTTACAAACAAGCAGCAATGATCAGGGAACAGCGAAGAAAAACCACCGTTCCCAGGAGGTAGAATGGATCAGGCCACCCAGCCTGGAGGAAGATGACAAGAGAAAAGCGGGGTTGAGGCATATGATAGTATGCTCTGACACATGCACAGAGAAGCAGCTTAGACTTAGGTCTTTTTTGTGTACTAGTGTAGATTCAGCCAGACATGTTAGCTGAGTCTCCTGAGAGGGGAAAAAAATAATTTCATTTTGCTTTGTGTTCCTCAGAAGGGCAGCTATTACAATGGGATGCACAGAATAATGCATATTTTAAAAAGTACCCGGGAATACTGGCGTACAGCTGTGGCTTGCAGAAAGTTAAATTTGACAAAGGTCACACAGTACTAGCTCACACAGATGTACAAGTAGATACTGTTTGTTCCATGATGCAAAATTTGTTTAGACGTCCAGAGCAAGTCAGAGTTATCTCAGATGGCCTTTTTTAAGGAGAATAGATCACATCATACAAGCACATTTGGATTTGCAGCTGTGTAACTTGGAACTGTATGTACCGGAACACTGATTTTTATTCTTTATGTGATTTTCACAGAGCATAATATTCATGTACTCTGAAAACCACAATACAGCTTCAAAAGAATTAGATACCAGTTTAATACACTGTAATAAGAAGACTGCGAAAATCTCAGGATTTTTCTAGTATGAGTGATCACTTGTTATAACAGATGATGAAGTGCAGAAAAATACTTAAACAACTACTATTATTTTTTTCCAAAATTATAATCTGGGCGGAAGGGAAAGAAAAGGTGTTGACTCTATAAATTAAGTCCCATGATTTGATTAGCCTTTATTTTTCACTAGAATCTGTATTGCTTATGCAGTGCCCATTTTATTTTGTCAAATAGATTTCATTTTGCCTTTTTTAGATGATCCCAAATCTTTTAGATTAATATGTATTTGAAAAATATTTTTAACATATTATTTAAAATGAAAAGCCCTGAAGAACAGCATTGTATGCATGTTATATGTGGTGATGGTGACTTTTATCTCATTAATATCACTAACAATGTAATTCCATGAATCCTTTCTTAATTAACAGAATGAAAGCTACAGTCTTATACTACAACAGGCAAGGAGGCAGGGGATTTTGTTTTGAAGGGAAGTTACGTATCTTGGAGTTCCAGGTTGGGACAAATTCCTATGTAAAATATTGCTCACTTATTTTCTTTTTCTCAATCAAAACAAAAATTTCAGGCTGAAAGAAAACATTTTAAAAAATTATTTAGTACAATTACTTTTGTATGTGATTTGGAGACTAAAATGCTTCAAGTATCAAAACAAGGAACAAGGATGGAATTTTTAATTTTTCTTTTCTTACCTTGAGACACACTTCTTATTGCGCAATTATAGATTTGAAAATATCAGAAATACAGTAATCAGCTAATGCTGACAGCAAATCTTTCATGGAACCAATTATATGCTTTTAGTATAGAAGAAAAAAGTCCTGTGGAAAAAGGCTGATTAAAACTTAATGCTGAGATTTAATTTATTTCTAAAAAAAACCAAAAAAAACCCTCCAAAACATTCTGTCTTGACATCATCTATTTTTAAGTTGCAAACTAGAATGCTATTTTTCATAATGAAAATGCAAACAAGATCTTCTTCAGACATGTCTACAAGGAGACTTGTCTATTAAATAGACTGGAATAGTAAATATAGTAGGCATACATAAAAACATATTAATACACTAATTTTAAATAAAAATATTTATACTTTGATGGCCACAACCTGGTAAATCTAAGCTTGTGTCACATGTGCCAGTGTCACTATGCAGAGTTTCCAACAGTTTAAAAATAGTTGGGCACCACAGATGGGTTCTGCTTCTTGTTTAATCTTCCAACACAACCAAGAGAGCGGTAGAATAGAAGGTCCTGGCAAAACCAACCCTCTAAGTTCCAAACAGAGCAGGCGTGCATGAGGTCAAGAGTGGTGGGAAGCACTGGGAGTGATAGACTATCAGGGGTGATTTGACATGAAAGTTCAAGGACAAGCGCGGTGAAAGTCTACTGATACATGTTCAGTGCTCTGGAGGTTTCAGCAGATTAGGGAGCTACAACACTCTCACAGGACTGTTTTTCTTCTGGTTCCAGAGCTATTTCTGTCTCCCTTAAAGTGGTGATGGTTTCTTGAAGCTCTGTGGCACTGGGGTGAAGACCTTGTAATCTCCTTGGGATTCACTGTCATCTTGAGTAATTTAGAGAAAATTAAAGACCTAGGGTCAGGTTTGGAATCAGCAAATTACAAATGGTAGTTTTTGTGTTCATGTAATTGTGATAATATTCACCCCAGATTAAATGCATTTACCGCAAAAGAGGTTTCATATTGGGCTCCTTGTTTATATTCTTGCCTTGTATTTTATAATGCTTTTCTTCAAAATCTTGTGAAAACATGGTTTAATTTTTATGAACAACATTGAGAAAACAATATTTTGGTATAAAAGTATATACAAAGATTTTCAGCTGTAGACTTGGATTTGCAACTTGGTTTAGCTTGTCTTTGTGTAATCTGTAATAATATAATACAAATAATATGGTATAATATAATGTAATACAATACAATACAATACAATACAATATTTCTTATTCTATCAGTGGTACTGACTGCAAAAAGATTTTGCACATGAGAGCTTATAAAAAGATTTTTTTTGTACAACAAAATTTTGACATCAGAGACACATTGTCAGTCTAAAGTAATGTTTAAAAATTTTCTTTTGTTAATTTGATTATCTCCAGTTTAATGAAAAATGTAATATTTCTTAGTTTAAATTCCAATGTTTAATTTCTATTTGTAAAATTGAAAATCAAAGTGTTGGTGGAAACATACTTCACAGAATTCAAGTGAGATTCCCAGAGACTGAAATAAGCTTCTCTTTTGTACTAGCAATTGAAACAGCTGCATTTATATTTCTATTGGTCTAAATTTTAATACATTTGATAGCCACATTGTCATTTCAGATATTTAGTTCTATGCAAACATGGGATAAGTTTTATTACAATAATTTGAGGAAGCTCACTGTAGATCAACAGCATAGGAATAAAAAATAAAGTCAGAATGAATCACCACTAAAAGAGTCTAAATACTCTCATAGAATACTGATCTGAAATTTCAACTAAAGCAAATTAATACAAGATCTCCATTCTCGTAGAAACTAACTTCCATAACAAATGCCAATACCATCAACAACACTTTCACCTCTTACAAAGCCTTTGTAAGAAGGAACACCCTGGTACAGACTTTAGTTACACCGTACTTCCAGTCTGGAAGCCTGATCTCAAAATTTAAGCTGTTTAATTTTGTTTATCTGTACACTATCTACATCATTCCTACAGACTGAAGTGGATGCCACACTTCAAAAAGCTGACTTTCCCTTATATATATGCGTAAATGATTCAACCACAACACCAAAACATTGGCATTATTTTCTTTCCTTATGTGAGCTCTGTAAAGTATTCAGAACTTTTCATAGAAAGGTCGGCTTAATGCTTGATGCATATCAGTACATAAATGTGATACTCTATAAACCATCAATGATAAATTGACATTCCTAAATGGCAATTATTAGGTTGAACTGTTGTCCCATGTACTATTTCATTATCATTAAGGATAACTTTTTATGAAAAGAGGGAAGGAGGAATGAAATTCAAGTATAGTTCTTTACAAGAAAGCCAACCATGTCCTGGGCTATGTCAAAAGAAGTGTGGCCAGCAGATCAAGAGACCTGATTCTCTCCCTCTATTCTGCTTTGGTCAGACAGCACCTGGAATACTGCTTCCAGCTGTTGAGCCCCCAACATAAGAAGGACATGGACCTGATGGAGCAGGTCCAGAGGAGGGCCATGAAGATGATCAGTGCTGGAGCACAACTCCTAAGCACAGAATTATCAGTCTTTGCGTTCAAATCCAATGGCAATCCAGAGGATAAATAATAAGAAATGCTGTTGAAATAATAGGAACAACATCACAAATGAAAAGTTAGACATTCCAGGCACCAGTGTAGTTAATTATTCTTTTGTTCTTTAGGAACAAAAGACTACTGTGCTGTCAGACCATGCAGTGTTTTTTTGATGCACCTTTTTATGGAAGCTGGAAATATAGATTCAAGTCTGACATTTGTAATCATGATCAATGTGACAAAATACAAAAAAGAAGTTAAAAAAATATTGATTCATTATGAATGGTGCAGCCATTTTTTTTTGTTTCATTTGGACTACAATCTTTAAAATTGGGTTCAGATTTTTAAAATATTTCATTGCAAATATTCTTCTTTCTGTTCATCATTTTTTCAAAGTTTTCCTGAAACCAAGTTTTTCCCAATCAATTCTCAGTTGTTTATTTATCATTGACATAAGTTAATAAAATTTTATTTCAGATTTGTAGGCACATATTGCTAAAATTCAGAAAGTTGAATTAATTCATTTATTATTTGAAGACATTCTACTTCCTTTCTTCACCTTGACTTGTTCCAGCAGTCGTCCAGCAAAAGTTTATTGTAGAACTTACTGAGAAAAAGTTGTTACCAAAATGTTCCTTGTTACAGAATCCAAGAATTTGTATAGAAAATTTATACCATCATTAAATTGTAAAACCCAAAGACACATACTTTAATTCTCAAACTAACTAAAAGGAGGTTGACATTAATGGTAGTTGTGCAGCTTAATCCCCTAATCAACTTTGGAAATCTAAATTCAAAAGTCACGCTGACAAAATAAATTAAGCAATAATCCACCCATACTTTTCATTTCCTAAAACTCAGAGAAAAGCTTGAGAAAGGAAAAATGAAAATAAAGGGTGATCTTACACCTGAAGCTTAGCAGAGCAGAGGCCAGCGTGCTGCTAGGGGCTGCAGCATGTCACTTCCCTGGAGCTCAAAGGCAGCAAACCCAAGTTGTCTGACCAGAGTGACAGAAAGTAAGTGGGGTCTAGCGGGAAGCCTTACCCTTGTTTCCCTACAGACTTACACTGCAAATGGAAATCACACATACACAGTCTGATAGTTAGGCTTTTTAGAAAAAAAAATTAAGCCTTGAAAATCTATCATCTGCCACACACGATCTCAGCTACCACTATGAATCTGTCCTTAGCTTTGTTAGACTGTTTATATGTCTAGGAAGCTTTTCAAGCATCACAGAGCTAAGTAGAATAGGAAGAGACATCAACATGTCATAAATTATACCACAGGCCCAAGTCACCGAAATTATGACACGTTGCCTAGAACTGTTAGGGTGTGTTAGTTTAGTTTTATCAGAAAGCTTCTATATGTAATTTGTACCACTGCCTCTTATATCGTTCAAGTTAGAACCACAGGTTATTTTCACTGTTATTGACTAATATATTTTAGTTATGTTAATTATCTACAACTAGTAATTTTGTCACCTAACCTGTACTTCTGTAGATTAATCATCTGATATTATCGCATGTGATACAATCAAATAATACCCACAGTCAGGCTGTAGAGGAATGGTTTAAAGCCATTTACCTTTACCTAAATTAGAGTACACATTTTTGTTTTCCTGCATTTTAAATTTCATGTTCCTATTTCATATAATCCTCAAGATACAGGTGTTGACTCTTAGAAAAGTCCTTCAGCCCCAAGAGTTTGTTTTTTCCTAGGGCAATGTGGGTCTAATTCATCAAAACCCATCAGTCTCAGTGACTCTTCACCTCTTCCAGTGAAAAAATCAGTTACTGTCTTCACCTTTGATATAGCTATTCCATGCTACATTCATCTTTTTCCCAATTCATTTTCTGTTGGTGTATTTTTTTGCATTAAGATGTTTTTATAGAATCACAGAATCATAGAATCACTTTGGTTGGAAAAAACCTTTAAGACCATCAAGTCCAACCATTAACCTAGCACTGCCAAATTACCACTAAACTATGGCCCCCAGCACTACATCTACACATCTTTTAAATAACTCCAGGGACGGTGACTCAAACACTTCCCCGGGCAGACTGTTCCAATGCTTGATAACCTTTTTGATGAAGAAATTTTTCCTAATATCTGTGGTTGAACAGGACTGTGGAAGAAGCAGAGATCAGAAGAAGGAATAGAAGAAGCAGGAACACTGGCAGGGGAAGGCCCGTGATCAAGTCCTAACGACCCATAAACAATGCCTGGTGCCCGACTGGTGGAGGGGAATTCCACCCGCCTGGCAGTTGTGAGTTGCAGGGGCGTGTAGGTTGGGGAAGGAGGAACGTTAGTACTACATAAGCAGCCTGATTGTGATAATAAATGATTCTGGTTGCATCACCGACCAGGGTCCATGCCTTCATACGCTACAAATAACCATCCTAAACCTCCCCTGGTGCAACTCGAGGCCATTTCCTCTTGTCCTATTGTGTGTTACTTGGGAGAAAAGACTGACCCCTACCTCTGTACAACCTCCTTTCAGGTAGCTGTAGAGAGTGATAAGGTCTCCCCTCAGCCTCCTTTTCTCCAGGTTAAACACCCCCAGCTCCCTCAGCAACTCCTCATAAGACTCTTTCCCTAGACTCCTCACCAGATTTGTTGCGTAGGCTACTTTGGCTAGGTTTTCTTTTAATGTTATTCATAACTGTTTCTTAATAAGTCAGAAAATGATTTGCAGGATGACGTGCATATCACAGAAAATTGCTTATCAAGCAGCTACCTCTATGTTATGCCCAATCAGTTGTCCTTGACATATGACTATTTCCCCTCATTCTCATTCAAAACCCTCTTCAACTCTATCTTGTTCCATTGTGTAGTTCTCAATTCCAGCCTAACTCCATTAAAACTATGTATGTTTTTGGCAGGAAGGGATGTGAAGGACTGCATCTTTTTATTTGTGTTGCTGGACACCAGCAATCCTGGGGTGCTGAACCAATGAGCACATTCCCACCATGCTTTATCAAATACTGCACAGTATGAACACATACCTTGACTAAGGCATCTTAGTTTCAATATGACAAATTGAAAGCATATGAAGTGGACAAATTTTCAATTATTTCCTGCATCTATCAGTTCTCTGGGCTCTGAATGGAAGATCAAGTGGTGTGCGACTTAAAAGACTGATAACTTCATCTTCAGGTGGTGCCTTAAAAAAATATGGTCCCAAGTTGAATACAAAAGGGATAACTTCTTTGCAAATCAGGCATTTAATAGTAGATTTTGAACATATATGGAAATTCATTCTTGATGTAAACTCAGATTTCAAAGTCAAAGGGTTTTTTTTGTTTGGTGTTGGTCCTGTTGACCCTGCCCTCCCCTGGGATTTCTTCCTTTTTCTTTCTTGTCTTTTTTTTTTTTTTAATATATATATATATATATATATATTTTTAAGGAGAAAAAACTTGAAGAATTCAGTTAATACAATAGCAAATCCATTTAGAGCTCTGCAAACTCATAGACTTTCTCAAACATAGCTGTAACTGTAGTCTGATAAAGATAAATTACCCTTTTTTCCTCAGACTTCAGACTACTTACTGTGTGTGCACTAGGCAATTCATAGGAATACCTATTAACTCTGTGGCACCACAACCTTTAACACAGGTTCAGCTGAATTAGACACAAAGGAATAACTGAACTTAATCATATTCTACTTCCTGACTGGACAGTACTTAACACATTATTATCCCAGCCACTGAAAATTAAAGTACACAAAGACCTTGATGCAAGATGAAGAAAACCATTTCATCAGCTAAAAAACCACAGCTGCTCAAAAATCCTTTATCAGAGAATTAGCTGTAGAATCAGAAAGTGTTAACAAATGAAATAACATAAATTTGAAAATGAATAGGTCAATAGTTCCCATCAGTCAAAATAATTTATTTTCTTATCACAAGAGGAACAAGGACATCCAGACATATAAGATATTTGAGGGTCAGAATAGAGGGATTTTATTTTTCTGGTCTCTTCCATTTGCACAGATCTGTAGAAAGTCTAATGAAGAGTTTATCAGTGTAATAATAATGTAAGAGAAGAATCAGTTATCAGAGATAACATACGTTTATTATATACATCCAGGCATGTCAAGTATGCCATCCTAACTAAAGTCCTAAAGATTTCATGAAGTTCCTAAACCCTTATTACTGTCCAAAATATGATAAAGTTATGGGAAACTTCTGCATTGTTCCTACTATATCTCCAAAAAAAGAAAGGTTTCTATTAGACAGATAACAAGCGTATAGTCTGTAGATCTCACTAGAATGTCACCAATACTGAAAGCAATATTCAAATACATCATAGCAAAAAAACCTGAGAAACTATACACACCCGAGAAAAGAAAAAAGATCTGACTTGAAAGGGAAAAAGACAATGACTGAACATTGCAAAAGAACATTTTACAAAGAGATCAATATCACACAGTCCACACCACTGGTCTTATTCATTCTTGTTACTTTGGGTGAACAAACTTCCCTTCTTGCCAGGATTAACTAGACCTGTAGGGAAAACCTGGTGCTTGACAGGCTCCTAGGGAAATGCTTATCCTCATGGTAACCTACTTATTGCACCTACATATGCCTAGGTATTGTACTTTTCTACTGCTTACTAACTCATCACTGAACAGGCTATTATTCTTCAGAGAATCTGAGTGTGTTACCTTGGCATATAAAGAGTGAAACAGTTGCTAGGATCAAGGAGTTAATTTATAATAAGTGACAAAAGCTTGTGTGGCATAGACTAGTGTCTTCTGAATAGAATTTGATTTTAAAATGCTCCTCAAATCCCAGATATTGAACATCTCTGAAGGATAATGAGTAATTTGTTACAAAATGACATTGCAGAAAATGAAGTGGCCATTACAGATGTGCTCAGAAACAGCTCACAGAAAATCTTGGGCATCAGAGTGAGTTTTATAGACAGAAGAGATGCTGTCCACAAGAGTGCTATTATCTCTGGCTCCTATCTGAAAATACCTCTTATGATTTTTAGCATACATTTGGATACCTGCCAGAGAGCTTATTTTAAAATGTCATCTAAAGTACAGATAACTGTTCTATCAGTAGAGCGCTACAGAGTGCCACTTTGAGACTTGAACTCATGACATTGTGTCAGAAGTAAAAATCATAATAAATGAACCAGAGAGAACTTGGCAGCCTACTTCATAATTTCTTATCTTTACACAAATTGCTATGCCAAAATGCATTGCTTCTTAAAGAGAAATGTTGTTTGCACCCAAACCTGGAATTATAACATCTGGTCTTTATTCAGTTTAAATAGCCAGAGGTTAGTGCTGTGTGTTCTTTGATAAACACTTAGGTTAATACTTCAAAGCAGGAAAGGGATCTATGAATGTTAAATACAATTCTCAAAAGCGACCTTTACTTTTTACCTTCCCATTTAATTCTGATTGCTGCTATATGTAGTTTCAGAATCGCAATAATTCCCCTTTAAATAATGAATTGCCAATGCAAGATGTACTTCTACCAGGCTGAATGACTAAAAATTAAAAAAAAAATTGGGTGATATCTTACTGTATGTGAATTAATGGCAAAAATCACTAATTCAAAGCCAGGAATTCATGCACGTTTTATCGATTACATAGGTAACACATTTTGCACTTCTTTTGTCCTGATCCTATTATCTCCCATTTTCTAGTAGAAGATCCAATAGCTGGTAAACATTTTTGTCATTAATGAGATTTTTTCCTAGCTTAAGACTTGACCTTATACTTTTTGTGACTGACATATATTTATGCAGCCTTTAATTCCTTCATCTATCAGTTTAAAAATCTGGAATTACTGTGACTAAACACATATTTAGGCGTAGTCCATGTCTCTATATAAAAGGAAAGTTTTCCCAAGATAGGTATGTCAGCTGTCTTAGAAAAACACACCTTCCATCTGAAATTTCTATATTGCCAAACTGCTGTATGATAGCACAGTAGAGTTCACTGTTAATGGTTATCTTGAGGTCTTATGTGAGAGTTTAATTCTGGTGAATTTTGGAATACTTACCCTTTAAACCAGCGTTAGAAACTGCTAAGCAAAACTCCATCATATCACAGTTTTTTCCACTTTATCCATTGTTTTTTTTTTCTGAAATATATATTTCACATTGCTCATCATCTTTAATGATAAAGTCATACATTTAAGAATATACAGAAAGTTCAGTTACAGGAATAAACAATGATACCATATCACTCTGTAAAACAGTACTTTCTATTCCGCCACTCACTTCCACAAGGACAGATGATACCCAGGGATTAAAGTTGTTTTGTATATAATTTGTTCCTTCTTTTAGGTACAAGATCTTTTTAAATGCAAAACTAATATTCTGTATCCCATCAAGCTTCTAAAAGGACTAAAATTCGAAGTAGTCCATTATTCTAAGCCCTACGTTTAGTTTATGTTCTGTAAAACTAGCTATCCATCCAGGTATCTCATTGTAGTATCTAATATAGTGCATGTTTGATACAACCACATACATGTTCAGTAATATATTCTCATTATCCATATATTTTTTTCTAGTTTTAAAAAGGAACACCGATGTTTGTAAATGGGTTTGACAGTGGCACCTACATCCTGACACACAAACAATAATTTACAATGCTTGTGATGTTCTAGACAGCATCTTCCTTTTAAATAATAAAAAGTACATCAAGAAATTTTACATTAAAATTCTGAAAACCCTCAAGCTAAAAAATATTTTGAGTAAACAAAGTATGTGCCAGAGTGAAGTATGTGTACTACCACGTGTCTCGTGAGGCAGTAATCATAGCCTGCATTCCCTTTCCACGTATAGTGGTTTCTGTCTTTTGGAAATGTTTTTGTTCTAAGTGCAAAATTCTATTTTTAAGCATTTAATTTAATTTTGCATGAACTTCTTCACCATCACAGATTCCTAATGGACAACTTTGGAAACCAAAGCCCTCTCCAATATTATTTGTACTAGCTGCTGAAAACAAGTGTGGTTTAAATTTCTCCATCATTTACCTCTCAGGGAATACATTATTTCTTGGCAAAGAACTTAAACTTCTAAACTGCAGCCTCAGGGCCTTCACTGCAAAAGAGAGATTTCACTATCCAGGTGTAGTTAAACAAAGTCTGAAAATGGAAGATACATGAGTCAATACAGCATACCTCAGTTAAATTGACTTTCAGGGGGAAGGCTTTGTAGCTAGGACTCAGCATAATGATGTATATTTTCTGGAGTTTGCTCTGGTGTTTATCGACAACTTTGAATCACGTTTTGTGAACCAACAATTACTCTGAACCTTACTGAGGGCTGTTTGCCTTGTGCTGTGTTACATGCTATGCACATGCCCTCAGGATCAACCAACAGAAGCAAGAATAAAGGGAAATGTCATGTGAATTTTATGTTGACCCCATTTACAATATAACAGTTATAATAACATGACTGATTTATTTCACATGAGTCACCAAACAGCTTTCAAGTAGCTGTAGCTTTCTGAAAGTAGTGATTCAAGGAATTTCTCAATTTAATTAGGTCATTATTAGACAAATATAAATGGCTGATGAATTACCATTAATTCAAGCTTAATCCATGAGAACACAATCTGGACGAATATTCATCCTGTTTAGAATGAAACCAAAATGGACTATTATTGTCACGGAAACTTCTTTTAGAAATGAGCAGATAGTATCAGTGATTAATGTTCTGTATTTGTGACCTAATATGGGCAAGGATATGTTTCATGTATCAGATATCTTTCTGTTAAATTTCCTGTAATCCTAGGATTTATCTTCATTATTCTGCCTGAACCTCTGTTCTCTTGAAATACTCGTACTCCTAGATGTGCTCAACCCACCTCTATTTTTGCTGTAAATTAATCATGTCAGCAACACAATTGTAAGCATTTGGTAATAGCAACTGTAACCAAAAAGGAGTCCATGTACAAGTGAGTCTTTACAAAATCAAGGCTCCACCCATTCATCTGGAAGAATATTCTTCCTAAGGCTCCCTGGTTCAACCCACAAAGTGAATTTATAGAAGGGCAGAATTGACAGAAATAAAATACCTGAGGAAAATACATTAAACCCACATGAGTTTAATGAGTCTCAGTCCTTGTTACAATTAAAAATATAAAAGAAACAAATGCTTAAAATAGGTCTGTATCTTTGCAGACTTGTAACTAATTAACCAAGCAAAAAGGATGCTCAACACTGACATAAGCACACCTACTGCATTTTGGATAAAATAGAGAATATTCCCAAAAGGATAAGAAATGAATGTGAGATTTGATGAAAAAGATAAAAAAGATCACTCTGACTGATACAGAATTGAGTAAAAAGAGAAAATTAAAAAGATCAAATCTCTATACCTTTGCTTTTCTCTCACTGAAATGGTTTATGTTACTCAATTGTTATTCATTTCCAGTAGAATGGCTTTTTAGGTTACCATAACTCAAATTTAAATTATATCTCCTGTAATGTAAGAAGAAAAGAAAGTGAAATACATTAAATGTGATTTTAAGTGGTAAATTTTAGCATGTGATCCTTCTTGACAGACACTTGTGTGTATTGCGTATCACTTATTTCAGTTTAATATACGTTCAGATTCAGACCTCTTTTTTCATACAAATCTGAGTTACTTTCCAGTTTAATGGGACTATTTTCCTATTTGCAGGATTTGATCCGTGCTTAATAAATTAATATTTTCCTCCACATTTGAGAAGGGAGAAAATAAAATAAAAAAAATATTATTTTGTTCTGCTTCCACATAGTGCATTCAACTGTTGGCTATGAACTTAGTGAAGTCCTTGTGCAGCACATTGCAAACAAACAGATATGGAGGATAACATGGTATCCATTTCTTAGATTCAGTTTCTGGGAAAAAAAATAAGAAAAAGAGAGAGAATAAAGGATTTATACGGTTTTTTAATAATTAAAACACCATAAGGAAAGGCAAATAATATAATAAGATGAGGCCTAAACTACCACTCTCTCTGCTATCTCCCATGGCAATTATAGCTTCAGAAAATTTAGCACGTGCACATGAACATGCTTGTAAACACAATTATTTTGATGGTCAATTTGTGAAACTGTTTCTTAACTAGTATGAGAGAAAGGAAGATTGAGTATTAGTCATTAGTAGAGATTTATATTTAAATTGGTTTTAATCTGCAAAAGTATATAGACCAATCATAATGTAGGAAATAAAAGGAAAGCTGGTAAATAAATGATCTATTTTCAAAAGCTGAGAAGCTTACTGTAAGTATCAAAGACTTGTTTTTAAAAAAAAATCTGAAGAAAGTTAAAAACAGAATTTGCCATTTTTCTCCCTTTCCTTATCTTCTCTGTCAGTTATTCTAATTTGAAAAATTGAAAATACGTCAGGTGAGGGAGGCATAAGAAGTGTAAGAAGAATGATAAACTGAAAAAAAGAGAACATTTAATGAAATAATGTTTCATTGGTAGACAAGGAGATAGAAACAGATGTCATCTGCCTGGACTTATGCAAACAGTTTGACACTGTCGCACATGACATCCTGGTCTTAAAATTGGAAAATCACGGATTTGACGGATGGACCACTTGGTGGATAAGGAATTGGCTGGATGGCCACACTCGAAGAGTTTCTGTCAAAGGTTCAATGTCCAAATGGAAGGCAGTGACGAGTGGTGTTCCTCAAGGGTTGGTACTAGGACCAGTGCTGTTTAACATCTTTGTTGGAGACGTGGACAGTAGGATAGAGTGCACCCTCAGCAACTTTGCCAACACCACCAGTATGTGTGGTGTGGTTGACACACTGGAGGGAAGGGATGCCACCCAGAGGGACCTGGACAGGCTTGAGAAGTGAGCCTGTGAAAAACTCATGAAGTTCAACCAAGCCAAATGCAAGGTCCTGCACCTGGGACATAGCAATCCCAGGCACAAATACTGGTTGGACAGAGAATGGCTGGAGATCAGCCCTGAAAAGAAGGAGCTTGGGCGTGCCTGTGGATGAGAAGCTCAACATGAGCCATCAATGTGCCCTGGCAACCCAGAAAGCCAATTACATCCTGGGTTGCATCAAGAAAAGCGTGGCCAGCAGGTCAGGGGAGGTGATTCTACCCCTCTACTCTGTTCTCATGAGACCCCACCTGGAGTACTGTGTCCAGCTTTGGAGTCCTCAACACAAGAAGGACATGGAACTGTTGGAATGGGTCCAGCGGAGGGCCATGAAAATGATCAGAGGGCTGGAGCACTTCTCCTATGAAGAAAGGCTGAGAGAATTGGTGTTGTTCAGCCTGGGGAAGAGAAGTCTCCAGGGAGACCTTATAGCAGCCTTCCAGTACCTGAAGGAGGCCTACAGGAGAGATGGGGAGGGACTCTTTATGAGGGACTGTAGCGATAGGGTGAAGGGTAATGGTTTTAAACTGAAAGAGGGGAGATTTAGACTAGATACTAGGAAGAAATTCTTTCCTGTGAGGGTGGAGAGACACTGGAACAGGTTGCCCAGAGAAGGTTGGGTGGGGCTTTGAGCAACCTGGTCTAGTGTGAGGTGTCCTTGCCCATGGCACGGGGGTTGGAACTTGATGAGCTTTAAGGTCCCTTCCAACTCTAACCATTCTATGATTCTATGATCTTCTTTTAAATATATCAAAATTTGTACAATTTTAGGAACCCATAGAATGCATATTTTTAGTGGTTTACCAAAAGTCTTGGTAGCAAGGGAGACCCAGATACATATTAGATATGGATTCATATGAAGGGTATGCTTCATAGAAAAGTAGAGATGCACATCATTATGGCAAATACAATAGTGTAAAAAAGTTTATCTCTAAATCCTTACAAGATAAACACTGACAGGCTTGGGGTATCGACCACCTCTGGGAAGCCTGTTCCAGTTTTTGACCACCCTTTCAGTAAAGAAATGTTTCTTAATGTGCAGTCTAAACCTCCCTTGATGCAGCTTTGAGCCATTCTCATATGTCCTATCATTGTGTACCAGGGAGAAAAGCTCAACACCTCCCTCTCCACTTCCTCTCATCATGGAGCTGTAGAGAGTAATGAGGCTGCCCCTTAGTTTCCTTTTCTCCAAACTAGACAAACAAAATCCTTAGCTACTTCTCATAGGACACGCCTTCCAGCCCTTTCACCAGCTTTGTTGACCTACTCTGGAAGTATTTGAGTGCCTTCACACTTTTCTTAAATTGTGGGGCCCAGAATTGCACATGATACTCAGGGTGAGGCCACACCAATGCTGAATACAGCAGGATAGTCGCCTCTTTTGACCGGATGGTCATGCTGTGTCTGATGAAGCCCAGGATGCAGTTTGCCCTCTTGGCAGCCAAGGCACACTGCTGGCTCATGCTGAGCCTGCTGTTGACCAGCACCCTCATATGCCTTTCTGCAGGGCTGCTCTCTGGCCACTCTTTTCCCAATTTATACTGGTGACCGGCATTAGTCCATCCCAGCATTTGCTGTTAAAGTTCATTACATTGATGATTACGTAAGAACTGCTCAGCAATAACTAAAACATCAGTGTTTTATTAACATACAATACAAACGATACCACCCTATAAGCCACTCTTGTCCCTCAAAAGAGCACCTCCCATTTTGTTATCATCAGCAAACTTGCTAGTGGTGTATTCAACTCCTGCATCCAGATCATTGATAAATATATTGAACAGAACTGGCCCTATAATTGAGCCCTGAGGACCACTGCTGATGACTGGTCACCAGCCAGATGTAGATCCATTCACTACAGCCTTTTGATCTCACCCAGTGCACCATGTACATGCTCATCTCACAGTTGGACAACTCGTCCAGAAGGATGCTGTGAGGGACAATATCAAAAACCTTACTGAAATCCAGAGAAACTGCATCTACTGCCTTCCCCTCATCCACTAACCAGATGACCTTATCGTGGAAGGGTATCAAATTAGTTAGACAGGACTTTCCTTTCATGAACTCTGGTTGACTGTGTTTGATGATTGCATTGTCCTTTAAATGCCTTTCAATAGTGCCCAGTATGATCTTCTCTACAATTTTTCCAGGTACTGAGGTTAAACTAACAGGTCTGTAGTTTCTGTATTGCACTTCTCTATCACACAGCACACAATTCACAGCTCAGGGGAAAGTGACATATGTTTTGCCTTGCTCTTGTCAGTCAGTACCTTTACCAGGATTTAGACAGCAACAAGGACAGTTTTTCATTATTGGGACCGGGCTCAACCCTTCAGCAGGAGCTATGGGCCTGCTGAAAGCCTTTGCAGTTCTATATATTGTAGACATAGTTCCAGATTTTTCTTCAATGCTTTCCCTGGATTTTGTGGGAAATTTCTCAGCAAGGAGCCTTCTTTGGTGATTGTATCTTTAATACTCTTTCACAATTATACCTACACAGTGCTGCTTCAGGAAGCAGTCTAATACTTGGCACTTTCTCAGATCCAGTTTTGTGCTTCCTTGACACCTAGATAAAGGCAAGGGATCTGGCTTCCACTTTTCACTGAATACTAAGCAAGACAGCTTAAACTCAGGTTACCTATAAATCAATTTTCTTGTGAGATGTCAACAAAATTGCCTGTGAATCAATCTATAGACTTGTATCGCTGCCATTAGGTTAGGTGAGATACATACTAATGCCAGGCCAGGCTGGTTTATGCTGCAGGTAAGGGCAGGCTCTGCACTATGACATGACAAGAACTTCTTGATGAGAGAGAAAAAGGCTTTGAGCATGAAATGTTGATATGCATTTCAGCTCAAGTTTATGTCACTTCCTATGTGATGTTTTTATGATGTTCTGGCCCTTCCTGAATGTCTAGGTGAAGATCTCATCTAATTTTCTAAAGTATCTATTTGCTAATACTCAGCAAATAATTTAAACGTACCTAAAATGAGATGCAGAAAACAACATGTTAAAAAAGAAGACATTTTCCATGTGGGCTTTGTTTGTGAGAAAGAGGCACATCTAGGGCACAGTTCTTCTCTATTCATAGGCTTGAGTTTATCTACTTTACTTAAAAGTGCCTGTTTCTCTTGACTAAGTACAAATTGACAGCAGGTCAACTCCTCCAGGTGTAGACATCTATATTGCAGACACTTCCTGCTTGATAAATCCAGCTTTACATCATTTATCTGTAAATAATTTAAACGAAATTGCAGATTATCATGTGTATCACAAGTAATAATTTGATGTTATTCACTGTTTGAAGATTATGCTGCTTTTACTCTCCATTCTGGGAAATTTTCCTAACTTTCCCAGCCATTTGTCAAAGGCCAACAAGAAAACAGCTCAGACAAACTTGCAAAAGAGCTATATCAAAGTACTCAAAAGGTGTAAGTATAATGTTGATTACTACAGACCAATATAATATTTATTTTTATTGCTTTTTTCACATCTCCTTCCGAAATGCAGAGAATTACTGAACTAAAACAAAATTTTAGAAACCTTAGCTTTTTCATCCAGAATGTGGGAGATTCAATATGCAGTCTGTAGTATAAGCTTCCAAAAACGAATAGCGCCCAGTATAAGAGAATGGGCACTCAATGCATTGATCTCTCCTGTGTTCTCACTAACCTGTAACAAGTTTGACCTTCAGTGATTATCTGCCTGAGCAAAGCTGAATTCTTAAAAAAGCAATTCCAAGGAGAGAAATATAGCTCAAATGTTAGTAAGCCATGAATAAGTCAACACTCTAATTATAAATAACCCACAGATTTTATGAACATTTTATATTTGGCAATTATTAGATTTAACATTGCTAAATACTTGTGGACAGAGCTATTAACAGTAATGATACTGATCTCTGTAGTACTGACTATATTTTGCGCACACGCTGAACACACAAAGCAATAAAAAATCCCTGCTGAAAAGGTTTGCATTCTCACTTGACAGCATAAACAAGGAAAGAAAAACGTTGAACAACTGAAGTCAGCCAGAAATAAGAGAGAAAGACATGTATGAGTATCATTAGTTTCAAAAGCCTCTCACTTGTCTTTGATTTCTCATTTTTAGAACTTACTTCACACTTTAGAGTGTAGTTATTTACCTATGAGTTAGTAAGATTACTCTCTGTCTCCTTTTGAGCTGATCTTTTGCAATTATTTACAATACCCACTACTAATGGTTTCCAGAGCTTGTAATTATGGTGCCACTTTTGTAAAATGGGTTCCATTTCCATCAGAATTATGATCTTAAATACTGGTATGAGTAACGAAGTTTCTGTTAGACGAAAAATCCAATTTGTAACCAGCACAACTCCACTTGGGTCATGACCTCTTGCATAGAACTGCCAGCTCCACTCATGAATTCACAGAGCACCTGTAGGCATTGAAGACATATATGCATTAAAGATGTGTACTTCAAACAGACGTCTCCAGAAAAACTCTGTCTTTGGTAATCTGATCATCCAAGAAATACCTCTTTGCTCAGAGATGCATTTTTTTAGAAAAATTAAACACATTGTATTATATTTGTGCAAAATGAAGGTCCAAGTCCTATTACTAATAACTGCAGCACTTTCTTGCAATCAACAGCAAGTCTCTCATCACATATCATTAATGTGATGAGTTCAAAGTCCCAGAAATTACTAGTTTGTGTACTTTAAGCATTAAGTGAACTCATCTTACTCATGTAGCTCTTCCAGTGTCAGACAGATCCTGGACTGAGTGTTCATGTAGTCAGCTGCATCAGTGAAAACTTCTGAATTAACACCATAACTGCACTTGGCATTCAAGTTCTCTCTGTATCAGGCAGTGAACAAAGAGAAGAAAAAGACAATTTGTCTCCAGCACCATAGAGCAGGATTCAACTTTCCTCTTTAAATTTCTACAATTTAGCTGTCAATGTAGTGGGTGGGGTGGTTTTTTTTGTTTGTTTGTTTGTTTTTTTTTTTGTTTTTTTGTTTTGTTTTGTTTTGTTTTGTTGGTTGGACTCGATGATCTCTGAGGTCCCTTCCAACCACTACGATTCTGTGATTCTGTGATTCTGTATGAGACGGATGTCTAGGCTTCCAACAAATGCAGAGGAGAGTTAATCAAATACAGTTAAAGTAACCTGGAGAGTAATTTATCTCTTCATAATTAGGGAGGCAGGTATAGATTCATTTGCATGAATATGTTTTGAGATGATCTACCATATTTAAGATTTCTCAGGGGTCCTATTCCAGCACGACGTCAAAAAACATCATATAGGATTACAAAAGAAAGAAAACTTCCCTTCTGGCCCAGCAGCTGGAGTGCAAGTGTCCACTGACCAGTATCTGTATCTTTTCAGTGTGAAAAAAAAATTACAATCCAGAACAGCAGATAAGTAAACAAGAAAATAGTGAGAGAAGCCACCTGTCATTCCTTGACATTCTTTTTTATTTATATGTAGGTATACTGCAGGAAAAAATTGAGGGAGAGGGCTTGAAGAACTCAAAGAACTTGATTTAATTTCCTTTAACAAGTTCAGATGAGTTTGCTGTCCAATAAGAAGTCTTTGAACATATCTTGGGGTCTGAGCGTGGTCATTAAACTAGTAATTCCTTGGGAATTTGTGTAAACATATGAATATACAAATCTTCATGGGTTATTATAAACAAAGTCAAAGCAATGATCTTCAATCTAAATTTGGAATTTAGATTCTTCTGAGAAGGCTTCAATATCCCGTCCATCCATTTCAAATAGTCAACAATTGATTCATTTCAGCAGCATGATCAGAGCTACAGACATTATGCACCAGTAAACCAGGCCTTGGCTGTGGATACTTAATAAAACATGAAACTGCTCTTTTTTCTTTTGCTTTTGATTTGGCGTAATCCTCTGATTTAAAATATTTGTACTCATTTCCTTATTGAGGCATTGTCCATAGGAACAAGCAATTTCTGAGGGGTATCAAGTCAAGCCAAGAATGATTATTAAAGGATTTACTGCAAGTAAAAACAGAGAAATCCTAGGTCTATAGCAAAGAATGTTTTAACAAAAAGATTAAGAAGGAAGGGAAGGGGTTGATGAATGCAACACTGCATTAAGGCTGTATGTACTTCATGTGTTAGTCATATGTTTACACGGGAGGGTAAAGATAATCCCATTTAAACTCCTTATCTTTTTCATTATAAATGTCTATTGATTTTAAAATACTGATAAAATAAAAAAATGGTGTTTTAAAATGCTTTGTGGACAAGCAGCAAAACAAATTCTTTGTAAAATATTGTTCTGAACTGCTGTATTACTTCTCCCCCACAAAACCTCCCTAGCCATCTGACATGCTTCTTTCTTATACATCTTGTTTTGATTGAGATATAAAACACATTTTTCCAACATCACATGGAATTCTTCAAATATGTCATTATTCTTGTTCATATAAAGCAATTTCTTTCATGGCAACACACCAGTTTTCTCTTCTTGTTATTGTGGTGGTTTTTTTTCAACCATCATCAAAAGATCAATCTGTTTGCAATACCATGGGCAAATGCAATCCATTTTTAAAATAATTTTCAGTCCCAGCTACCGAAGAAAAATCATGCAGCAATTATATTTCTGACTTAAAGGGTAATTTATGAGCCTATACTAATTCTGTAACTTCAGGCAAGAAATATCTAATGTTACGTCTTTGCCACATAAAGTGTTTCAAATTGCACCCTGAATCCCATACCTTTGGGACATAAATTTTTCTAGGTCACATTTTAACAGGTCTGCAAAAGCAATGATTCTTTAGGAGAAAAGACTGAGGTTTAACGGGGACCCATTGCCAGAGAGACCAACATGAAGGGGTGCTGGGGGAGGTGGAATAAGACAGCTGTCAACCATTGTTATAACTTCTCAACTAGTGAAGCCAAATTATGCCTGTTCACAACTTGAAGTTTTACATTGTTTCCTGCAGCAGCCAACCCCAGGGGACTAATCTGGCAGCCAGAACAAGAGCTCTCTGATAGTCAGGGACTGTGGAACAGATTTGATGCAGAACAAAATTTGTCAGCTCCATAACCTGGGGCGAACCTGCGTGTAAAGGGAATCGAAGCCTGGTTGTTTGAACTAGTTGTAGTCTACTTGGTAGTTCCATTAACATGAAAGGAAAAGATGAGGTTTTGGCCCAATATATAGGAAAAATAATTCTTACAACTCTGATTTATTAACTTTTGACTGTTAGAAATGTGGAAAGAAAAGCTAAATGCTTTGGTGCCTGATGCTAAGTTGCTTTTTAGCTTTTAAACTAAATTCTCCTAAGTAATTTTATAAGGAAATCTAGATTATGAAGAAAATATTCATTGTTGAGGAAAAAACAAAGCACAAAAATTGAAGGCCAAACTGAAATAAGAAAAATACAGTAAGCTTAATTCTAATTTATGTTTGGCAATTTTATACTACACTACTACCGCAGAGAGGTTTGGATATACTTGTAAAAGTAATTTATGGCCACTTGAAATCCCATTTATGCTGCCAGAACTGCAATAACTGAGTCACTGAGCTTCTGAGAGTCACAGCAGTCAACATTGGTCAAAAAATTCCAAGTATGCATATATTCATTACCAGTGTCTAAAAGTGTTATTGATCATTCACACATCCAAAAAATTACATTCAGCAAATCAGTGAGGAGAAGCTGTCATGTGAGCCAGGCACCCAGTCACAGGAGATCATACTCTGGAATTTTGAAACTGAAAAGCTTTCATTAACTTGGCTGGCAGGAGAAATAGAATGCTGATGTGGTCTTAAACTTTCCATTAATAGACAACAGAGAATAATTGGAATGGCATTTATACAACCTGTAGATAACAAATTATTTGGCCAAAAATATTCAATGTCCATTTACAAATGGCATATATTGAAGCAAATGAGATTGAGAGTAAGTAAGTAATCAAATCTGTGTTGGTTTAAATGAATGTCATTTATAAAATATGGCTGAACCAGCTCTTCAAAAGAGTTAGTTCAGAAGGAACCATAATTAAAAAAAAAATATTATGACTAGCAGCAAAAATTGACATATTTTCTCTGATCTAAATTTCTGATGTACAGTCATTTCGCAAAAGTAAAAAAAAAAAAAAAAATAATTTATTTGATGACAAAATTTATGGAAAAAATGCCAGAAACCTAAAGTTAAAAGATTTCAATATTTTATAAATAATATAATTATAATTTATAAATATAATTATTGTATTATATATAATATATTATATTACAATTATAATTTATACATAATATTGTTATATACAATATAAGATATAGTAATAAATTATATCTTTTTTCAGAGACATGCATCTTGAATTTATCCCTTTCTCTCCCCTGCCTTACCCACTGTTCCAAAAGATCAAAAGTGTTGATTTTTAAAGGCATTTCTAGTGGCAGAAATATATTAACCCTCATGTAATACAGCTGGAGAATTACAAAGTGTTCAATTTATAAATGTCACTCTGCAGTAGACTACTTGTTGAAATTGGGAACACTTTTTAAAAAGCCATTCACATCTGAGAGGTAAAGATTCTCCATGTAATGATCAAATCCCTGATAGTCATTAAAATTAAGGACCCTGCTGAAGAGCAGCTTCAGATAAAGAGTTGCAGAGAATAAAGTAAAGATTATCACAGACAGACAAACACATGGTACATGTGACACTAGCTCCAAGGAAATTACCCCTTTATTCTGCAAGCTAATTCCAGGTATAGCCGGCTAATGAGCAATAGCCCTTGGTGTAACCGAGGTAGAAGTATTTCTCGTTTATTTGTCATCACCCTCTTCAATACTAATGTCAATTTGCAATACTAAAAGAATGTTAACTCACACGCTGCAGGCTTGGAAGTTATAAGATATTCTTACAGTTTGGACAATGTGACAGATTAATTTGGATCTGTATTTTAAATTTCTATTATTTCAAGTATCTTTAAATGCAAGTTAGGTGCAATGTCAACCTTTTGTCTTGGTGACACTAGCACATACCAAACTGATTCTGAATCCGCTTGTGGTAATCAATCTGTATTGCATATGTGAAATACAATAAATTTTCTTATTGTGTTGTTCCATGCGTGCGTTTGATCTATCCTATGTACAAGATACAGCAAGGACCTCCTACTCCTGCTCATCCTTTCCCTCTGGAAGGAATACCACACATGGGCAGTTTATTAAAGAACACCAGAGCATACTTTCTAGAAACATGCATCTCGCAGAAACCAGTTCTGATAAGCCTTCACAAATTCTACATTCCTTTGAGACCATCTGCTTAACTGATAATAGAAACAGCTGACACAGGCATTGAACTGTCATTCAGGTTTAAGGAAAAGAGATTTCCTGGACTAATGATTAGCAAATGACAGCATTAACTGCGTGGAAGGTTGACGAATCTTTCAGATTCTCCTTATGTATATAACATGACCAGGAGAAGGTTTCTCCCTGCCTGGCTTTAGTCTGTTTTACTGAAGAATCTCTTTAAACAAGTGCGATTGAGGAGATAAGAGTCAAGGATTACAGGGCTCAAATGTCAGTAGGTGTATGGGAACAGACTCAGAAGGGAGACCTTTCTTTGTTATTTTGGGTCAAAACTTAGAATCAAAGTTTTGCATATCAGATGTGCACCATTCAATTCTTAGTTGTCTGCACATGAAACACGCATGAAAGTAATGGAGTTTTATTTTCAGTTTTTTAGACTCTGAACTCAGGCACACTACGTGCAGCTAATTTTTTTCCTAGGCAAAAGATTAGGAGGAAAAATCAGTGGGCAAAAAATTGTGTAGTACCCAAAGACTTTGACAATGTGGTGTATTAAATATGTGCTAAATTTTATGAGTGCAAACCTCAGAAGTATGGAGCTCTCCAGTGAGTTGACAGTGCTTGATACATGCCCCTGAAATATCCGAAGGTTTCTAGCATGTAGGTAATAAAAGTCTATTCTTACACACCCAAGAACATGATTAATTTCTGTTAAGATTAACACCCAAACAAAATGTTGTGTAGTTCATGATTATCAATATTCTAAACAACTACCTTCCTTGATCACATCTCTACTGAGTAAATTAGTATTAAAAGCTTGAAATATTAAATATGCAGAATCTAATCCTTCTACTAGTAAACCCAAATACTATCTTAAGCAAGTAACTTCAATCCCATGGCTTTCCACAGTAATAAGTCCAGATTTCATTTGCTTATATTAAAAAACTAAGGAAAAAAATGAGAAACTTTTGTAGCCCAGCTAGTAGAGTATGCAGTTGTTAATTAATGTTCATCAAGGGAAATAATAGACATTGACCAGACACTGTTATTGGAATCATATCTACAAGGAAGCAGATTAGTGTAAATAAAGACAATTTAGTCTATGATATCTGTTGCTAGTATTTTTTCACGACTTTCAGTCTTAGACTTGTATCAGTCTTGGTAAAATGTCAGTCTACTTCTTTAGTTCCCAATTACAAGTCATATCTGTGGTTCCCTGCTGTTTTGCTACAATCTATAACATCCACAGTTTTCCCTCACTTGACCTATTTCCTCTTTTTCCTTCTTCTGATGTAGCTGTAAAATGAGAATACATGAACTACCACTAGATCATGTCTTACTCTATGTGTGATGAAGAAGCATATATACATGCCTCTGTATACAAATAGATGTCTTCATATAACTGCTGATACAGACTTTTAGTAGTTCTGCATTGCTTCAAGCTTCTAAATAGGGAAAACCGTTTGCTATAGAGTAATCTGTTTTTCGCAAAGAGAATTGGAGCTGTACTGAGAGATAGTGACACCTTCAGATATAAGACACAAAACTGAAAATGCCATCTGTCTCTTAAACTACACCAGTGCTTATTGTCATCAGTACCTTTCTATTGACCTTTTTGGTAATAACATTTTTAATTCGTTTATCTTCTTATTCACTGTTACCACGTCTATTTATACATTCTCTGTTGTGGAACCTCTCTGAAAGCATATTGAGAAAATGCATTGATAAATGAGCATAAACTGCTAAAATATGATTTTTATATTAATTTAGGTATGCTTTAAACTAGTTTTATTCATATAAGTGGAAAAGAGGCAATGCTGCAGTGCAGGGTGAGAATAGGGAGAGTTAAAGTATTCCTGAGAATAACTACATAGCCATAGTCTAAAGCATTACATAAAGTATTGGACCATATAAGTCCAGTAAAAAATGTGTAGTAATTCAGCAAGGTGTTCAAAAGAACGATCTTTGCTTGAGTGACTTCTGGCCAACAGACAGAAGCAAGGACTAATTTAGCAGTTCATTTGTATCATGTGAAGCAGTAGGTAGAATTACAGGCAGTCTTCAGGATTTACACTGTGGATCTCTGCAATTAGGGATTATTTTTTTCAGAATCTGGCTACATCCATGGATTCATATTTTAGCTCTGTGTCCTATCATATCAGCTTCCCCCCATGCTGGTCTTGGTCACCTGTCTTTGTTATAGTTCATAGACTAGAACTGTTGAGCTGTTACCTGATAGTTTATTCATGTTTGCAAGTATATGCCACTCTGCTGTATCTACCTTTATAACTATTGCTGTAGTTAGTAGTTTTAATCACTGAGAATACCAATATTTCCTTTAAATTCTCTTTAAAGTAGTAATATATCATGTTCTGTACTCTTCATGACATGAGGGTCAAAATAAACATATTAGGCATTGGTTTTGATGCTGCTTTATATCAATAGAAAAAGTTGAAATTACCACTTGGGAGACCTGGAATAATTCATCTATTCAGTCCTTCTGGCTATCTTTACTTAAATCCAATTTCTTTACAAAATAAAAAGTTAATAAATAAGGGACAAAGAAAAAGTTGAGTGGAGGGAGTGAAAAAGAGAAAGGGGTGGGGAGGGAGAAGGATGCAGTGGAAATAAGCTGCTTAATTATACATTAACAACTCTCAATTTTCACCGTCACTGAAATAGCTCAGATTAGCTAAGAAAGATTCAGGTATGGGTAAATACTAGATTTATAAAAATAACAATATCTTTGAAAAGTGACAAGTTACAGCAAAACTAAATTGATACAGTCAAAATTTGCCTTTTATTGGAAAATTTAATCATTCTTACATTAAAATTTGTTTTCAGGTATATCTATTGCTTTTTATCTGACAAGCATGAGTTTTCTTGAAGTTTTAATCTAACTTTCTTCACAAAATTCTCCACATGCTCATCTGTTACAGGGCAGCTAAAACAATTCTTTGATTTGCAGTGAGTACCTGGTAAATGCAAAGGAATTATCTCAAATGCAAGACAAAAAGTAACTAAAAATCTTCTGAGCTTTTTGAAAATTATAATGTCAACCACTTACTAAGGAGATATGAAGAAAAGCAGAAAAAAAGTCTTAAGAAGGTTTAATGTCAAAGTGGAAGGCCGTAATGGCAAGAATGGAAGAGTAAACTAAAGAAAATAGGTCTATTTGGGAAGCCTAAATATTTGAGGTCTTCAACATGAAAGAAAACTGAAATGAAAATTTAATATTTTAAAATGAACATAGGTCACTGTTTTCCAAGGCAGTGGTATTCATTGCATAAGGCATTGGTTGCTACAACTCCATGACAAAAAACAGACCGACTCTTAATCTAGAACATGACAACTGAAATCACCAGATGGCTGATTGCCTTACATCATCAGACAAAGGTGCAAAAATATGCAATATTTTTCATCATTGAAGCCCCTTATTGTATTCTTAAGTGAGCTTGAGTTATGTCTGACATATTTCAAACACTAGAGAAGATACAAACATACTACAGATTTAGATTTCAAATTAAAGACTATAGAAAATGAATTCACAATAAGAAGACTTACAGCAAGCAAGATTTTCTTCCAGAATTTCAAGCATCAATTACATTAGATTAAAAAATAAAATAATTCAGATGCTTCAGTGGGTCATGTCTGCAATTAGCAGTACAGTTTTTCTACCATGTTTGCTACAAAAATATAAAAACACCCCATAATATCAAATAAATTCAGAATGCATCGTCATTTACAGATAAAATGATAAATTCCAATAAGAACATGACAAAGAATAATTTTGGCTAAATAGTTGTGACTTGCCAACAGTAAGAAGACAATACTGATTTAAAGGAAACCAGATGTGCACACACTAGGAGAAAATATTCTCTAACAGATTTCCAGAAAACTTCAAAAATTAAAGAGAAAAAACAACTTCTAAGCTTCATAAAGTTTCTCAGCCTGCAGAGATGCCATATTTTAGCAGCACAATGTGGCTACAAGATTTCCCAAAGATACTTCAAACTGAGCAGTATCTAAGAATCATTCTAGGATGGGCAAGTTTAGTGCATCGAAGTCTCCTCATGCACATCCGGTTGTGCTTCTCAAAGCTCAGCATGAAACTTAAAAGTTATATTTAAAAAGTCAAAAAGGAGATGGACATCTTTGCTGTACAGAAGCGAACTGAAAACTAATTCTGTAAAGGAAAGAGTGAATTTAAGTGAAGATAACTGAAGGTCCTGCAACAATGACATTTTAAGTCAGCAGGAGGCTGACAAGAAAGTGTTGGAAAAGAGTCTGAGAAGCAGTATATAATTGATTTTTAGAAAGGAAGACTGAAAATATGTGAGAAGCCACAGCCTTAGAATATAAAAGAAGACTGCATGTAAATATAGTCCAAGAGGAAATTAAATAGCTGTTGTAAAAGCTTCATAAAAATGAGACAAGGTACTGTCCAGCTACCTTAGTCATGTCTAAGATCAATGTGTATCCTCAAAAAAACTAAGCATCAGTTTTAGCAAACTCAACCTTGTTTCACGGTTTATTTCTCAAGGACTCATAGAAGCTGATGCATATAACACATAGAATTCTGCTTGTAAAACAATTACACTTTATAGAGCACAAGAGACATAAAGGTCTAAGCAGAATTACAGAACAGCAGATCATATATCTGTGCCTCTGCTTCCTCATCATCTTCACTTGTTCTTTCTGCTCACATCAGACTTCTTAATGAAGTCCAGAGTCATTCTCTTCCATCTTCCATCTCATCTATCACCTCTTTCACCTAATCTTGCTTTCTTCTGTTTTATGCGTGAATTTTTCTCAGTGTGGTATTTTGTTTGTTTCTTTTGGGTTTGGGGAGTTTGCTGGTTTGGGTTTTTTTTGGGGGGAGGGGGTTGGTTTTGATTTTAGTTTTTTTGTGTCTCTGTCTCTATTTTTTTAAAAGGACTGTAGAAAGACTGTTTCCTTCATAATTGTATGATTTGCCATGTTGTCTTCATTCTCTTGCCATGCTGATATATTATTTCAGTGTGCAAAGCAATTTTGAATAACACAGTTTGCCCTTGTGTGGTGACTGAACCTTGGTTGGCCACCAGGTGCCCACCAAGCCACTCTATCACTTCACTCCTCAGACAGACAGGGGAGAAAATAATATTAAAAACCCATGGGCTTTAATAAAAGCAAAGAGCATGCACAGAAGTAAAAGAAACAAAAAATAATTTTGTTCTTTGCTTCCCATCAGCAGGCAATGTCCCCCCACTTCCTCGGAAGTAGGGCCTCAGTATGCTTAGTCATTGCTTTGGAAGACAAACACCTTACCAACTAATACTCCCCCTTCTCCTTTCTCTTAGATTTTTATTGCTGAGCATAATGTCATATGGTATGGAATATCTCTGGTCAATTTGGATCAGCTGTCCTAGATATGTCCCCTCCCAAGCTCTTATCCAGTCCTGGCCTTTTGGGGTGGGCTGGAGAGCTGTGTGAGCAGTGCTCAGCAGTAGCCAAAACACTGGTGTGTTCCCAACACCCTTTTAGCTACAAATACAAAGAACAGCAGTATGAAGGCTGCAATGGGGAAAGTTTTCTCCATCCCAGACAGACCCAATACAATGGTTGTTCACACGACCATTGAGATTTTGTGATGATCATCGCCCCTTGGGACAATAATCTAGACAGAGCAGAAAGAAAACATGTTTTGCGATTTGCTTAGCTATGGATAAAGTCAACCATGTTGATCTTAGAAAGAAGTTTCAAGAATGAAAGTGACCATGATGTTTTTCAAGATCAGTTAATTTCCTTTTTACATAAGGATCTTTAAAAAAAAGTAAATCACTTTTAAACTTCATGCTGGGGTTTGAGAAACACCACTGGATGTGTATGTGGAGGCTGCCATGCTCTAAAGGTGCACATCCACCCTAAATTGGTGTTGTTTGTTTTCCCCTGCCATGCATTGAGCTGTGTATTGGTAGTTCAGTGCTATTTTAAAACATCAAGCATCATGGGATGCCACTTATTTCAGGTTTCCACCTATTGCAGCAGAGTCTCAGGAAGCAGCAAGAACAGGCTGGGCCACAGGGTTGTGGGAGTGGGCACCTGGGGGTGGCAGAAGAGCCAGTAGGCCAGTGCCCTCACCCACGCTGATGCAGTCCATGTTACCCCAGCAAGAAGAGGCAAGCTCTGCCGTGCCAGTCCTTGTCTCAGGCATAGGGAGCCAGAGGCTTAGCGGGAGGGGCTGCAGAGCCAGGCAGTGCGTGCCGGGCTCTGGCTTCGATTAAGAAAGAACTTGCAATGATTACAGTACTGTTTTGCACCAAAGATAATACATGAAATGCATGTTCAACTCCGAATAAAGAGGGAATGGTAGAAATCACATCACAGCATCGGCCCTGAGTTGCATTTCCATCGAGTTAGTCTACAATGCAAGTTATTTGAAGGGACAAAAGCCTTTTTAATTGCCATGAAAGTGATTATCATATGCAATATTCTACAAAATATAGTTCATTTTTTTCATTGAAAGGAAACGAAGGATTTTTTTCCACACTTGCATAAATATATTTTTATTTTCTATTTTGTCTGTGTTTCTACTCAGTTTTCCCTGCACTTCTAAAACAGAAAATCTGCAATTGTTCTCCCATGTTCACAGGCACACATCCCCGAGTGATATTTTTACCTTTCCAAAAGAGCTGCTGAACCTGTTCAGGCTTGTCACGGATTCACGGATTAGACAGAGTTGGAAGGGACCTCTAGAGATCATCTAGTCCAACTCCCCTGCTAAAGCAGGATT
>JAOXNO010000013.1:113096829-113111381 GCA_028565335.1 Limnodromus scolopaceus | reverse complement strand
TTCCCTGTCCCTCTTGAACTGGGTAGCCCAGAACTGGATGCAGTATTCCAGTTGTGGCCTCACCAGTGCAGAGTAGAAGGTCCTTCTGGACTTTTAGTCATAGTATTTATACAAAAAGATTTTCAATATCGTGTCAGACCTGACAAACATTATAATTTCATTGTTTTTTTCAGCACAAGTGTTTTGATTTAGGGTGTAAAAAATCACTGTTCCGATAGACTGTTAAAAAAACCCACCCAACCAACCAAAAAAAAAAGCAAACCAAAAAACTCTAGAGTAACTATATCTATATTGGCAGAAAAGGTATTTTCCTAATATATTTGGTTTTCTTTGAATAACTAGCTTAAGCTAATGCTATACTAGCTATCTACAGAAGTAATCTCTTTAAGTTTGGGCAAGACTGGATAATTCATATCCCTTTTCTTGTTGAAGGCACATTCTTAAAAAATTCAGTATCAGTCACTTGAGAATAATTACTAATTTTAATTGCCTACTACTTTAAGAATTTACTGCTTTATCGTGATGTATTTAAGTATATTTCTATTTCAAGTTCTTTGCCTTCTGCTATCTTTCCACTAAGAGGTCTATCACGTACATTTATATCCACTGGGGGAACGCAAGTTAGCACAGCCCCATTCTCTGCCTATAAAACTAATGTCAGCACCAATTATATGAATTTAAACATGTTAAAAGCTGGTTATGTTGACCCTGCTTTTAAAAGTATCATAAAAAGGGGAAAAAAATGTTACTAAGCATTAAAAAAAAAACCCAGTTGATATAACGAGAGAAGATATTATGCTTTTAAGGAAAAAATAGTAAGATGAACTGACCCTTCTATGAATTATGGAAAAACAGGTATCAATCTGCTGCCTAGTTTTGAATCCTTATTTCATGTGTAGTAGTCTTTGCATGTTCCTGTCCTTAGAAGGAAGTTGTGGTTGTAAGGGTGCAAATGACAAGACAGCTGTTCTCTGTTCTGTGGCAAAAATATGTCTGGAGAACTAAAGCTAAAGACTTACCTAGGCGTGAACTACTGCTGGGCACAGGGAACAAACCTTAAATAAACAAAAAATTTATTTTAGTGGTATTATGAATATTATAAAATCCAATGAAGAGCACTGTGTTTGAAACGTGCTGGATCATGGCCGTATCAGTTTGCTCTGACAAAAACTGTCTTTCAAACCAATGCAAACACTATTCTACAGACAGGTATAACTTTGTTGTTTATGCCCAGAAGCACAAAAAAAGAAGCAGAATCCTACTGGCAATGAATTTGCTGTTTTACAGAGAATGGTCTGAATTTCAAGCACTGCTCAAAGAAACAAAACATTTTGAAAGCATGAGTTAAGTTTAATTTTTATATTTGGGTAGCACAGGATGTGGGACAGAAATAGTGTATCACACCACTGTGTATTATGCACTGATTCATAATGTCTTATGTGAATGATGAATGTGGGAATGTATTTTTGAAAAGTTATTCTTTTTCCATTATCTCCCTTTCCCAGTTCTTGAAGCTGTTAAGTGTTATGCTTGCATAATGGCTCTTTGCACCATTGCTTCTGGTAGATGTCAGTGCCACACTCTGAAACCTTACAATGGTTTTCAAAGAACATCAAATATATCTTTCTACTTAAAAACTAGAAACCAGGGATTTTTTTTTAGAAAATGAATGCCTTGCTTCTTAAAGTATTCTAGAAAATAAGGGGGTCCTGGAAATTGTAGGCTTTGAAAGCCCCAAACATCAAGTTGAAATATGTGTCTAGTGAAAATAAGATGTTACTCTCTAGTTTCTGCAGGGATATTCACCATAGAGAAAACAAATAATAAATAGTTTTGCCAAAATGCTTCCCAGTACCATTTTTAATCATATGAACTCCTACTAAAAGACAGTTAAGAGTAGGAAAAAGAAGAATAGTAGTTCAAAATACAGAAGAGTTTGGGGTTTTTTTTGGCATTTGAAAAGGTTTTGCATTTAGAATTTTAAGAACACTTGTTCATACAAACTGTTACAAATCAGATACCTGAAAGGGTATTCCCAAGATGAATGATTAACTAGACTGTTTTCTTTTATTCACAAATCAGTCTAATTGTATGAACCAATGAAACAGCTATTAAATATTATTATTAGATTTTTTTCTTGCAGAATAATGCTGAACATATGAATATGATGTGATGGAACCTGACTGTAGTTGTATCATAGTATTCTAAAAGCTAACTTTCTTGCCTATTAGGCAAAAATGTTAGGTTAACACATTTGTATATTGTAATGGCTTTTGCTTTAGAAAATATTATGCATCTGTACACCTGTAGATGAGTGAATGAGATGGAGGCGACTGTTTTGTCCTTAAGAGTTCTGCAATCTTTTATTCAGTGTTAATAACCATCTTCACAGTTTTATGAATAAGGTCATGTTGGAGATGCTCAGATCTTGTATTTTGTCTACCCATTTCAAAATATCACCAGTCTGACTGCTTTCTGATTTTGTCAATGCCTTTTTCACTTAATATGTTTTGCTTTTCTCTGACCACCTGTGTCCAATGTGACTTAGTAGTACTTACGAAAGGATATTTCTTGTTACCTGCATTAAAAACATGTGAGGAAAAATCAAACTTTTGTTCAACATATTAAGCCATGTAAAGTGTATATTGTCATCTCCATAGTCAAACGTATTTGGGGGGTAATCCTTTCCAATATATGCTCTATTAATCATGTTTCACAAAACCCCGTTGCAAAGAGCAACAGTTTAGTTTAGTTATATTTATTCAATATTTTTGGAATACAGACATATATACTAAAAAGTTTCCTTGTCTTTCTGCTAGTTTTATTCTATCAGTGCTACACCACCAGGGTTATAATTTCATTTGTACTTCCAAACAAGCTATTCTTCCCAGACAAATAGTAGGTGTCTAAGGGGATTTGGATCCTCATTTTCAGATCATGTAGCCAGCATAGCTAGGCTGGAGTACACCCCAGTTCTGGTCCATGTTCATGACTTTTTTTTTTGAAAAGAGATATATGTATGCAATGGTATCAAGGAGCTTTTTAACAATTTATACATTTCACTGCTGAGCAGTTCCTCCTGTGGAGAAAGTACAGCCAGAATTACCCCTCAAGACTAAAGGTTAAGACCTTAGGCAGGAGTTGAAGACCTTAAAACTGTTTCACCTCTGGGCTTCAAATTATAATTCAGTCTAACTTTTTATCACCTTCTTATATTTGGGTATGAAATCATATTATATATCTTTGGATTCATCTGGAACAAATGGGAATGATGAAAAAAGCTTCTGCTCACCTTTTTAATAAACTGCTTTATCAGTGCCTGTCTGTTATTTCCATCCTTTTGGTCATGTAGGTTTTTCAGGTGTGTTTGCTGAAGGGGTAGAAAAATTATGCCTTCTTTGCCCTGTTGAACAATCTAGTGGGAGATGGATTTTGGTGGTGGTGGTCCTGCTCCTTTACTGCATACTATCACATGCAGCATAAACTCTGATATTTCAGCTGAAAATGAGGAAATATATGAGGAAAAGACAGGAGAAAGAGTCTTTTTGGCTCTAGAGGCAGGCATATGATGTTGTGGGAGTTTCTAGTTAAGGTATGAAACATTAATGGTGTTAAATGAAGGCCAAATATCAACTGTGTAAATGGCGATAAAGGTACATGCATACAATTAAAACTGGTTTGAAATGTATCAAAAGGCTATTCTGAAAGCTATATGCCAGAAATAGTTCTGTTTTCAAATCTGATTCCAATACCTTATGGTTCTATATTCACTCTTGCCTATGCTTGGAAAAGCCTGTGATTGTTAGTGTTTCTGTCATCTGGTCCTACCTCTCCAGATCTTTTCTAATTTTGTTTATTATTTTATTAATTTTATTGTTTTATTTTGAAGCTTTTCAGTTTGTCAGTAGAACTTTTTCTCCTGGATAAAGTCATTGTGCTACCTGAAAAAACATATAGTTTAATTAATTCAGTGGAAATAAAGTGTGTTTTTATAAGCTACACTGCATTATTGTGACTGATACTAATGAATGAAAAGCTCTGAAACATTTAATAAGAACATCTGATTTGGCTTAAAAATCCTTTGATTATGCTTTGCATCTGCTGTGTAATCAACAAAGGTGGCACTACTACCTATCTGATGTAGGACGTTGATAAAAACTACCTATTAAAATTATCTCGTACAGTCTTAAAAAATAATCTCCATAGTTCTGAGAAAATGAGTCACATAAAAAAATATACATATAGAGCAAACACAACAAGATCTGAACTAAAAATAAAGATATCACACATCCAATTTTGGTTTTTAAAAAACATTATGCACAACTATTCACAGAAAGCTTAAGCAAAAATAAAAAATAAAAATGCTGGTGTACAGTTGTTCTTAAAATAGCTAATTTTTAGTATTCATGGTATATAATTCACTCACTTTTGATTATTTTCTCTATGTTCTGTTTCTTCTTCAAAATTTATTATCCTTTTATGTTATCTTTGTCTTGCACTTATCTCTCAACATTTTCAGTATGTTCATAATGTTGGTCAGTGAAGGAGCAGTATACAACTATCTTACTGTTGTGAATAGCACGGCATGAATGGTGAACATACATTTATGTATGCATTTTGCAACACTGAATCAGTATACAATTGTGACCACTATATATAATCTTGATCAGATAATATATGCAAGTGTACAGGCCATGATTTCAGTGGAAATTCAAAATGTCGAGAAATACATCCCCTCTGATTATGTCAGTAAATTGAAAATATATTTTTAAATGTATTTAAAATGCATTTTAACATGAGAAGAAGGAAACAGAGCTTTGACTTCTTCATTTTGTATCTTCCGATTTCAAGAAATGGATAGATAACAGGAAAAGAGTATTTGTAAACATTTCTCTGAAGAAAATCTGTTCATCTGATCTTATGATATTTTCCAGACTTTTTATCTCATGCTATTTGTGAACATTTGTGTGCCCAGTTTTGAAGAGCTGTTGTGGAAAGAGAACAAACAGCAAGATGAGCAAGAGCATGACCTGACAAACAATGTCGTTAATATGGATTTGTTTTGAGTATTCCATCAAGACATTAAGATGGACTTCTTGAATCTCTTTATTGGTTTAGAAAATTTTCTGTCATGGGGGAGAAACAATTTTCTCTGAATTGGATGAGCCTCATACAAAATAAAAAGCAAATTTTAAAAATATAACTTTCAAGAAAGAAGAATTACTGCAGGAAGTTCACATGCAATCCAGAGAACAAGATGCTATTGTATGAGTTTAATCAGTCCTCGAGATTTGTGACAATTAAAGTAAGTAAACTGGCAATTTGCAAATAAAAGGAGAGATTAACTGAGTAATTTTAATTATTATAAGTATTTTTATAGAACTTTCTCATTATGTGTCACTTTTAATGAAAATATAAATGCTCACCAAAATGCAATACACAGCATTAGCAAAATGACTGAAGATACTGGAGTAAGTAGACCGAAGATATGTCCTAATACCTTCACTTCATTATTAGAATTAAACTAGCCTGTGTCTCTGAAAGGAACATCAGAAATGTGCAGTATCAGTTGCATGTATTTTATCAGCCAACACATGCTGAATGAATAGACTTAGACTGTAATATCTGTAATGCTTGCAACAACACTATCTGCAGTTGTTTTTTTTTTTCTGTAGACCTCCTTGATAAGAGAGCAGCAACTGTGTAACTTTATCTACTGAGCTTCTAATTGAGGAATGCATTAGCAATCACTAAAATTATTAGGGACTTAAAACCCAGAGATTTCAACTGTATTTTAACATATTCCTAGGTGCTTTAAAGAAACTACAGGGAAACTGCAAACAGAACGTACAATATAAAAAGTATAAGTGTGTGCCACCCGAACAAACAGGTCTAGCATCACTCCAGGTATTCTTAAATACCGGATAATCCACATGGGAGGAAACCTATGCAAATAATTCAACAACAGGAGGAAATAAAAAATAGAAGAAAAATGAGCAGATGCTTTCATTCATTGCTGAGATCCAAAACTACAGGAGATTATACTTGACTCATTCTGATGCTCACATAGTTGGTTTTGGTTCGGTTTTCAACGAACAGATTCCCTGACAATTTTGGGGTTCTAGAAGACAAGCTCTATGACTGAAAATAGTTATAGAATGCCTGTTAAAGTGAAGTAAATTTATTTCAAGTAAAATATAAGCAAAAGTTTTAAAAGTATACTTTTATATATAAAATATATAACACCCTCCCCCCCCAAAAATGTTTAACACAGAAATTGCCAAACAGATCAAATGTGCACGTATTTCAGATTTTGAAGTGGAGATGCCTCCAGGGATTCTAGAAAAAAGTCTTTACTGGACAAATATGGATTATTCTTCTACAGAGAAAGACTTCCGTTTTCAGTTTATGTTTTCATAAACGTCATAAGTTTATGTTTTCTACTTTTTACAACAGATAGTTTTATTTTGTCCGCATTATATATAACACATTTTATCCTTAGAGATGAAGTATGGCAATCAATTTCAAAGTTCATTTTGTAACCAGTCAGTCAGTTTTGGTCTTTTTTTTTTTCTTTTTTCCTTTTTAATTTTATTGGATGTTCTCTTCTCCTGGTGCATGAACAGGAAAAATATAGGCACCCGTCTAATTGTTCATCTCTTGTAATTCAGCAGTTTCATATCTGCTTGCATCTCAGATGATTATGCTAAGGCACTTCACTTATCTCAAAATATTCATCCAAATATTTTTGCATTCTATCAGTAACCAACACTGTTAATTCAAATATATATCCAACTATTTTTTGCTGTTATTCATAAACAAACTTTGTTTCCTCATTTTTGGGGGGCTACAGATTAAATACCTGCCCCTTTAGGTTTCAGTGTCAACATTTTCATCAGACTTTGATAATGCTTTCATAGTGCAGACTTTAGTTTTGCAACATCATGAAGGAAAATGCTGGGTCAAATATAAACAATAATGAAGACCCCTTAAACTTTCTAATTATGAAAACTGCCATAAGGCTAAAGTTGGATGATTTCCCCAACACAGATGGAACTGAAGAGGAAGGTTGAGAAGGGGAAAGGGAGAAGCAGGTCAGAGACAACGCTCAGATCATTCCTTGATGGCAAATCCCAAACGATCTAAACCACAACATAGAGCAACCTGGCAGCATTCTGCACATATTGTCTATGACTAGGGTCTCTAGGATGCTTCTGTACTATTCATCTATTTGATGACTTTATAATATCTTCAGGATTACTTTCATTAAAATTTGATACTGTTTTGTACTTTCAAGATATACAGAAAAAAGTTCATAACTGAAATGCCACCCAAGTCTTCTTGCCGACGATGACAAGGTGATTTAAAGCCAGCAACATGGGTTCACATTTGAAGTACTTTTTTCCAATTGTCATTGGTCTACATACATTGTCAGCTATTATTTTATGACTCCAGTAAAGTACTTTCCTGTTACATTTTATTAGCAATACTTGGACAACTGTGGGTTTGCTTTTTTCCCGTATGTTTTCCAAGAACAGGTAAATAACTCACAAACTGTTGATCTCTAGAGAGGAAATTTGAGGCAGTCTACTTCAATATTAAAGGAAGATCATATCTTTTGGATTTACCAGTTTATAGATTAGTCAATTTGCAATCAACAATGATTTTTTTTTTTATTCAGTAATAGCTGCACAGCTCTATTTGCCTTATGAAAATGAAAAAGAAATGTATCTGAGATACCAATATTATGATGTAAAATTATTTTTTCTCTACAATTAATTAAGGTGTCCTACTGCAGTAATGTCACTGTTTCTTAATATCTACTTTTTTGCTCCTATGTAACTTTAGGATGTATATGTCAAAATCAGAACCTGTCCCCAGATCTGAATTTTTATCTTCAAAAGTAACTAGCAATAATATTAGTAAAAGCAGAGCTAAATTTGTCAGATTTGGAAACAAGCAGTGATTGTTATATTGTTTTTGGGTCAGTAAACCTTCAAGTTTTGAAGGCATAAGAGTGCATTTGAACCATGCAATCAGTAAATTAATCATAGGTATCAATCTTCTATCCTCTTGACAAGCTCCAGTATTGCAAGGGTTTTCCAGCCAGCTCCCAATTATCAAATACTTCCTTTCAGCTTGTTTGACCATACAGAGTCTATGAAGGAGCCAAAAGAAGAGCATCAGCAATCAATCATGAAATTTGCAATATAAGATATCTCCATGCCCACTAATATGGCCACAGTAAGGTAATTCAGATCGTATTGAATGATATAATGCTATCCTGTAAAGCATTTCTACTCTAATAAAAATCCCTGCAATTGCATAAACACTTAGGCTTTATCAAGAACAGATAAGTGAAGGAATTAACATGAATCCTCTGAACATGTGTTCATAAGAGCTTACTAAAAATGCATTGCAACTTCCATCAGCTGTCTCTGCCAAACTCAATAATCAAAACAATGTGGTATGGTCAATTTGTGCATGAAACAGCTGCTTTGTGGAGCACTTGTTATGCCTGCAGGGACCTGAGTGACCACAGCTACCAATCAGCAGTAGACATAATATAACATCCTAACACTGCTTTCCTCTACAGCAAGATTTAACATGCTACAGACAATGCTAGGAAGATTGCTAGGTTTTCTCTGAATTGTCCAAGAATGTCTGTTGAAATTGAATGTAAGCAGAAAAAATGTCAGTGTTTCATACAAAAATGAAATGTTGCATTACTCTTTCATTTTCAGTTAATCTGTCAAAGTGTTTTCATCCTGTGCCAGTCTAATTCAACCAAAAAAAAAGATTATAAGATACAAATTCCTGAATATATATTTACTTGTTCTTAGCATACACTTCTTGGTTCTCCTTTGAAAATCAGTCAATACTACATCTCATGTATGCAGACGCCGCCATACAGAATTGTCCACCCCTGATGATGACAAGAGGAAAAGGTCTCACAGATCTCAAAGAAGTATTCAGGAGAAAAAGATAATTGATGACAGAGGAAATCAGACTTAACATTTACCTCATGAACTAGGATTTTCTTTCAAAAATCCAGGAGCTTTCTGTCTCACTGCTGCCAAATTTAATTTCTTCACAGTTTTCTTTCTTTTTTTTTCATTTCAGATAGATTATTTAGATGATTTGAAACATCTTGTTTTTCTGTCAGTTTCTCACACTTGCTTAGTCTGTTTAGGTAGTATGCTCACGTTTTTAAAACAAAAACATTGTGAATTTTAAAATAATGAAAAATAAACCACTTATTTTTTTCCCTTAGAAATTTCCTACTTCTTGTGGATGATATGCTAAGGAATAGTCTGGGTTTTTTTGTAGTATTGTTAAATAATCTTGGAGAAAAAATAGAATGCAAAAAACATGCCTCTTGACATGCAATACATAGCAATATTGGCTTGCTACCACTTGGGGAATAATTGAGTATTACAGTTCTGACATAGCACAGCCTCAACAGGGCTTGGCTCTGGTTTGTTGACTTTAGCTCATTTGAAAGTGTTTTGGTTTTTCATTTTTTTTCCCCCACACATTAACTTTCAAAGAGGAAATACTTCTGTAAGCAATATGGCAATTTCAATGTGACTGGCTGCTGATTTGACACTTGGCTAGTACCATTTCTTTACCTTTTGCAGTTGGTGCATCATTCTTGTCTTTTCTTATTTTACCTCTGCTACCAAGGCTGTCTGTCTTTTTTCTCCCAACACATTTTATAAGCATGAAGTGAGACAGGTAGAAAGAGCTTTCCCAACCAGATGAATCTATAAAAAGCTTAACTTAGGATTTATTTAGCTTATTATCTGTTACTTTTGATTTTTAGAAAGTGTACTACTTATTTCAGTCTTTCCGTGGAGCTGAATTGGTTGTTTTTTACAAGATGAGAATATCTCCATAGGTTTAGAGGAATATCTTCATAGGTTTAGGACAAAATAAATCAGAAAAGGGATGTCAGAAAGATTCATACCTCTCTTGTGTTTGGCAGACTTGAAAATACTTGACACACTTCTGCAGATATTTTTCCAGTTTCCTTCAAAATATCTGAAGTCAGAAGCTTCAGAAACCCATTCTTCACAAAAGAACCATGCTCTGGTTCTCCAAACGAGGGTTGACTGGATGCAGTACAGAACGGGAGTTATTACTAGCAGCAATCAGAGGTGATAATTATTACAGTACAAGACAAAATTTAATGCCCTTTGATGTCATCCAGAATATTACTGGGACTACCATGTGATGTTTATGTAATCCTGATGAATATATTTTAAAGAAACTCATGTTGTTATATTTTAAATAGTTTGGGGAGTCTTGAGTGTAAGGTAAATATCATTATTTTCAGTGAAGTCCTTCCAAACTGAAAAGCCTGTACAACAAATAGATAGATGTTCAAATAGCAAACTATTATTCTTCTTCAGTTGTGCAAATGGCTGGACACCAGAATTTCCTTTCAGAGATGTTGCTTCTAATCTTCTAACTTTTGTGCCAAGTTTCAACAGTCTGCAAATTTTTAGAACCTAGAATAACAGGGTTTATAATGGAAGCACTGACACTCTTGTGGCTATAGATGTGCCAGCTACTGCTGTAATAATCAGTAGATAATTACTTTTAGCTTTCCACTCAGTGAATTAGGACAGATGAAATTTTTCATTAAAAGATGAGTTTTGCTGTGGGAAAGTTCATTTCAGGACATGTCCACAATAATAGACTAACTGCAGCTTGCTCTGTGATTTCTCAATATTTTTCGTTGTTGGTTGCTTTTTAATTCAGGAGGACTAGCGTGAATGAAAATATTCAGAATAAAAGGCCAGATAGCTAACTGCAGGTCATTATTCCATTAAACACAACCCATCAGTGTAGCGTGCGCAGGTCAATGTGAAGACCTAAAGTGAACTTTGACATAATGAATCAGCTCATGTGGAGAGGAGCCTGCAGATGTTCTCAAGAAGCTCTAAATGCAGCCTCATATCTAGTACTTTCCTACTGAACTTCAGCACGGATTCCCATTTAGGAAAAAAAAATATTCCAAACCATCCTGTATGTCTGACAGCATGAAAATCACCCAACTTACTTTATCTCATCAGAATACTGATTTCTAGTAATTTTCTTTTTTTTAGGAATGAAAAGAGCTAACCCACTATCACCACCACCAGAAGAGCAGTCATTATCAAGATCATAGTATTATTTTCTAACTTTCCAAATATTTCACTATAGATAAGTAGTCATTATTATGGTAAATTATATCAGAAGGAATGAATTTAGCAAAATATCTTTTATTGCTACCATTTACCACCACTTTCATTAATCAGTCAGTCCTTGGAATATTTTCTTCTGGATGTTAATTTGAACACAGGATAATGTTCATTTAAACTGTGCCAGGTGGTGATTTCTTTCATTATGAGAGTAGTTCAATATTTTATCTAGAAAATCTTTCTTTTTAATAACATTTTCAGAGAGCAAACATGAAATCATTAAATAATTCTTTATTATTGTTTTGCTTCCCGTTGTTGTTTTCTAACTTAATTTGACCCCTTGAAAGCCTCCAGGAGTGTTGGGGTCAGGAAATAAGAAGAAACAAGCAAATGCTATATAGTTGCATCTACAATTTTCTGCTTTCTTATGTTCTGATACTAGGTGGCATGCAGCATCCTAGAGCTACTTTAAAAATATTACAGTAGACAGAGATAAAATCATATTGTATTTTCACTAGTTTATGAATGCAATTCTGTATTTAGCCTTATTAACAAATTTACAATAATTTATACTGAGCTCCTATCTGTGAATTTAAAATCATATACATTTTAAATCACTTAGATTTAAAGTTAAGAGGTCTCAAAATGTTTAAAAAGGACAGCTTCTCCTATTATCATCTAGCTTTATTTCTCTTCCCATCTCCAAACAAAATAAAAAAGGGTTCTCCATTTCCTCTTCAAATCCCACACATCGCTTTTTCAATTAAGGCTTCTTAAAATAACATACTGTCACAGTGATCTGGGAGTCCTGGTGGATGGTAGGCTTTCCATGAGCCAGCAATGTGCCCTTGTTGCCCAGAGGGCCAATGGAATCCTGGGCTGCACAGGGAGAAGTGTGGCCAGCAGGTCAAGGGAGGTCATTCTCCCCCTCTACTCTGCACTGGTGAGGCCACAACTGGAATACTGCGTCCAGTTCTGGGCTCCCCAGTTCAAGAGAGACAGAAACTACTGGAGAGAGTCCAACGTCGGGCAACAAAGATGATTAAGGGATTGGAGCACCTCCCTTATGAAGAAAGGCTCAAAGAGCTGGGGCTCTTTAGCCTGGAGAAGAGAAGACTGAGGGGAGACCTCATCTATTTTTACAAGTATCTAAAGGGTGCGTTGAAGGATGATGGAGCAGGACTCTTTTCAGTGGTTTCCAGCAATAGGACAAGGAACAATGGGCATAAGCTGGAACATAGGAGGTTCCACTCAAATATGAGGAAGAACTTCTTTACAGTGAGGGTGATAGAGCACTGGGACAGGCTGCCCAGGGAGGTCGTGGAGTCCCCTTCTCTGGAGATTTTCATCCGCCTGGATGCAGTCCTGAGTAATGTGCTCTGGGCAACGCTGCTTTAGCAGGGGAGTTGGACTAGATGATCTCTAGAGGTCCCTTCCAACTCTGTCAAATCCACGAATCAGCCATCGTTCTCCTAATTTCCAGCTTAACTTCCTTGTTGTTGGTTTATGTCCTTCTGCCTTTGTAGTAAAGCGGCTCTTTATCTCTGCTCCTCCTACATATTTAACTAACTTGAGGTAGATTTATGGAGGCAATCACAACTCCATGTAGGCTGAGATTTCACAGTGCTTTCAGGTGATCTGAGTGTGTGCTGCTGCCATAAATTAGATATATCTGAGTGTGGACTGCTGCCCCCTTTGACAGCACTACTGCCTCAATAAAAAAATAAAAAAAAAAAAAAACCACTCAGAAACCACAGCAAAGGAAAGTGATATTGTCCCTTTCAGCTGCTGACAGAGTGGATGGAGCTCAGCACGCAGCTCTCATGAAAACACGGCCTCAGCCTCCCCTTTCCTAAGCTGAAGGGGACAATTTCTGCTCAGTACACACAGTGCCAGCAGAGGAAGTGACATACTCGAACATCTGGAAAGGAAGATAATGGTGAGGAAAAGAAAAGGAACACCAAAAACTCCCTCACAAACACGTGACAAAAAAAGCAAAGCCCGGAAAGGCAGAATGAATGTTCCATCACACCCGTAACATACCAGCTCTGGTACTGATTGTGCCTCACTGAGCCTGGCTAGAAGAGAAATCAAAGACAAGCATTTTTATCTGCTTCCTGATAAGTTTAGATTTACAAAGATTTGCGCATTTAAACTAAAGGCACAGAATAATCAGCAAGCTCTAGTTTTAATTACACTTCGTTTTAAAAGGCCTACAAAAGAGGCATTATTGTCGCCCACAGCAAGTAATAAACTAAATGGGACCAAGCTGTTATACCCAAAAAGCATCTGCACCTCTTGTGCTTTTCACGCAGCGAACCTCCAGCACATTTAATAAGGCAGTAAATGTCACCAGTATCACTGTATGGTGACAGGTTCACGCAGCCTGTGCAATCAGTAGCCTGCAGGTTGTTATGTGTTTGTGAAAAGGAGGCATTTTGAGGCACGGCTGCGAGGTAAGGTGACTTGAGATGCAGAAGAATAATTCCTGCCACCACACTTTCCAGTAAAGAGACTTTCTTCTTCAGTACCCACGCAACCACCAGGGCCAGGACTTGCTGATAAGCTCGGAATAATCAACGTCTCCTCTGAAAGCTGACAAGACTGATACATTTTCACAGTTCACAAACAGCACAGAAAGGGTTCTTTGCTGTAATTCAAATGTCACAATTTTCAGCTCTTAAGGAAAAAAAAAAAAACAAACAACGATCCCAACCAACCATGTTTCCCACTCAAACAGTGGCTTTGTGGCCACTGTTTTCAGGATACCTTCCCAGATCTTTGTCCCTAAAAAACGTACATAGTCCGTTCAATTTCCTATAATTAATTGTCATGTTCTGCTGGAATTTGCATATGTGTAGTTATAGAAGCAATGAATTCCACACTTGCACTATTTATCGTTGTGCCTGTACAAATAACACAGGAAACGGCACTGCAAAGCTTTGCGGCTTCTGCATCTTCTGTACTTAACCATTTTACCTCTGTATGAAAAGGAAGGTTAGCATATGCCTTTTGATAGAGCAACAGAGATGAGGTTACAGCATGAAAATCAAAGAAAAGAAAAACTAGAAGTTTCAGTATATCACAGTTTAAAATTTTATACCTCACATGCAACACTTTTAGCCTTACCAGATCACTTTCATATAATCCCTCCCTCCCCATTTGACTTTCTAATATGATAAATCATAGGAAAAAATGTTACACTATAACATTATTAAAGACCATTGGCATGGGTTGTAAATGGGAACATTTTGAAAGGAAGCAGCGCCTCAAAGAAATTTCACATCCTATACATCTTACAACAGAGACTGACAATACTTAACACAATTTTAGTACATCGGCTAGATTTGTTCAGGTCGTCAA
>JAOXNO010000013.1:113064196-113085498 GCA_028565335.1 Limnodromus scolopaceus | reverse complement strand
TGTCTACAAAGCCTTGCTAAGAAATCCTGTCTGTGCTCGTGCATGGTGAGCCAACAAGGGTCTCCTTCAGTCCCAGTGCCAGCTTCAAGTGCACAGATATTCACCTTGCAAAGGTAGGTTTCTCCATCGCTAACATTTCTGAGTCTGCCCTCAGGCTTGAGATCTTGCTTTGGACTTCTCTCTCTTGTCTTCACAAGTCCAATGAACATAATACTCTCTTCACAAGGACAAAATACTCAAAGAGAGAAAAAGAAATGCAAAATGGAAAGGGAGAAAAGGTGGACGGGATTTTTTGGTAGCTTTTTTAACTGCTCTCCATTTCTCACTCCCTTGAGAACCACACAACCACACCAAGCTGCTGTGCTGAAAATTACCATATTCTGAGAGGAGTATTATTCATTCAGTCTATTTGCATTAAAATCTTCTTTGCATTACCATATCTCCTGTTCTTAATTTCAACTAGATTTTAAAGGCATAATGTGTCATAATTAATCACTAAAACGTTTTGTGTGTGGAGGCAGATTTTGCCTTTTGAAAACCATTTTTGAACACATGAAGGAGAAAACGGTATTTGGGAACAGCAAACATAGGCTGACCAAGGGTGAGTCTTGCCATGATTGTGGACAAAAGAATTGGATGCTGTTTATCTCAGCTGTAGCACAATTTTCCTCATGGTCTCCCACAACATCCCTGTATCCAAGTAAGGATGTTAAGATCTTAGATAAGGGGACTGCTACAGGTTAAAATCTTTGTGGGTTGTCAGCATCAAAGTGTGGTGGTTAATGGTTTGCATTTTGCCTGTTAGTGAAGTTTCTCAGGGGTCAGTTCTGGGACCATTCAATATTTTTGATTCTGTTCAATATCTTTAACCTAGAAGAGGACATGGGGTGCACTGTCATCAAGTCTGGAGACAGCCCCGAACTGAGGGGAACATTTGGAAGGACTTAAACAGGCTGGAGGAATGGGCTGATATTCAGCAAGGACAAATGCAAAGTACTGTACCTAGGATGAAACAATCCTTTTCAGAAAACTGCAGCCAGTATATTGGGGGACATGATTATGCTCCTCTGAGAAGCACTGACTAGGTCATATGTGAAATATTGTGTTCACTTTTGGGAGCTCCAGGGCAACAAGGATTTTGAAAAATGGAATCAAGTTCACCTGGTCAGGGACTGTGAGGAGAGGGGGCTGAGATACTAGGACTTATTAAGGCTGGAGAAGAGACAGCTTTGAGCACACCTAACAGCAGTCCTCCCAGACTTTCAGGAAGGTCATCAAGAAGATGGGACCAGGTTCTTTACTGAAGTGCAAATGAGGTCAGAGAGAGAATGAGATAGCAATCATAAATTGTAATGGGGAACATTCCAACTAGATATAAGGAAAATTTGCCACCTTGAAGATAATTAAGCTTTCAAGCAGGTTGTCCAGAGACTTATGGAATGAAGGTCCTCAGAGATTTCCGAGGCCTGTGTGGTCAAATCCCTGAACAGATTAGTCATTGAGTGTTGACCCTGCTTGGAGTAGGAGAGTCTAGGGACCCCCTGAGGCCACTTTTGACCAGAATAATTATACAATTCTAAGGTCCACAGATCATTCCTGAGACCTCAGCACTGTTGTAAAGCAGTAGGAAGTCTGTTATTCTCATTTTGTGTATATTGAGGGGCTAATGTGTGTCAAATTGCTGAAGCTGTCCCCTGGGAATTCCTATCTGAAACTTTTTCTCCAAGTTAGTAGATTCTTAGTTCAGTGATTCTGTTTCTTAGTGTCAAACTAATCACAGCTTTAGTCCACAGACTTGTTTGTAAGTTCTATCTCTGACTGAGATTTCTAATTACCTGTGAGACCAGGTGCTATGAATGTTATTAGTGATGTGCTTAAATGCATACCTTTCTGAAAATTACACAAATTGATGTTTTATGGAGCATGATTTGTGTTTAGAAGTTTGGTATGTTGGGATGATGACTTTACACAAGATTTTGGAATGATAGGTTTGGTACGTGTTAACTTCTCTTTCACTGAAGCGTTTTCAAGTGAGACTACTTCAGGGAATGAGAATAATAGTGTCAAAAAATTACAAAGCATTTTTTTACTCCTCCCACAGACCTCAGATAATCTGTATCATGTTTGTTTCAAGAAGATAAAATTTTCTGTGCCATCAATATAGGTTCTTTTATTTGACCTACTCTGTAGTTTCAGTAGGCTTTAATAGGCTTTTTGATGTATATATTAATTTCAGACCAGAATAAGAAACCTTTGGCCCTTCTCTTTTAGATTTTTCATTCTGCAAGTGACCTACTCGTGTTGCCTTTTTAGTTATTATGTTTATTTCCCATAACTTCTTAAGAATCACATTCTCATGTTTTAGAGCAAGACCTCGTATTGAGAGAATCTATAAACTGATGGGACATACTCAAAAGCACAGACTTGACCATGCTGTAATAACAATCTTAATTGTTTTCTTCCAGTACTGGTTCTCATGCCTCTTTACAGTAGACTGAGTATCTGTCCATGTGTGCTAAGAAATGGACTTCTATTTAAACTAGGAACTATTCACATTTTTTGAAACATTTTAACACTGCTGAGGTACAACATGCACTGGAAAGACCTTCACAGTATTATGAAGAGGGGGGGTAAAGAGCAAAATCAAGGGCATTTTTGTAGCTCCATTCTATTTAAGGGAAACATAACAAAAAATCAATCCTAATCTACCATTTATGAGATTTCTTAGAAGTTGTTCCTTTAACCCCAGTTCAGTGATTGTTTTCTTGCCTTTCTTCCTTTTTTCTTCCCCTTAATTTCTTTCTTATTTTGATTGAAAATGCTTTCAAAGTGTGTACTTATTGATGGGACAACTCTTGACTCATGATGTCAGAGGGACAGTCTGACTCCAAGCACATTTAAAGAGCCATCTAATGGCCACCCTAATGGTCCTAGCCCTTGACCATAACCTCATCTGAAGCTTCATTTAGCTATTCTTGTCCCATAAAAAGCATTATACTACTTTCTTCACATGCCTCCTGTCCAGGTTTTTACTATTCTTTTTCTTATGCATTATCCAGGTGATTCGGAAAGACAAAAATGAAATCTAAAAAGGCAAGGTCCTGCTACTACGAAATTGTTTTACATAGGTTTCAGTACAGTCTGTGGGTGTTTTGTCATTGGTGACACTGGGAGAAGAATTGGGCTCTACACGCTCATTGTAATTCAGTGGCTCAGTTGAAGAGTGCACAGTGTCACTAATAAGCTCCCATCAGAGAACAGTAACGGGAAACTGGTTTCCTGCTGCCAGCTGTGTACCTTACTGTGCCCTGCTACTGTTGAAAATGAAAATGACATATGAATTCTACTAATCAGAACATATTATGGCAACATGCAGAAAGGAGCAAGTTTCATTTTCCACAACAGAAAGGAAGATACACTGTAAAGGCTAAATGTTTCAAAGGACAGGTATCCTGGGTATACTCTGGGTAAAAGATAGGTGTCCTGGGGACACTTTGTATTAAAGCGAGCTGAGTGTCTGACAGCAAAGCAGGAACAGTCAGACGAGCGAAGCTGCATGAAACATTAAAGAAAAAAGCTAATTATGTGTTTAACTGAATCGATGATAAACATGGGATTGTTAAGATTTCTTTATTGTTGTTTTGCTTTTTTGTTGTTGTTGGTTCTTTAGGTTTTGTTTTATTTTTTTTTCAACTGATTGATAGGCAGAGTCTCAGTCCTGAAAGGACAATCTTATTATTCATCTCAATCTACATCTTTCACACTAGATGAAACCTCAGAGGCAGGTATAGCTGTAAGCACTCTTTTCAGTGCCTCTGTAGGCTGCCTTTTGAAGGTTAGGTGAGCACCAAAATGTTACCTTTTGGTTTTTTTTTGATTTTCCTGTGTACCACGAGATTCCATGTCTTCCCTTTTGAAGCTTATGCTGTCTGTTGCTTCTGTGTTGCCTGTATCCCCTTCTAGTCCCCCTTGCTTTTTCTGTCTCTCTCTTAGCTTTCCTCTGCTTTTCGAGCTTTATCTGTGCAATTCCTTGGAGCTTCATGCTGAAGAGACATGACTTGACTGCAAGCTTTCAAGAGTCACAAATGAAATGAGCTTAGGAACGCTCTGTCTCTAGATCCCAAGTGCAAAAAACTTTCCTAAATGCTGTAGTTTTGCCAGTCAATTACTGAACCCTGTGAGAAAAGCATGAAGTAATAAAATTATGGGCAATACTGAAAGGAATACCAGAAAGTAGAAGGAGTCTTGATTTAATGGAGAGGAGCATTATTGATTCCTGTCCTCCACAACAGGGCTTAAAAGCAAACAAAATCCATTACTTTAACTGGCAGACATTTTAAAAGCCGCTTTCTGTGTAATGTTTCAAAACATACCGAACTGGAGTTGCATTGTCTCTTTTCTTGTTCATTTCTGTTGTAACAGGGAAAAAGTTTTGCCGTTACACCATTACAAGCACTAATTTCCTAATGCCTACAATCAGTATTTCCATAGATCCAATTGCACCTGGTTTACCAGCTTTCAAATCTTCTCAGCCAAATAGGATCCAACACTTCAAAATAAAATCTCCAAGGAAATCCTAGACAGGATTTCCTAGCAGGAAATTCTTTTGGACACTTGGAAATCCCTGACTTTCATTCTGCATCACTTCTAATCCTCAATGTGTAGCCAGGGAGAACCATGATCTTTGAAGTGTCTTTTTTTTCAAGTAAATGAGACAAGATCATCTGAATTCCTTCAAAAGCTATGGTTTACTTGGGGCAATGTTGTCATCAATTACGGTTTCCTTCCTTCCTTCCTTCCTTCCTTCCTTCCTTCCTTCCTTCCTTCCTTCCTTCCCTCCTTCCTTCCTTCCTTTCTTTCACTTCTCCCTTGCATGTTCAGCAACATTAGAAGTACCTTCTCATAAAAGGCCCTTGCTGAATCAAATCTGGGAAAACTGCTGTATATTATGACCACTTGTTCTTCAGCTTCATTTTTGAAATGGCCTCTGTTTCTTCCTGCAGTAGAAGATGCAGTAGAATGTACCTTCCCATGAAAGGTCATTTCTGAATCAAATCTTGGAAAACTGTGGTGGTTCAATAGCAGCAGAATGTTTTTCTTCTCTAGGTCTTGGGGTATTATTTATAAAATATCCTATACTTACTTATTTTTTATGAAAAAAAAAAAAAAGAGCAAGAAAAAAAAGCAATCTTTCGGTGTAAAAACTGATTATATACTGCAAACCAGACTGTCTTGCTACTTTGAATTATTGAAGGAAGGAACTGCTTGGATTTACCAGAGAATCGAGGAAGCTTTTACTCCTGCGTTAGTCAGTCAGTATGGTATTAGTGTTCCCAGCCTTATGACAGAGATGGCTGTGTAGCTGCACAATGTGCTATCTGCATTATAACTAGATCTGACTTTGCATATATGCTGGAACTATACTTCCCTGTGTACTCCCATACAGGACTATTTGCAGATCTGTTATTTTCAATTATAGCAGATTTTTCTTTTTTGGTATTATAAAAGATCATATGCAAGGCAGAATGCTATTTAGCATAACAAAAGATGAAGTCAAATGCCTCTCTGCCCTCTCACTGGAAGTTTGATCAATGAGAGAAAATTCTCATCTTTCCTGAAGCATCAGTACCAGAATAGGCTGTTCAGGAGGCAACTAAGTCCCTATAGTACTTGCCTGATCTAGCTCTTCCCCAACTTGCTTACACCTATCCATCTTTGGGGGACAATAAGACATCTCACAGGCCTATGAATGTGTTTATGAATAATTTTGCATATCATTACCTATTCCTACAAGCTTGCTGCAGGGAATTAACAGAAAGGCACTCTGTTTCATGTAATGAATGAAATGGAATAAGCTGCACCACATACTTCCTTCTCCATAATATATTACAACTTCATGGAAAAAACATCTGACATTAGTTAACTTGAAATCCTCTTTGCAGACACTTTCTCCATTTTCCTCCACTGGCTTTTTTTAAAATTATTTTTAGTTTTAGCTTTTGTTCTTATTGTTCTTTTTTCTCTTAACTGAAGAACTCTAGCTATCCGAAGTATTGCTTTTTGAACCAGGCATAACATTTTGTGACATCCACTGTTTTGCTTAGTAGTTATTCGAAATCAGAGTTGGTGTTTGTAACTGATAGTTCTTTACAGCAAAACAATTAAGCTATGGAAAGAGCTTATAGAGTGTTAACATTAACTTCCTCTAAACACAACTTGTCTTGTTTATTAAATTCCTAGGGAGTTTTTAGGTTTCATAAGCCTTCTCGAAGTGTCAGTTACCCCTATGGCTACTTATGTAAGGCAGTGCAAATTGTCTCCTTGGGATGTATTCACTAAGCATCGAGTCTTCTGTTTCAGAGCTTTGGAAAAGCTATTAGTCTTTTTCTAACTCTAACTTACTGATTCTATGATCAATGTCTTTTCCAAGTCTTTAAATGACAAACTACCAAAAATCTGAAGTCTTTACTTTTGTAAACTCTATTTTCTTCTCTACCCTTTTAAAATTCTATTTTAGATAAAAGCTTAATGATAACAATTTGGGAGTGACATACATGGGTGACCTGCAGAAAACAATTATTCTCAGTGTGAGATTTATGAAGAATATAATTCAGTGGGCCATCAACAGCTGTCCCTTCCTAGCATCTCAGAACTGGAAAGAGCTGACTCTGAATGTTTTTAACTTCTAACATTAATTAAATGTTCACAAGACTTTCTAATTAATTATATATATTGGTTTTCAGGTTTTTGAGTGACCTTTCAAACATTTTGTTCTGCAGAAATTAAGAATGCCTATTCTTCTGTATTTTATGAAAAATGGACATCATTTATATAAATGAAGAATAAGAACATTTAACATTATTGTGAACAAGTAAATATGTAAATATAAGTACATACACACACTCCTACATATATACACACATATGTGTATAAGCCAAATTTACATTTTTTCCTCCTAGCTCTCAGCTTGGCATCATAATTTATAAACAAATAGATACACTGTAGATAACAAAAATCCACTCTTTTTGCCAGAATGTCACCCTCCCTACCACTGGTATGCAAATGTGCGTTTTTTATCCTAGCTCTCTTCTTGGCATCATAATTTATAAATCAATAAATCCACTCTAGATAACTAAATTGATCCTTTTTTTTTATTAGAGCATCACCCTCCTTACCGCTGGTATGCAAATGTGCATTTCTACAGCCTATCTTTTTTGTTTTGAATCATAGAATAATAAAATCATTTAAATAAGAAAAGACTTTTAAGACCACTGAGTCCAGCCATAAACCTAACACTGGCAACCCCACTGCTAAACTATGTTCCTATGTGCAACGTTCATATGTCTTTGAAATACCTCCAAGGATGGTGACTCAACAACTTCCCTGGACAGCCTGTTGCAATGCTTGATAACCATTCCAGTGAAGAAATCTATAGAAATAAAATTTATTGAAAGAAATCTTGAAAATTAAATTTTTGAAAATAAATGTTGAAAAATAAAATATTGAAATAAAAGAGGCATGAACAGAATTGACAAATGCACATCAAAATAGAACTGGATTAAATTAAAAAAAATGAAATCTTAAAATAAACCCAAAATTTATGGAAATTATCCAATAATAATTTTATCCATTCTGGTACCTAAAAGTATCAGAGTTTTTAATCACGTCGAACGTGTGTATCAACAGTTACGCTCATCTTCCATTTAAAAGCTCCCTAACATAGAGTTTTCTTCCTGTTTAGAACAGACCTCTTAATTTTGTTGTCCATGTAGGAAATAACAGCTGTTCTTGAAGATACTTTCAGGACTAAGCTCAGAAAGTGGGCCCATATGATCCTCATTACATTCAACGAGAGCAATTTTAAGGTCCTGCACCTGGGCAACCCCTGGTATCAATGCAGTCTTGGGGATGAAGGGATTGAGAATAGCCATGCTGAGAAGGACCTGGGGGTACTGGTGGGTGAAAAGCTGTACAGGAGATGACAACGTGTGCTCACAGCCCAGAAAGCCAACTGTATCCTGGGCAGCATTATAACAAGCATGGCCAGCAGGTCAAAGGAGGTGATTCTGCCCCTCTATTCTGCTCTCATGAGACCCCACCTGGAGTACAGCATCCAGCTCTGGAGTCCTCAGCACAGGAATGACATGGGCCTGTTGGAGCGAGTCCAGAGGAGGGCCATGAAAATGATCAAAGGGCTGGAGCATCTGTCCTACAAGAACAGGCTGAGAGAGTTGGGGTAGTTCAACCTAGAGAAGAGAAAGCTCTGGGGAGGCCTTATTTTGGTCTTTCAGTACTTAGAAGGGGCCTACAGGAAAAATGGGGACAAACTTTTTAGCAGGTCCTGTTCTGATAGAACAAGAGGTAATATTTTTAAACTAAAAGAGAGTAGATTATAAGGAATAAATTTTTTACAGTGATGGTGGTGAAACACTGGCACAGGTTGCCCAGAGAGGTGGTAGATGTCCCATCCCTGGCAACATTCAAGGTCAGGTTGGATGGGGCTCTGAGCAACCTGATCCAGTTGAAGACATCCCTGATCATTGCAGGAGGGTTGGACTAGATGACCTTTAAAGGCCCCTTCCAACACAAACTATTCTATGATTCTTTGACTGTTACACTCTCGTGTATCTAGAACAACCTGAAAACGTAACTGATGAACATTAGCAACAAACTCTAGTCAGTCACTCTCAAGTTCACTGAGTGAAAAGCTCAATGGTCCTGATTAAAATATCCATCTACCAACTGTTCTTGACAGCTGAACTTGAAAAATGTGCTATAAAAAAGATAACATTAAGAATGCTTTAAATGGGCCTGCTCTTCTAATCAATTTGGCAGCTACAAAAGAATATGGAGCCTTAGATTATTTTACTATTTATATACAACTGCCTTATTAGGGCCATACTGGATAGATACAACATGGGTGTGAGAGTTTTTGTGATTACATATATGCACTACATCTTTGATGACCTTTGTGATCATTGTGGTCATAAATAACTGTTACTTCATTTTCTGTGGTAGGAGAGGGTCATGTTTTCTGTTTTTCATTCTGAAAGCTGCTTTCTAGCAGTATTTTTATAAACTGTGCAGAAGAATTAGGAAATACTTCTCTGGAACCTTTCAGTTGTGGCCAATTAAACAGCAGGCCAAAACAGGAGAATTAAAGCTTCAAAATCTACAAGGGATTTGGAATTGCACTGAATGTTCCTGGCTTTGCTCCATGGGGTGTGATGACAGAAAATCTCAACTTAAGCAGTGATTTCAACTCTTTAATTCTAGATACTGGTTCATTTCTGTAGTTCTCTTGCAGAAATTAATCATCTAGACAAGATAAGTTCAGACTGTGACCGAAATATCCAAAAAGCTTTCTACAGTCCACTGTACCCCACAACACTTACAGTTAATGAAGCTAGTACCAGTGATACCAACCTTTACCTTATCAGTATCTCTATGTTTTTAATGAGAGATTTTATACGATTTTTCACTGGTTTTAATGGTCTAATAGTTTTCTATTTTCTTGCTGTTCAAATAAATTTGATCTCTTCTTCTGCGTTAATAATGTCTTATCCAAGTTATCATTTTTACTTGCAATTAATTTTGTTTTATGCTATTAATTTTACTTACAGCCAGATTACTCTAACTGTAAAAAAAAAAAAAATCCTTATATTTATTTCACACATTTAAAAACCAGCATTGATCTTGGAGGACTTGAATTCCTTTATGTGTGGCTTGTTCCTTTTTTCAAAAAATTAGAAAATAGTTTTCTTTCCTTCTGCATCTCCACTACAATAGATTGTAAAACCCAGTGTGCTTTGTTTTGTTTTTAAATATGATTTTAGATTCCTTGACAGAAAAGTGTTGTCCTCTGAGGAATAATTTCTCACTGCTGCTGATAAATCAAGAGGTGTAATTGACAAAGTAGAAAAAGAATCTTCATTGGGTTCAAGAAAGGAATTCTCCTTGATAGTGCTAGTACAAATGAAGGGAAAAATCCAAACTCACTGAACAATTTATATTCTATAAACACTTTAATATACAGCAAATTATCAGCTTAAGGCTTTTGGGATTCCAAATGTTTGTTTGCTAACATGAACAGTGTGTTAGGGATGTGTTCATACCAAAGAGTTCAGTGACAAGTAGTTATATATTTTGTCAGGAACTTCAAATTGGAAGCAAATCTAGTACACTTATGTATTAAGGCCTGTCCTTATGATATTGCCTTAAAATAAAAATTGCTTTGTGAGACATTGTTTTAATCAAAACAAAAATCCAGGGAAATATTCACATATTCCCTCTGAGGGATCCCATGAGGCAAAATAATGGTAGCACATATGAATGGTTGTACAAAGTTTAACTTCTAACAAATACTGTCATTAGCTCTCTGCAGTGAAATCTATGAGGCTGTACACCAAAGTTTTCTAGATGACCTCACTGTCTTAATAGATCAGGAGATTGTAGGGAAGTGAGAAAGTACGTCAGCATTAAACAGTACTGGCATTGCCACCTGAAAATACTATACAACACAAAATTTAGTTTGACTAGATAAAGGAAAATAAACAATTTTTGTGTATTTTTATCTACTTGTAGCTTTAAAAAAGCGACAAAAGATCTGCACAGTAGTTCCCAATTGAGTCATTGGGGAACAGATTGAATCACAAGAATAATCCTGATTTATAAGATTCTTTAAGTCCTGTTCTTGAAAATTACTTCCTCTACTAGGCAGGTGAAGTCTGATAAACAAGTTGTTGAGAAGAAAAAAGGCCAAAAAAATTCATATAAACATTCTTTAGAAATTAAGCAAATGTTGATATGTGGTATTAAGAACAGAAATTTAAGCTCCTGTTTTTGAAAATACTGCTGGGATGGGGAAGGCTGGTAAAGAGGTTGTCTTTATTGAAATTGCCACTGGTGCCTTTTTAAAATGTTCCCTAGTGAACTTCTCTCATGCAAGGCAGTCAAAAAGTGAAATTTGGGAAAAAACACAAAGCAAACTAAGAGAGTTGAATCTTCCTAGATCAAAGTTAAAAGTAAGGTCTGCTGAAGGACTACTGAAGCAAAGACACTGTGCCTTGCTCTATTTTTATCACAAAAGCTAACCAGAATCCCAAGCATTAGAGCAAAGTAATTCAACAATACATTAATGTCAATATCCTCCCCTGCCCCCAAAAATAATCGATTTGCCTATTGAGATGTCTGTTTAGCAATCACAGCAAAAAAACCACAGACACTGATAAATCATGATGTTTTCTCATGTTTCTATTTCTCTTAGGTTTCTGCTACTTTTTGTGAACTGGATGTTTACATACATGCATTAAGTGTACTTTTTCAAAACCAAATCAGGGTAAGATAACACCTGTAAAACAAGCAGGAATGAAACATGTAAGTTGTATCAAAGTTAAGGATTGCCAAACCAGTATTTAGAGGTTGCTTGAGAGCTTTGCTAAACAAATTCAAGAGCCACGGGGTGTAAGAACACCCACATGAATAGTACGGTCATTCTTTTGACATTGATTTTCAAAATACATGCCAAGCAATTTGCACTGTGTACTGTACAAATGTCAGTCAGAGGTAGAAAGGTGGCCACAAGGGATGACAGTGTTAAAATGTTACATAGTATCAAAATCCTAGCTTTAGTGGAAAAAAGATCAGCAACAGCGAAGTTAGGATTCTAATAACGACCAAGGAAATCATAATTAAAGGGGTTAAGTTTTACTCTTTCTCCGCCTTAGCTCAGCTGATAGTCCCCCCCACAAAGTCTTTGAAAAACAGATTTAGTGACAATAATGAGTTAACAACCACTAGCAGTCTCCTAGATCCCATCTATTCCTTCTTTATATATTTCTACGTATGAAAATAAACTGTCACAATACAAAAAATCCAAATGGATCTTCCCATATTGTCAATCAGATGGAAACTAATGCCATAGAAGTATATGACCTTATAAAATGTCAATGTTTGGTTGCAGTAGGTAAACAAGGTCAAAGTCTTTGAAGATACAGATTCAAATACACTTCAATCTTAGATGCAGTAAATTCGCTTCATGGTTTGTAGACATATGTGAAGGTTCATTTGGTGAAAATCATGGCTGCTGATCAAGAACAAATTAAAACTAGAAACTTACAAATTTTTATGGAAAGCAAGCCAGAAAAAGATACGTTGTTTTTTTAAAAATTTTCAACCCATGCTCTGTTAGCCTCTAGAGTGAACTTTCAGTTTCCCAGATCTGCACTTTAATGAAGATCTGTTTCAATGGAAACTAGAAATAACAAAAATTACAGTTTGTTTTTGAATAATGCAGTTAGATATAGCCCTGCAGTGCCAAGGTTCAGCAAACAAAGCAGTAGTTCCAGTCAAATAGTCATTGCATTTCTAAAGTGTACAAAGGATTGATTTCTAACATACACGCACACTACATATAGAAAGAGAGATATGCACACATATGTAAGAAGAGAATATGCAAATATTTTAAAACATTCTTCAGGTCCTTCCAAGATGCAATGTCAGCTCAACTCATAAATATGCATATATTTTAGTGTTTACATAAAATTATATAAATAGAGAAGTGCACACAAATATAAGCATGTATATGTGTATACATAAATACAATTTACTTGTACTGACAAGGCAATTCTTTTATCTGTTTGTGGGTTTCTTTTCATTTTTACAAATATGGAATAATAACCATAAGTGGCAAATTACCTATGGTTGTATAATACCATTTCAGTAATTGGACATATGGAAATTTTGGTTTAATGAAGAATACAATATGATTGGCCCTTCTTCATTTCTCTTGATATGATAAGTTTTCTAATATTTTAGTGAAGGAAGTAAATACAGTTTTGATAGATATTGAATTTCTGGTCATTATTTACCAAGTTCATTGTTTAACTCCATCCTTAGTCCTAAAATTTTGTGCCAATCTTATAAGGGAAATGGAAGAATATTCTGTGGATTCCTACTTGAAGGAGCAATTTAACGGATACTGCATTCATACCACAAATATGATTAGGGGCCTGGAGCATCTCTCGTACGAGGAAAGACTGAGGGACTTAAGTCTTTTTAGCCTGGAGAAGAGAAGGCTGAGTGGGGATCTGATCAACACCTGTAAATACTTAAAGGGAGGGTGTCAAGAGGGTGGGGCCAGTCCTTTTTCAGTGGTGCCCAGTGACAGGACAAGAGGAAACAGGCACAAACTTGAACATAAGTTCCATCTAAACATAAGGAGGAACTTCTCCACTTTGAGGGTGGCAGAGCCCTGGAAGAGGCTGCCCAGAGAGGTGGTGGAGTCTCTGTCTTTGCAGATATTCAAAACCTGCCTGGACACAGTCCTGTGCAACTTGCTCTAGGTGGACCTGTTTTTGCAGGGGGGGTTGGACTAGCTGAGCTCCAGAGGTCCCTTCCAACCCCATATCATTCTGTGATTCTGTGATTCATTGAATGGCCTTAAGATTGGATTCATGTTTCAATCCATTCAGGACATTTTGGAGCAGACCTCTCAGGAAACTGTTGGAATATATGAAACCTAGTTCTTGGACAGAGCATTTATCAGTACACCTTGACTGTCCAAACTATTTCCATCTGTTCCTAATGTGGCATTATAATGGGAATTCTGGGCAGAAAAGGCAGCCCAGGGTCATTGCTAGAAGAGCTCTGAAGTCATCTGCCCCAAGGGTGGGTGTAAATTGAAGGCAGCTGTAGCTGAGGCTGTACACAAGAGTAATATGCAGTCCTGTTGTGGGATCATCTGGACCTTTTTATTCTCTGAAATGGGTCACATAAGGCTCAGTATAGAAGCTGTAACTGCACAGATACCTTGCTGTTCGCAGAAAGACTATAAGCTGAAGATTTATGAACACCTAAAGGGTTCATAAGAACAGCTTTCTTTGAAAAACAGCAAAGCCCATTTTCTTCTCAAAATCTATATGGAAATAAATTTTCTCTCCTCCTTATAGCCATCTACCATTTAAAAATGCAGATATTTACAAAAAATTTGCAATTATTAAATCAATGCAATATATTGATGCAAATCTCTTATATCATTTTACAAGGTAAGTGAAAGTGTATATACAATGTATATACATAGAAGTATTGTATACATACATATATAAAAGAAAAATGTTGCCTTTTTTCTGTATTACATGAATTATGTTCTAGTAATATTTTCCAAACTAAGCCACATTAGAAAAGTCTCCCCTTGCATATGTATTAGAGCCAGTTCTAAATACTTATCTCAGTCTGATGCTAGTTGAAATCCATTCATTTAAGTTGATTTACATTAGTATAAGACTGGTAGAATATGAGCTAGAAAGAAAGAATCAGGTCAACATTTTTTAATCAGAATTTTAATATTCACACAGTCAGTGTGGTATGTAGGTTAACTTCATAACAGCTCCATAAAGTGAATAGATACACGGTACTGTATCATGCCAACATAGCTTTACAATCTATAATTTAAAACTTTCCCTTTGAAACTAGCTAAATACAGATTAAGAAGATAGATGGAAAGAGCCTCATCATCTATCAAGTAAATAAAACTATACATCAAGGAACATGCGTAGGCATTCTTCTTTGTCATCTCCTGTGCTACGTGTGAGTAATACATTCTTGATCAGCTGAGAAACTTCCGTAGACTTTTACATTTTTATATGTTTCATATATTCCATGGAGTTACATAAATTGATGTTTAATTATACTGACTATGTGCCATAAGAACCATCATTGTCGATCTCTTCACAGAACAATGAATTGGTGCTATAATTCTTAAATGCTTGATAATCAAATTTCTCCATTTCTCAGCAGAAAAGCAAAGTATCAAAGCCACTGGTTTTGGAGATGACATTGTGTAGGTGTTTGTCATATATTTTCAAAGCAAAGGGGTACTGCCGGCATTTTTTCATGTTTTTTTCTGTTCTGGAAAACAAAAGTTGTTCTAGACATTGGAATGTATCGAAATCTGATTGATTTTTTTAATTTATTTTTTTTTTTAGTGTCAGAAAGGTTGAACACTTTGGTCTGGTTTTGTTCAATGATAGAATAGTTCCCATGCAGAATCCATGTCTGTGAGATTACTGACCGTTCATCTGCTAACTTGCGCTGAGGTGATTGGTATGTTCTGGAACTGGAGCAACAAATGGACTGTTGTGAGCATCCTATTGGATGATAAATAAAAAAATATGCAGATATCTTGTCTTCTTTCCACTTTGTTCACTTTTCTTGTTCATGTCACCCGTTCATGCTTACATTCTCAGCTGCCCCAAAGGAGTCACTCGGTAGCCAAATTGACCATTGAAATTCAGTATCCATATTTCCAAGCTATTCCTTCCTTTATTCTTTCACCATACTTGCCCTTTTACTCTGAAAAAAAGAGTCTTGTTTTCATTTCTGCTTTTTTCATGATTCATCTCATATTTCAATTCTACATAACTATCATCTTCATCTCTGCTCCCAGTGGGCTCAGTACAGTATATCTCCCCATTTCATCAGTCAGTAGCATGTATGTGAGAAATGATATTGATGAGCCTGGAGGGAAAGCAGTCTGCTTATCTGACTACCATATTCTTTTAAGTGGTGAAATAAAGCATTCCAAATGAAGAAAAATAACTTTCTGTGGTTTACCAGGAAATGCTGGCTGTCCTTGTGATACATATGTGAGGTACAAAGTTTATGAGGACTGCAGCTAACTTCCTTTCCTTCCTTAGGGTGAGAAGTCTTCTAAGCAGGAGACTAGCTGATCTATTTTGACACTTTTTGCAAGAATCTGTAACTTTCATATCCTTTTCCTGGACAGTGTTGCAGAGATCCAAAGAAGAACCACTGTCATTGACATCTCTCTATGTTGTCAATTATAATTATTATGTTCCTGTTTATACCAGAAAAGCTTTCCTTTCCTTTCAGCTTAGAAAATAATGATAATGTATTTGGTATAAATTGCAAGATTTTGGTTGTGTGGGGTGGTCTTCGGAATGGACTCTCTGGGAGAAGGTCAGGGGCTGCCCTGTGCCCAACACAGGTGGTTCCAGCCAGCTCTGAACTGGATCCATCACAGGACACGGCCAATCCCATCAGCAAAACTGGTGTCACCTCTGTGACAATATACTTGAGAAAACAGCAGTGAGGAATACAAGGAGGCAAAAAAATCGTGAGAAACAACAGAAGCAACAATGAGGTCAGAAGAGGAAGAGATGCTCCATGGTACAATAAGTACACACCATGGAGGACCTGTGCTGGAACAAAGGAAAAGGTCATCAGAGAGAAACCATTATGCACTGATAGTTGCCCAGCTGAAGGGACCAAGAGTAACCTGAGGCACTAACACTGGTGAAGGACAGGTGTCTGAAATGAAGTTGAGCCTGGCAAAGGGGGAGGGAAGATGTTTGCTCAAGTGTCTAAATGTTTGTCTTGTTTCCTAGTACATGAATCAATAATGTACTGTTTATGTTAACTGTCAAATTGAACTCTCCAAGTCCAGGCTGTTTTGCCCATGACAGCAGCTAGTAAATGATCTCCCTGTCTTTATTTTAGACCCAAAAGATTTATTTCCTGTTCTTCCTGTTCCCCTCCCCATGCACCACACCCCCCCCCCCCATCCTGCTGCAGGTGGAGTGAGTGGTCAGCTGCGTGGGTGCTCGGCTGTTGGCTGGGGTCAACTCACCACAGTCAGACAGCCAAGTGGTTACCAAGATCCTTCTGAGTACCCTACCAGCCTTATGAAATTAAGGACTTCTCTCCATTATGCACCATGTTGATTGGTTTTAGGATGTTCTAAGTTAAATGTAAACCATGCTTACACTCCCATAAGTTTTATCTCAATACAGCTTTAACTGTAGAATGGCCATTAAAAGTTCCATGATATTAATTTAATTGGAGAAGAATGGGTTAAAACACAGACTGACTTGAAATATTAGACTAAAAAGAAAAAGAAATTGAGCTAGTGAAAGAAAATATAAGCTGCAGTCAATATTGCCATCAAAAGGATCTGAAGAGACAAACAGCATCAGGTGAGAAATAGTTCTCTAATGAAAACCAAATGTCAAAAACATATGACATTTCATCACATTCTTTCAAAAAATCTGCTAGAAAGAGCTACAGCACAAATCACCATCTGTTGAAACATCCATGACATCAAAATTCAGTCTTTTGATAATGATTTTTCAATTTCATCTTTTGAAAAGCAACTTGACCATTATTGTACTTTAAACTCCATTAAATACTATTCTATTCTTTAAAGTCCTTGATAGCTTTACACAGTGAAAATTGTTCTTCTGTTTCCCCTGTTTTTAAAAACGGGCTTAGGAAAAATAATCTCCTACATTGCCTTGCTAGACCAAAGACCATTTGTGTTTTGTTTTGTTTTGTTTTTTCTTTTTTTATTGTGGAGGATATACATTGCCCTTTAAATATGTATTTAAAAACCCACAAACGCTGATATAAAGGTAAACAAATCTTCACTAATGCCTTCAGCCTTGAAATAGCTGGTATTCGACCAAAGAAATGCTGTTACAGTCCTACCTGTGTTATAACATCTAACACTAAATAGCAAACATAGCCTATACCATTTATTCAGAGAAATTATTCTTATTCCCAGTACAGATGAGTAGTATCTTTTCCAACATTAGCTGCTATTTGATTGAATAAAGAAGTTTAATACAGTGTCAGCATTAATTTCAGTAGAAACTTAATTTCCACCTTTGTCAGACTTTATAGAATTGGTGAATTTTATGTTCTTCAGATTTTTAGAATCATAGAATCATAGAACAGTTTGTTTCCAGCCTGACCTTGGTTGTTTTCAGGGATGGGGCGTCTACCACCTCTATGGGCAACCTGTGCCAGTGTTCTTCCTTCTATATCGGCTAAATCTTCCCTCTTTTAGTTTAAAGCCATTACCCCTTGTCCTATCACAACATGACCTGCTAAAAAATTTGTCCCCACCTTTCCTGTAGGCCCCCTTTAAGTACCGAAAGGCCACAATAAGGTCTCTCCAGAGCCTTCCATTCTCTAGGCTGAACTACCCCAAATCTCTCAGCCTGTCCTCATAGGAGAGGTGCTCCAGCTCTCTAATCATTTTTGTTGCCTTCCTCTGGACTCACTACAACAGGTTCATGTCTTTCTGCTGAGGGCTCCAGAGCCAGACGCAGTTCTCCAGGTGGGGTCTCACAAGAGCAGAGTATAGGGGGAGAATCACCTCCCTCAATCTGCTGTCCATACTTCTTTTGATGTAGGATATGGTTGGCCTTCTGGGTTGCAAGAATGCATTGCCAGCTCACGTTGAGCTTCTTGTCCATCAACACCCCAAAGTCCTTCCCCTCAGGGCTGCTCTCAATCCATTTTTCATCCAGCCTGTATTTGTGCTTGGGATTGTCCTGACCCTGGTGCAGGACCTTACACTTGACCTGGGTAAACTTTTTGAGGTTTGCACGAGCCCATCTCTCAAGCCTGTCCACATCCCTCTGGATGGCATCCCTTCCCTCCAGTGTGTCAACTGCTCCACACAGCTTGGTGTCATTGGCAAACTGAGGATGCACTTGATCCCACTGTCCTTGTTGCTGACAAAAATGTTAAACTGGTCCCAATACCGATGCCTGAGGACCATCACTCATCACTGGTTTCCACTTGGACATTGATCCATTGACTGCAACTCTTTGATTGTGGCCATCTAGTCAGTTCCTTATCCACCGAGCAACATTGCCCGAAGGACCGTCTGCACACGCGTCAGTTACACCAAGAAAGGATGTTTGTGGGACACCTCAAACCCACGGCATGCTCCCCCTGCATTTGCACCCTGTAAGAAAGGTGAATGAATGGGCTGTGCTTGTCCAGAGCTTTCCAGAGTGTCCTTGTATCCATTCCCCAGCCCAAACTGGACCTGCAGGTCTTGGCTCAGAGGTGTTTCTGCTGACTTCCTGCGAGTGTTGCCTATTAAAGCACTTCTGAGCGTGAAGCCTCATGCCTGGCTGTATGACTGCTAATGGAGCACACCTTGTGTGCACATGTGCATGTGCAATTGCTGCTCACACACAAAACACTCAGAGGAGCATGCGCTCGAGGACATCTCCTGTGCTCATTGTTTTTGCTCCTTGGGAGCCTTTCACTCACTGTTTCTTCCACGGGCTGCTATTTTTTCAGAAAAAGAGAGCCCCCTGGTCTGCCCCTGCTGCTCCTCCCAGAAAATAGAGAGCAGCTAGGCTTTCCTGCTTCCTGGAGTATTGCACACCATACTCCTGTGCAGCCACCTACCATGACCCTTGCTAGGCCTGCCAGCTTCACCTCCAGCCCTGGAGTGGTGATGGGGTATGACATGTCCAGCATGACATGTTTTCGTTTTCAGTTGTGCAGAGCTGCAATCAGATTCTTCTCAACAAAATTTTTAGAAAAAAGACTCAGAAAGTATTATTGCATGCCCCTTATGTCTTTTGAGCACCAGGAGGGAGTTAGAATTGTCTGCCTCTTTCTTTTGATTCTGTATTTTGAGGCTCCACTTTTCTGTACAAAAAAAGAAATTGTCCTAATCAATGCCACATTTACCTCTTAGATATTTTCCATTTCTCTTACTGTCATTTGAAGAGGATCAATTGCTGATTTATGTTTTTCCTTTCTACTCTGCACCATATATCTTCTACTTTTGTGATTCTGACTGTAATAAAACCAATCTTCAATTCCGCAGTTTCACATGTGAGTAGTAGGTTTTAGGGATTTTCTTTTTTTTTTAGGTTGACAAGGGAGGTCAATTTACTGTAAAAGTTTCTTCTGCTCTGTTACATTTATAGCAATCTGAAATTCAGGCTTCTTGACTTCTTTCATTCCTTTTTATGAGGAAATTCTATGCCTTTATTTCCTACACTCTTGTATAAGGAGGAGACCTCTAAGTAAAACACATTGACTCAAATATTCAGATGCAAGTATAGCTAGCATTCCTAATGCATGTACACACATGCACAGAAGTCTGGTTCTAATTATAGGTGAACTACATACTTACCTATGGGGGGCAAATGCAGTTACAGTTTGGCTACTTGCTCCAGCTGAGAAATTAAAAGTCAGGTTGACTGCCACCTTTGTGATGTCTAAAGAGGAACACTGGCCACAGCCACTGCTTAAGATAGCCCCAGCCGCAGCAGGAATCAGAATAAGGAACAGCAAGCTCATCTCTGCTGAAGTCTCATTTCCTCATACAGGCCAAGGCAAACTGTATGAGGTTCAACAATGCTAAGTGCCGGGTCCTGCACCTGGGTCACAACAACCCCAGGCAACGCTACAGGCTTGGGGAAGAGTGGCTGGAAAGCTGCCTGGCGGAAGAGGAATTCCAGGTGTTGGTCGACAGCCAGCTGAATACGAGCCAGCAGTGTGCCCAGGCGGTCAAGGCCAACAGCATCCTGGCTTGTATCAGAAATAGGGTAGCCAGCAGGACTAGGGAAGTGATTGTCCCTGTGTACTTGGCACAAATGAGGCCACATCTTGAGTACTGTGTTCAGTTTTAGGCTCCTCACTACAGGGAAGACATTGAGGTGCTGGAGTGAGTCTAGCAACGAAGTGCAAAGAAGCTGGTGAGAGGTCTAGAACACATGTCTTATGAGAAGCAGCTGAGTGAGCTGGGGTTGTTTAGCCTGGAGAAAAGGAGGCTGAGGGGAAACCTTATTGCCCTCTACAACTACCTGAAAGGAGGTTGTAGAGAGGGGGGGGGGTTGGTTTCTTCTCCCAAGTAACAGGCAATAAGACAAGAGGAAATGGCCTCAAGTTGTGCCAAGTGAGGTTTACAAGTGGCTGAATCATCATCATGTGCTTAGGGACATGGTTTAGCGGTGGATTTGGCAGTGCTAGGTTAATGGTTGGACTTGATGATCTTAAAGGTCTTTTCTAACCTAAATGATTCTGTATCAGCCTTTCCCAAGATCTTGAGGGGCTGGGTAGGTGACCTAACAAAATACAAGCCCTTTGACAGTTTGTGGAAATACAAACATGCATGGTTCCCTGGTTATTTGTAGAGGGAAAATTCTGCTATTCTGGAAGCACTTGAAAGCACAGCTTCCTATATTAATTTTTAATTTTTTTTTTTTAATTTAAAATCACCATGACTCAATATATTCCTGCTGCTCTGCTGATGTGATTCTGTACCATGCATCATACAAAGAAGACTAGCAGTATTAGGCAACTGCAAGATTTACAGAATTTCTACATATTTGACACGTCTCTTTAAGTGTGATACTCTTTGTAGAGAAAAAAAAAAGAAGCATGTTCATGATTCAAGGATTGGAGCATCTCCCTTATGAAGAAAGGCTGAGAGAGCTGGGACTCTTTAGTCTGGAGAAGAGAAG
>JAOXNO010000013.1:113044826-113064096 GCA_028565335.1 Limnodromus scolopaceus | reverse complement strand
CAGAGCCCTGGAACAGGCTGCCCAGGGAGGTTGTGGAGTCCCCTTCTTTGGAGATTTTCAAGACCCGCCTGGATGCAATTCAGTTCTAATCAACAATATTGATTGCATTGCATTTTTTAGTATAAATACTAGATAGGGATACAGGTTGTAGAATGCAGTTAAGTTTATTTCATATGCATTAATTAAAGGAAATAATTTCAAGAATAATGTATAGCGTATATTTGCATAAACCTAAGGATAACTACAGGGTCATTCAGTGACATTGTATCCTATGTTGCAATTAAAGACTGGAACAACTGAGATAATTGAAAGAAAGGAAGAACTGAAGTGGTTTGGAATACTCACTGATATTACTACTTATTATTATAATGTGATATTTAGCAAAGACTGAATTTTAGCAAAGACCCAATTTCAAATAGAATAACCAGTACAATTTTTTATTTTCTTGGTGAAGCAGTCTTTTGTTAAGTGCCATTGAGTTTAGAATTCCACCGAAAATTGTTTAATTCTTCTGAAATTCACCAATTTAATCCTAAAATGAGTAGTCACTTAAAAGTAAGAGGAAAATATACCTGTTCTAAGCTCAGACTAGATTAGATATTCAACACATCCTATGGAATGCTGACATGAGTGATACATTGCCAAATGGCTCAAGATCCTCTGTTAAAAGTGCCGCGCCCTGAGAAACAGGATGAGCACTATATATGCAGCATGTAACTTCATTCTTTATCTATAAAATATAAGCTTGGCTTGCGGATACAGAGAGAGGGAAATATGAGACATGGTATCTCAATGCAGTTTGGGATTTAATTGAGATATACTGATTTGGACTGCTAAATTGTCATATCATAAAACCTCAAAGCTTTGTGTTGCAATTAATGCTTCTTGACGTAATATATGAGGGAAAAAAAAAAATCTGTGATTATTTAAAAAACTTACATTTGTAGTTTATTTCTGGGCAGATAGCTTGGTTCTTAAATATTTGGAAAGCATTTTAGTATGTTCTCAAAAGGCATGAAATAGCAAAATTTTATGGCAGAGATCTCAGGTATAACACTTTAGGACATTAACCTTTTCTCTTCCAAAGTAGAGCATGATTATGCTCAAGGGAATAATTGACTGATGTGGATAAAGTAGACCAATTCGAGTTCTTCAGGCAGTCTCTGTTCTTCACATTGGCAGCCAAGTGTCCTCCCCGGGCACAAGAAGAAAAGCTTTGCAAACTCTCTTCTGGATTCTTGACAAGTGACCCCACTATCTCTAAAAAAATTTCCATAACTAGTTTCTCTGCTGTCCTGTCCATGTATTTATGGTTTAGATTATTCTGTGCTGACTGTGACTGTATATGCCTTCTCAACAGATAGGCAGACAAGCCTTGTCTTTTCAGCCATAAATTTCTGGTTTTAAATATAAATGGAAAATAGACTTCTCCCCTTCAAAAAATAACCAGAGGTCATATTTGGCTTGCAGTTTACAATGCTTTTCTCTGATAAAAGGTGTTAGAAAATCTGATAGAGAGCCAAGAAACCTACACTTACATGTGTATTATAAAAAAAACATTTTGTTTGTGTATATAACATCCTTAGGCACTCAAGAGACTTTCACCCATGGTCAGAATCAAGGCACAAACCTGGTGCCCTTGTCTTTTTTAATTACCGGTAGACTATGATGTAACTTGTTATCCTTAATATTGTAATTTATACTTCTGTTCTCAATTTTAAAAATATGTATAAAGTCACAAAATGTATATAAGAACCAACACATATATAGCTCATCTTCATTTTTTTAATAGTAAAATTATTTCTTAAATAAAATATTTACTGGAAACATTTAATTCTGCCCTATTCACCAAGTCCATCTGCACAGCAATTATTCCATATTCTACTTACTCATACACTGTTTTTATACTATTCCCCTCAGGAAAAGCCTCAGTGAGTAGATAGGCTTTTCAGCATAACTTCTATATCTATCAATGGAAGCTCCAAAAGATTGAGGGAGGAAGTGAATCTCAATTTTAAGGGTGCTAGTTGAGTGCTGAGGCCCATGAGTAAATTCAGAGGAATGATAAAGAGAAGAAAAAAACCCACCCAAAACCCAAAAAACTTCTTCCCTCTTCTGTGTATGAAATGGAAAGTGAACAAGTGATCTTTAAGATGGCTAGAAAATTCCAGACTTTTTAGTGTTCCAGAAGTGAATGCCAGTACCTTGAATTAAACTATGGAGTGACTGCAAGTCAGCAGAGATTAAGTCACATGGATTATTCTAGAATTTTAGTTTAATGAATCACAAAATCACAGAATTGTGAGCATTGAAAGGGACCTCTGCAGATCATCTAGTCCAACCCCCCTGCCAAAGAAGGTTGACAGCTAGAGCAGGCTGGACAGAAATGCATCCAGGAGGGTTTCCAATATCTCCAGAGAAGGAGACTCCACAACCTCTCTGGGCAGCCTGTTCCAGTGCTCTGTCAACCTCAAAGTAATGAAGTTTTTCCTCATGTTCAGATGGAATTTCTGTGTTCCAGCTTGTGCCTGTTGCCCCTTATCCTGTCATCAGGCAGCACAGAGAAGAGCCTGACCCCATCCCCTTGACATCTGCCCTTTAGACATTTTTATGAAACAAGCTCTAGAGTCTCAAAAAAAAAAAAATCACAGAATGGTGTTGGTATTTATTTTTCTATTTCTTTAACTTTGAAATACTTTATACCATCTGTCATAATTTTGCAGAAACAAGAGCAGGATTAGCCATCTGAAAAGCATTCTTGTTACGCTATGTTTGGTTTACGAGTAATCTGTCATTGATGTGCCATATACATTAATAAATACTATTTACATGCTTGTGTGCAGTACACAAAATTATTAATATCCATGTGTTTGTGAAATATGAAGTTCAGTACATGTAAGAGTATCCCACTCAGATCTATTTGGATGCCTCAGGAGTAGAAAATTTTCTCACTGGTCTATTGATTTGCCAATTATTTAGTCAGCCATAGGAAATATCTAAATGTGCTTGACAAGTGTTTCCAAGGAGATGAGGATTATCAAGAGCACAGAGGGCAAAATATCAGTACTATTTCCTTGTAGTTTCATGAAAAAGAAGTAGCACTGAAGGAGATTACTTGAATTTGAACAGATGTTAACAAACCCCAAGCAAAGGTGTGAGTGTAGAGATTAGTGCCAGGACTTGCCCCCTCAACAGAAATGATGACCTTTAAGACTGCAGCTCAGTATTGTTGCAGTATCCTGCATCCCATAACATTTTTTTTAGAATGTTCAAATGGTGACACTGCAGGCGAGATTGGGAGCTAGTAATAAGGTCTTTATGAACAAAATTTCTTCCAGAGACTAAAGTGTGCCGTATAAATTCCTTGGTAGCATCATGGTAACACAAAAAGTCCTCAAGGAGTTACCTCCCTCATCCCTCCCTCCCTCATGTCTCCCTCATCCCGCCCCAATTAAGGCTATTAATTACTCCTTTTCTATAACTTCACATTACAAGGACACTGTTTTACACAATTTCCATCTGTCTGAGGAACCGGAAAAAAATTCTCATAAAATGTACCTGCGACCTACCTGGTCTCTATGCATTATCTCCCTATATAACTAGATGTTAAAAATCACAGAACATACTTTTAGGAAATAGCATCAGAATACAACTCTGGTAATTTTGGAAAAATATTTTTCTTCTATGATGGAAGGGATGCCTTCAAGAGGATTTGAAGGAATTACTGGTTTACACAGGACATGGTCTTCTATGTGTTTATAGAGTTCCACCTGTTCTAGCATGCTTTGAGGAACTGAGTGTTTTAAGGTATTTCCTTCATTTCACTCCTTCTCAGTGATAAAATGTAGATACTTTGGAAATAATTATTGAAATGTGGTTTAGCTGTATATTTTTGTAATGCTTATATATGTCTCTTTCAGAAGAGCCAAATCTTACCTTCATCAGGAGTACTGGATGAAGTTCTCAAGTCATCTTCTTAGCTTAAGGAGGGTATTTCTACAACACATGGAACTGGAAATGTTAATGAGAAATGGGAAGAGGGTAAAGCATCCCAAATGACAAAGTAATCATTATTTTATCGTTACATCATCTACACCGATACAGATAACTGACAACTATATTTAATTGCAGAAAACCATTCAATTTCGCGAAACTGCTGTCAAATGGCAAGAGTTAGTTTAAGATCAACATCAAGACCAGGTAAAGTAGAAAAAGATTCCACGGTAGCTGTTATAGCCATGTGCAGAAAATCCAACAGAGTGCATGACTTAAAAAACACAACATGATATAACCATTACTAAAACAGCAAATGGAGGTTCTACAAGCCACTGCTCTTTATCCTGGATCCCTAGTTATTAATTCTGGGTCCTTCTGCTCCCACCACCAATAAGCTTTTGCAAACCCTTTTACAGAGCTGGTTTTGACATCATAGACTTACAGAATCACAGAGTGGCTGAGGTTGGAAGGGACCTCTGGAGGTTGTCTGGTCCAATCCTCCTGCTCAAGCAAGGCCACCTACAGGCAATTGCCCAGGACCATGTCCAGATGGCTTTTGAATATCTTCAAGGAGGGAGTAAAAAACAGTTTGCTGATGTTTGGACAGAACCTCCTGTGTTTCAGTTTGTGCCCATTGCCTCTGGTCCTGAACATTGGGTGCTGCTGAAAGGCGCCTGGCTCCATCTTCCTTGTGCCCTCCCTTCAGATATTTATACACATTGATTAGATCCCCTTAAACACGCCAGCGTCTCACTCACTGAGGAGACCAGCTCCAGTGCATGTAAGCTCACACTGGGGAAGGGAATCATGGCAAAAAGGGTTGGCAAGGAGCTGTTTTTGAGGGCTTTTTGAAGCCAGGCAAAGGGGTCAGCCTGTGCTGGAAGCTGGCAGCTTGTGGGCCGATGGCTGAGGCGGCCTGGGCGCAGCCAGCTCCACCAGCGGCAGACTTAAACAAGGCCGGGACGACTCCCCCCCCTCATAAAAGAAGCCTTCTGGGAATCCACTGACCAAGCAAGTGGCAAGTGGGTGTCACCTGGGAGCACCACAACAAGGTTAGGCTCCCCAGGCAGGTGAACAGACCAGGCAAACATGGCGGGGCACGACTGTCAGGGCACAGCAGTTTGCTTGGCAGTCTGCACTGGTGACCACTGAAAGCCTGTCAACTCGCCCAGGAAAAAATGGCCTGCACTCGGAAGAAGACCATGGCATCCGTGAGCTCAGCACTCACCAGCTCAGACGTGGCTTCCCAGACGGAGCTCTCCTGGGAACACGCTGCCACCCAGACGTCGAGCTGCAAGGTGTGCCCTGCTCTTATGCTGGTGTGGGATGGCAGCGGTGAGCGCGCCTGTGGGAGATGGGCCCAGGTGGAAGAGTTCCTCTGCTTGGTGAGGGAGCTCAGGGAGGAGGTGAGCAGGTTGAGGACCATCAGGGAATGTAAGAGACAAACAGATGCTTGGAGTCGCACCTGGCCTCCTGTGCCCTAGTTAATAATGTAAAGGAGAAGCTTCCCTTCTGAGTACCACCCTCAGAATGTTACCCCCTTTTGATCTTCCAGGTAGGCAGTGATGAAGTAGTAAACAGAAGTCCAAGAGCAATGAGGAGAGATTTCAGTACCTTGGGATGACTGGTCAAGGAATCCCAGAATAATGTGGGGTTGGAAGGGACCTCTGGAGATCATACAGTCCAACCTCCATGCCAGAGCAGGTCCACCTAGAGCAGGTGGCACAGGAACACGTCCAGGTGGGTTTTGAATGGCTCCAGAGAAGGAGACTCCACCACCTCTCTGGGCAGCCTGTTCCAGGGCTCTGCCACCCTCAAAGTAAAGAAGATCCTCCTCATGTTTAGATGGAACTTTCTGTGTTCAAGTTTGTGCCCGTTACCTCTTGTCCTGTCACTGGGCACCACTGAAAAAGGACTGGCCCCACCCTCCTGACACCCATCCTTTAAGTATTTATAAGCATCGGTTAGATCCCCCTTCAGTCTTCTCCAGGCTAAAAAGACTTAAGTCCCTCAGCCTTTCCTCATGAGAATGATGATCTAGTCCCCTAATCGTCTTGGTAGCCCTTTGCTGTACCCTCTCCACAAGTTCCCTGTCCTTCTTGAACTGGGGAGCCCAGAACTGGACACAGTACTCGGGTATAACTACGTCTTGCTCCCCCTCAGCCCCAGTTGTCAATGTCTGCTTTGAATAAAAGCTGTACAGTTATTTCTCAACAGCATAAAAATTCCTACTTATTAACTGCCTGAGATACATATAAACCAGTCAGAGCACAGAAATATACTTCATTCTCCTGTGGTCACTCCTTAATCATGCTGTTACAAATGTGCAAACTATGATGATCAGAATGGTTGGCTCAACCACAGGTCTCAAGCTTTTTTCAAGGTGTTTAAGCTCAATTATGCATCAAAGAGGTGGGCAAAGCACAGGAAAGAAACACTGAAAATTAATGTTTTTGAAATGTAAAATTTACTTTTCTTTTTTTTTTAAGTTAAGGCTTTAAATAGATAATGGCTTTTAAGTGGATATGTTTTATTTTCCTTTCTCCACATAGTTTCACTGTTATAATTTGTCCAGCCTCCTTACTATGAAAATTACTACCTGCCTATTTAATTAAGCTAAGCATCATTGTAGGAGTAGCAACATCTCTCCATCCTTTTATTCCATGCATCTATAGATCATGATCTACCCTAATTAGAATGTAGGGAAAGCTGTTCTCCGTGGAGGTCTTTTGCAATTGACTGGGTAATTGATGTATTAAGCTACTTTCTTCTAACGTCACGAGAGGCTGAAGAATCTGAGGATAACTGCAGCTCAGAAGATCTGGGACATAATTTTTTTCTAATCAGGTACACTTTCTCCACAGTTCAGAGCTCATTGAAAAGCTTAAAGTTACCTTTATATTTGGAGGAGCACATCTGCCAATGTAAGTTAAAGATCTTTGCAGACAGGTAGGCAGACATAAGAAAGGGTTTTAGTGGAGACAGTATGTAAAAGATGGAGGAAATTAAATGTCTAAAACATTTTTTTTTCCTTTTTTTCCTAAAGCCAGGTTTAGCACTTTTAATTTCTTCTGCTTAGCTGGGTACTTAAGGGGGAAAAGAAAGGACTGACTGTATGGAGAAGGATAGGAAAAGACACAGCCTGGAGATGATTCTTGCTTCATCAACAACAGCTATAATAATAATTTCTTTAGCTCTTTGCATCCTCAGTTATTCAGAGCAAGGAATGTTTAGCACCTCATAAGAAGGAAGCATATTCAGACCATAACAATAAACAGCTGATGTTTGCAGCTGTCTTCAGTGAGTCTATTCATGTGATAACAGATCAATAATGAGCATAAGGGTTGTATAACAGGCTCACATGAATGCCTGCAAAAGTAGGAAGAAACCCTGCTCATTTCTAGGGGAGCTAGGTATAGGAACGAGTACTGTTAATGAACAGGAAGGAAGGCTGAACTCATACACTTTACAAATAGTACCCCAGATCATGGTGGTGATAATGAATGCCATTGAAAAAATATGTAACACATTGGTACAGCAGGAGAAAGAAATCCATATTGCTGCTACTTATGCTGTACCTGTCGTGTGGATAAATACAGCAAAGAACTTCTGTTTTGCAAGACTGCTAGTCTAGCAACTTTACTGAGTACTAAATTTCAAAGGAAAAAATAGCATTTTATTACTTCACTTATCTTCTCCCTGTGGTACAAATTGCCAAAGAGTTACCTGGGGTTTCAGCTGCCCAGTTTCTATTGACTTTAATGACAAAAGCACAGCTAAAACCCTATGCATCTCTATAAAAATTTACCCCATGTGTTGTCCTCATCATATCTGCTTAGTTTACTGACAAAAACAAGTTGTTATTACTGTCAATTCAGCACAGCTAATATAACTGTTAAAGAGCAAACTAAATTGCACTCTGCCTCACATATTATCGACAAAATTGTCAGCCAGCTTTTGGTTCCAGAGACTTTACTGCTAGTGATGATTAGTGTTGTGCACAGCTATATGACCAAGCAGCTTTCTTTGTTCTGGATGAAGCCTCAAAAGTTCAAAAGGTCCTCTAAACCTTTTCCAAATCCCACAGTTCTGCAAAACTGAGCTGGCATTCTTGTGAGCACCGCGGGCCCAGATACCTTATGAGTTCACCTTACCTTGATGTTGCAGGTCAGCTGGAAAACACCATGATAATCACTTTTATCAGAGTTATTCTGATTCTGCTGTCAGTATGGTTTGCAGCAGGGATGTGAGGAGGTTCACAATTATGGAATTCATATCAAAACATGTATATGTAATATTTATTCATGGAAAATGAATTTTATTTGTTGTGAATAGAAGCATTGTCCCTAACAAAGCCATAGAGAGAGTCCTCAGAAGCAGCAGGAACATATTCAATTCATGGGAAGTGTGGACATGAGAACAGGCAGGTAGTCAATAAGATACCTCTGTAAGTTTTCTCTACTAGAATGGAGTAGTCTGATGACTACAGGGTTCTAAAGGACGTCATCACAGTCCTCATTAAGGCTATTTGACTTAGTAAAATGGCCTTTTCCCCATCTATCATCCTTCAGATTCATAAAGGTGTTTTTTCTTTGACATCAGAACTAGAGCAATAGCTGAGTTTTATACACCAACAGTGCTCTGTGGAAATGATAATAGGATGAGTTTTCTGCTCATATCTCACATGTTGTTAAAAACAAAACAAAATAAAAAAACACTTTGAGGGAGTTTGTCTGAATGTGTAAAATCTCAAAACATTTATGTATATACAGTTCATAAAAGTACAATGAAAAAAAACTAGTATTGACCCAATTTTACCAACACAGCTTTCAATCCAGATCAAAAATTAAGAACAATAAATTATATAGGCACTTACCTTCCCCATCTCATTTTGAAATTTGTACTTGATCTTTTATATTGCTAACTAGATAGTATGACAGAAATGTCTAGAACAGGAAGACTACCTTAAAAAATCAACCTTAAAGATCAGACTGCACTTTAAACCCATGTCTGTCGTGAGTCTTGTAATGCCTAACAAGGAAATACAGAGCTAGCAACACAGCTACAACATCTAAAAGAAATTAAAATTGTCACCTTAACATTTGTGTTTGCTTTTATGATGTTGTATGTCTGTGTTTGTGTGGTAAGGGCAGAGAGGTTGCTTAAAACAAGTTACACCAAAAAAAAAGCCCTTCTTTTGTCTTCCTAAGATCTCATAATTATGAAAGAGAAGAAAATGACAAACAAGAGATTGATGGGGAATGAGAAAGAAAAGAGCTATGTGCTCAAACACTGTGATATGCCCTGTTACATGCACATCTTGTCAGTTATATGCTTTTATTTTAATTAGATTTTTCCAGTAAAATATTCTTCCATCAGAGGAGATGCAAATCATGGGTGTTGTCAGAAGACAATGGAGAAGTCAAGCAAAGAAGGCCAGAGCGAAAACAGTGCATTAAGAGATATTTTTGACATAGGAGGCAGGATGAGATTGTCTTTGAGATAAGGTAACAAGAAAAGGGGACAGCAGCACATCCGTTCTTCCCAGGCCTGGTGGTGATGTCAGTAGGGTGACTCACATCAAAAAGCTCAGAAAAGTTCTCCTCCTTTACATTTTTTTACACATGCTATTTTTATTGGACTTCCAGACAAATCCCCTACTTGGTTTTTTCGGACTTTCTTATGCCTAAAATGGACTCACTCTGAGCCAGATTCACCTAGCTTTTTTCGAGATGTGCAATAGTGGAAATATGAAATCCACATGAGCATCAGGCAGGATTGTACTCTCTGGATGTGACACAAGGGCAGCTAGGTCCTCGTTCTTTTTACAGCTAATGCAAACAGATTTCAAGATGGTCCCTGGGATAGCACCCAGTACCTATGACTGGATGTACAGTGGGCTGCAATGAGGCTTATAAACAGTCAGATTCTGAGGAAATTTCTTTCTGCTTTTCCATGGGCTCCAAGTGGATCGCAGCCTGCTGTTGCCTTTGCTCATCTGACATCACCCATCCCTCCAGAAACAATGTTTGTCCATATTTATTCCTTTAGCTACTAGCAATTCAGATCACGTCTGTCTTTTTTTACTAATTATGTCAGCTTTCAACAGGGAAATCTGTCCTTCTGTTCCTTTCTTCTGTAAAAATAAATAAATACATAAATATATCTTGGAAAATGTTGGGCAAAGATGGACTTGAAGTTAACGGAGGATGAAGTACTTGAAAATGCAGGTCTATAATGTAACATAACTTATCGAAATCTATTTCTTGAGCTAGAGCTTCAATTTAATGAGCATGCTAACATTTCAGCAGTCATTATACATTGAAAAAAGTTTCCAATAATTAGGGATAATTGGCAATGGAAATAAAATGAACAGATGATAATGGTTCTGCAGCAGACTTCAGCAGCTTGCTCTTTCGGCATGCGCTGGGTAAGACAGCAAAGGCAAAGGTTTTTAAGTGGCAATCCAAACTGGTCAACTGTGTCTTGATTGTTATTCACCTAAATTTTTATACTCTGTGCCTCTGCCTGCATTTTTCAGCCACTTTGCAGGTTGTTGTTCTTTCTTTTTTTCTTTCTTTTTTTTTCCTGGGCTGCCCATAACATAATATTCCAGGGTTAATTACCAGCCAAATTAGGTCTATATTTAATGATTATACAGTGTCACAATCTAGGCTTCTATTAGCTTTCCCTCTAATGTCATCACACATATAACAAGTCACTTTCAACACCCTGACTAACCCGTGGTGCCAGCTTTTATTAGGCTTTCAGATTAAATAGCTTTAATATACAATAATATTGTTGAATACTTAGGGATTTTAATAGTTTGCACAGCATTTTCCACAGCTTACTGACTCTTTTTTTATGGTGGAGCAGAAGAAAAACAGGAGGACTCTTCATAACATTATAGTAAATATCATGGCTGCGCCTACTAGCTCCACTGTAGTTAAAGTATTTTCACAATATTACCTTCCATATTTATTAATTTAAATCTTGGCTGTTAAAAGTTTTTTTTAGAAAGGAAAAGTAATACAAAAGGGACAAATTCAAGAGCTGGAATAACAGCCTTTAGAGTACTTTTTTGAAACTAAGATATTCACTGACCCTTAAATATCCCCTATCATGCAGCCTCTTGGAAAATGGTGCTTTATTAAGAAAAAGAGATGCTTCTTCTTTGCTTCAACCTCAGAAACTGTGTATCTGGACATGGTTCTGTATTTCATCCTGTTGTCAATTCGCGGATTCAGGGATTTGAAAGAGTTGGAAGGGACCTCTAGAGATCATCTAGTCCAACTCCCCTGCTAAAGTAGGATTGCCTAGAGCATATTACTCAGGACTGCATCGAGGCAGGTCTTGAAAATCTCCAGAGAAGGGGACTCCATGACCTCTCTCGGCAGCCTGTTCCAGGGCTCTTTCACCCTCACTGTAAAGAAGCTTTTCCTCATATTTGAGTGGAACTTCCTATGTTCCAGCTTGTGCCTATTCCCCCTCGTCCTTTCGCTGGAAACCACTGAAAAGACTCCGGCTCCATCATCCTTCAACCCACCCTTTAGGAACTTGTAAACCTACAGTTACACACACAGACAGTGAAAATAGTGAACGATTGGATCTGATAACACCATTGTGTGCCCAATCTAAAAATCACAGAAGTCTCTGCTTAATTTCAAAGGGAATTTGAAAGGTGGTAATTTGGGAATATCACTTTGTTGTTGCATAAGAAAGCTTCAAATTACTTATGCAGGTCATTACAAAAGTGACAAGCAAGCTTTGAAATTGCAAGGCATCATTGTGTGTCTGAATATACTACCTATGTTACAAAAAATGAATTTAGAATTCTAGAGAGAGTTTTCCAGTTTTTAATTGAAAGTCTTTTTTATATTTGCATCAATTTGTAAAGCCAGGAACTTTAATTACCTTGAGACACCTGCACAAAACTCAGAAAGAGAAAAAGCTGTGTTCTTTTCATAATCATGTCATACTCCTAAAGTCCAGAGTCATGAGCCACAAAAGGGATAGCAAATTCATTGAATCTCCATTTCTGAAAACAATAAATGTTCCCCAGCTCAGCAGAGATTCAATATCCAGTTTTAAAGTAGCTTTTAGCCCTCAAATATAGACACCGGGACTGGATCATTTCCACTTGGTGAGTTGTAGACACATTATTGAAATGGGAGTTTTCATATTTCAGAGAAGAGGAAAACAAATATTTGGGACATTTCCTGTTTTAAGTATAAGAACTATTTCGGTCTGCTTGAGAGGATTGTCTGTGGAATAAACAAACTGTTGAGTAGTCTAGAGGAGAACCTGTGAAAAGTGATGGATAAGCACATTAATTTTGGTCTCATTAATTCATTGTTATCTTTTGATAATGTCACTATAGCAAACCATGAATCATATTTAAACTTATAATGATTCTGAAGAAGGATTTAGTTTTGGTGAAGCTGGATACTAGAATTATGCATGAGAGATTTCCTTACTAATTTAACCAAATATCAACCAGTCATAAAATATAAAAGTTCTGGTTTCTATTTCAAAGAAATGAGGATATACAATGGAAAAATATGCATCAGATATGGGAATCTACGTATATAAGTATTAAGTTTTAAGTATAAAAGTACAGAGAAAATTTTCTGGGTTTAGTTGGTCATTTCAGGTTAAATCTTGCAACTTTCTCTAGAGCTATTTTATGTATGAGTTCCAAATGAATTCATTGATTGTGAGATTTTTCTTAAACACACAGTTTGTGGCTTGAACAAAAAGAAAAAAATGAAAAAAAGAACCAATTCTTTGTTAATTGTAGCTATTCACCCTTGAGTGGTTTGGAGAATTGGCTGAGCCAGGGATACACTAGAACATAATTCTTCTTTTCAGTGTTAGTAAGCACAAGTGAGCATTCATATTGCAACTGGGCATTGCAAAGTCCTTCATGTGGTACAGGTGGAAGAGCTCAGGCCAAATTGTTATGGCAGACCACAAGGCAAACTTCCTCCAAATTTCTTTTACTGGCACAGTAGACACAGGAATATAATCACAAGGGTCTATGTTTATACAGTGGAAAGAATGTATATAATATTTTGTTCAATTGGTGACACCATCTTCCGAGATATATGTTATCTGCTGTATGAATACGGATGATTTTACTGTTCAGTGTTCCACAGTTAGATTTTAACATAACTTTTTATGTTGATTTAAAATACATGTAGCTTGCTATAGGTTTATAACATAATTCAAGTTGCAAGGGACCTCAGGGTCTTTAGTGTGACTCCCAGTTCAAAGCAGGGTCAGCTATAGGATCAAGTGAGTTTATTCAGGGGATCAAAACAGGTTACTCAGGGCTTTGTCTAGTCTGATCTTGAAAACCTCCAAGGATGGAGACTTCACAGCCTCCTTGGGCTGCTTGGACCACTACTTTACTGTCCATTGGTGAAAAGGTTTCTCATTATATCCAGTCTAAAACTCTCGTTATAACTTATGAGATTTTTCTCTTGTCATCCAATCATGTGTCACTGTGAAGAGACAGGCTCCACCTTCTCTCCACAGGTACTGGGAAGGCTAGTGTTAGGTGCACCCAAAACTATCTTGTCTTCAGGCTGAACGAGCCCCAGTTCCTCAGTTTCTGCTGCCAGGACAAATGCTCTACTCCCTGTCCCTCTTGGTGGCTGTCTCCTGAACTCTGTGCATTGTAATGAAGCACCCTGTGAAGTGCTTGTATTTAGCAATAGAAAGAAATAAATTAATTCATATAGATGCAGAAGTTCTGTGCATTGGCTTTGGGGAAAAAATCCAACCAATTACAACTTTACAGAGGCTTATACTGAGGATGTAAAAGAAAAGGTGATATTTACAGACACGTTAGATACTTGTCTGTGCATGCTCTATATTCCAAGACATAAAATCAACCAATACTGGCTTCAGAGGTGGTACAACATGAATTTTCACTTATTCTATTTTTTTCTCTTGATAGAGGTATGCTGTTTTGTTTACTTCAATAGACGTAGCATGGTGAGTTACTTTCCAACAACGGATCTATTTGATTTACCAAAGTCCATTCAGAAAGTTATTAAAAAAAAGTCTTTCATCCTTCTATTCTCCTAAAAGAAGTATGACAAAGCGATGGCTAAGGAGACTGGATAAACTTTTTTTTTTCCCCCCACAGTATCTGGCAATCCGTTTGAGAGAGAAAAGATATAGCTGACCTATCTACCCAATCTGTCTAACCTTTTCTACTTTATGGCTTTGGGGTTGCTTTTTCTATCAGGCCTTTGTGTTAATGTAATTGTTTGGATCAGACTAAGAGACTTGCATTAGTTTATGCCACAAAGCTTTTGCCTCTTAGTCTTGTCAAAACTCAACCTTCTCATGGCACTCACTTTTCCTCTTACTATGCCTGTCCTTACTGTAATAAACCGTCCTGGGACTTCTTGATTAGTGTATTTCCAATCTTTTTCACTGGACAGCCAACACACCCATTACACTAACATAATCTCTACTATATGGTCATCTCCAAATAGGAAAAAAATATTTATATGGTACCATATAAACAATATTTCACCCTCTAATGCCATTTTTCCATTCTATCCAGTCTTCGGCCATATTATTTGAGTGTTTATACAGCTACCATTTAATTTATGTCCCTCGCTTTTCTGTAATTATCGCATTAAGAAAGTACTTTCATTTCAGGACAGATGGCTTTGTACTTTATTCATCTATACTTAGATGAATAATTACAAAAGTTTGAGCCCAACATTCAGAACAAGGCTCAAATAATAGAGGAAGTGATGGTTTTCTCATAGTAGTCTTCAAGTAGTCAATGGACGCAAATGCAGTTTCAAAATAAACTCCTTTCACATATAAGACACCCTATCCGTATTTCTGCATTGACTGTCAAGAGGCCTGAATAAAAGCAAATTGCTAACACAGAACAAAGGACTTAAAATCCTTTCTTACCTTAAAATAGGTGAAAATCATTTAGTCTAATTCAATGCAGGCAATGAAAAGAATACTGGGTTTTCTTACCCAAGTGGTACTCTAGGAAGCGACTTGAGAATTACTGGAGGACTTCCAAACTGCTTGAAAGGCTTTAGGCAAACATCATAGTTTTAACTGCAGAGGAGATAATTTTTTCTTTCAGATTTCAAAGAGAAGTGCTCTCTGAAAACAGAGCCACCACTCTGCTCACAGATTATTGATAAATTTAAATGGCAAAATGGAAATCACTCTATCTCTTTAGAAAATAATTACATAAAAATCCAAATTTGGAGTGGATACTCAAAAGGAAATACTTATTCAAATAAGTAAAATTAACAGGACCTGGTGCTTAATTTAGAATGAAAGGACAGGCATGAAGGTGGCAAAGGTGTGGTTTTGTAAATTATTGCTATTTATAAATGATCAGTTCAATTCATCTCAAAAGATTGTTGCCGAATTCTCATTTACATACTTTATACCTCTTCACTAGTGCATAGGGGCTTTGAAATGCATGTAAGTGTAATTGATGTCAGAACTAACTTAAAAAAATACTAGAATATTTTCATATTTTAAAGTGTTTTTATAAGAATATAATTCAAAGGCAGATTTAATTAAAAAAAAAAAAAAAAGCCTAAATGTGAAGTGATTAGTTTGCAATATCCACTAATCTCTTCTTGTAGCTTCTCTCAACATTTAATAAGGATTTTTACTATATTCCATAAAGCCTAATGTTCCTTATGTACGTTTACAACATTCAATGCAATGGCTCTGAAAGAGCTGGTATGGTTTACTATAAACAAAACAACTCCCTTGCCCCTTAGAAAGCACCACTCTAAATGTAGACATTTAAGTGACAGCTTTCAGATTACAAATATTAAAACATACTTAAGGATGCTTGTGGAAATCTTATAGGTTTAGTACGATGTCTATCCATCAATTAGTAATTCACTGATATATTCACTTAGCACCAGATTAGGAACAGGACCCAGTCACTGTGAAACTGTTTATTCCAAATAATTGCACCAAATTGTGGATGTAGAGGATGCATTGCAGAGGTCAGTGCCCATGACTGGGACTGGCAGGACCAACATGCTTAACACTTGTTCTGAATTCTGGATCTCCTCAGTGTAGCCCTTAGTGTGGTTACTTCATGGGAAATTTACACCTTGATATTTTGCCTTGAGGAAAATGTTACATACCTGGATATGTAACACTCCTTCGATTGAAAAGGCAGTGCTATCTTTCCTCCCTTGTGTGTAATAACAGAATTATTAGAACAGTTGCCTAAGAAAATAGAGACGGCTTCATTTTATGAGCTCAAGAACCCTTTCCATTCATAAGAAAGAACATTAACCATGAAGTTATAGAATAGACCATGAAGAAGCTATCCCTCTTATTGGAACTTGGCTGCTGTCCAGATAGGAATGCAGTAACCATGGGACAAGAAAGAGAGCAAGAAAAAATCTTTTTTCTTTCTGGTCAGCTCAGCCTCAATTACTGTAGCTTTTCTCTGCCAGTAGTCTTGGCTAGTATTAGTTTCTTGGAAGAGATTTCATGGCGGAAACTTAATTTTCAAGCAGATAAAGGGGTTTTCTTAACTGTTCTCTTAGAGTAATTCTGCATTCTTCATCCAGCCTAAATTTCATGTCTTGGTGCCATGTTCCTTTGGAGCTTGTCCTCAGCCTTTGCACATTTCAGCAAGTGTACAGCTAGTTTGAATGATTTAAAATATTTGCTGAAAAGACCAAGGACATACATGAGTGTTTACTCTTGTTTACAAGAGAGTATATTTTCAGGATTACTGAACAGAAGAAGATGGAGAGTAACTTTATTGGCAAATCAGAAAGTCTTTGATAAAAATTAAAGATGTTAGAGCTTCAGCTGCAATAAAGGGTCTAGATTGTTTGACACTACACTAGGATCAGGTACTAGGTATTTAGCTGGTTTGCAACAAAAGCAGAAGCTGATCAAACATGGTCCGTGTTCCACTTTGCCTGCCACAAAAAAACCCATAGTCTGCCACAAAAAAAAAAAGACCATAAGTCTGCATCTTTTATACCATACCTCTTCATACGGGAGAGCATAAGATGGCATGATACTGGTCCTCAAAAGGTCACTTGCATCAGGATCACCACTGACAGGTACTCTGGTAAACACCTCTAATATGATGTGATTCAATGACAAGTGAGCTTTGGTAAAGAAGTAGTAATTGAAATGAAACCAAATATACTGTTTTAACTCACTACTGCAAGCTTTAAGACTTTAACAATTAATTTACTTTTCAGGAAATTAAGGATCTTTATCATTGTCTATCAGGTTGGATAGATACCAAGTTTTGTGTCAACCAATGCATGATATTCAAATGTTTCAATTAAAATTTTGCAGAGTTACAAGTAAGTATAGCTGCCTTCATAAAAACAAATTCATGGGTTTTCTTCTGTCCATTATATGTTGGTCACTTCCTTTTTCATTTACTGCCAATTAAACACAGAACCAAGGAACCAATTTTTCCACCCGATAGATCATGGTTCATTTCAACTGCCTGCACCAGGTGTTGGGATAAGAAGCTGTAACCCAAATTCTGAGATTGAGAGATTAAGCAACAGAGTTAGGACACTAGACTTTAGGACTCTAGACTTCAGGACCACAGACTTTATTAAATTGCTGGCCAGAATCCCCTGGGAGATAATGAAGGGAGCAGAGTTGCTTTGAATGGCTGATGGATATAGAAAAAATAAATTATTACCATTCAGTATTCTGTCCTATAGAAAGATAAGGCATTTTGACAGAAGGCCAAGCAGGAAATTCTTAAAAAACTAAAATACAAAGAGATAGCATACATGGAGTGGAATTAAGGACAGGCAAGGAAAGAGGAGTGCAGTAGCATTTCTTAGGCATTCAGGGGTAAATAGAAAAGCCAAAGCCCAGCAGGACTGAGCAATCTATTTTCATGAGTGGCAGGTGATAGACCAAAAGGCTACAGTTACAATTTCAGGCTTGGCATCTTCAGACTGACATTACGAAAAACTTCTTCATTATAAAGTTAGAACAGCAGAGAAAGAGATTGCCCATTCAGGCTCTTCCAAGACTCCACTGGATAAAGCAACATTTGGCTGACTCCAGTATTGAAGGTAGTCCTGATTCAAGTGGGAAGGTGCCTAGATGACTGTTAAATGTTCTTTGAGCCAATATTCCTATGGTTCTGAAAATATGTGTGTATAAAAACCTTTTGAAGTTTGTTTCAGAACCAAAATTAATCCTACGAACACCAGCAGAAAAATGGTTTGCAATCTCTGTTTGCTCTTTGATATGTGCATGGTCATCTTCCTTTTCACTGATAACTCTTCCTTACATCTTTTCACTCACTCTTCTTTTTTTCCATCACATCTACCTCATCTACTTTCTCTTACCTTTCATGCTTTTCGAAGCTCTGAGTCTCCCTACCTATTTGTTCTCTGACTCTAATGAGTTGCTCTTTGGCATTTCCACTCCATCAGTGATCGTAACCCAAACTATTCACTTGACAGTTTCTGCCACAGGAGTCTTAGCACTTTTACAAATAGAGTTCACTCCTTGAATTAGCGCATAAAGCCATTAACCTCTCATCTTTCATTTCCCATCTTGAGACCCACAGGATTTAGAAACAGTCAACTGATAATGGCTAGGTAAAAGGCCAATGGGGACTGTTGATACCTATTTTAAAAGTTTACAATGATGTAGAACCATCAGGTTCAAAAGTACCATAATAGATAACCTTAATTATAATGATTTTAATCTTATTAAGGTTTCTGTCCTCATCTTCTGTCTCACTGTAGATCTGCTGCTTCCCTACATTTTGTCTTATCTTACAAGCTCTGCAAGCTAGGCAGCACACTTTCCATGGTCTTGCCACAGCACTTCACAAAAAAGGTCCACATCCTTTTAAATCTCATATAAGCTGATGAGTAAAATAAGCCTCAGTGTCACTGTGTTTAAGAAAGTTATTTAATCTTAACAGTGTTGTTTCATAAATTAAGAATCAGTCAAGTAACTATGGACATAATTTAAAAACGATTCTTATGGTTCAACAAAGAAGCTGAAATTTCCATCTTTTTATGAAGAGCAATAGTTTTTTATTTAGAAAAGAATTTCTTTCATTACAAAGTAATCCAGAGGACTCATAGGTTACCATATACATAAAAGGCAAGGCAGATAAAACACAGTATAAACCACATTGAATAGTCATGTGGGGACGAGGGGACAGAGTGTATCCTCAGCAAGTTCGCTGATGATACCAAACTGGGAGGGGTGGCTGACACCCCGGAGG
>JAOXNO010000013.1:113032038-113044627 GCA_028565335.1 Limnodromus scolopaceus | reverse complement strand
TCCCCAGTTCAAGAGGGACAGGGAGCTACTGGAAAGAGTCCAGCGAAGGGCAACAAAGATGATTCAAGGATTGGAGCTATATACAGAGTTTTTGCCTTCCAAACTTCCTGCTCCCTGCCGATGTGCCTGAATGTAGAAAAATTGGGTGCAAATTTCTTTTTGTCTTCTCTGAGGTCAATCCATGCAAACAAATATCTTGCTTTTGAATTAAGGATATTCCCCATGAAATATAGATTCTCTGGTAGGAATTTTGATTATCAGCTTACAGGGAATCTGCAGTGAAGGTCTAAGCAGCAGAACAACCATGCTTATCAACTGCTAATGGCCTTTCCTCACATCCTATGGGTTAAAAAAAGAAGAGTTATTTCAGTAACCATAAAAAAGGACCACGTGCAAATGTAATATTTGTGCAGCTAACTATATGTGCAAGTCAACACCATTGTAGAAACAGAGAACTAGGAAACTTAGTATTCTCTTCCACATTCTGCTTTCTGTAAATTTGACGATTTTCCCATTCTGTCTTTGTTTTCCCATTTATAATATGTGAATAGTAACAATTAGTGAAGAATTTTATTAAATAAATCAATAAATCAATAAATAAAAGGTTTTTAAAAGCAGCAATTTATCTTTTGTTCCTGAGGCAAAAAAAAAAAAATTCCTTTTATATTTGTAGACTTCAGAATGGGTTTGTGAAACATTTGCAAGTATTTTTTGCAGCTATCCAAAGGAGTAAATGCTTTTCTTATTTGATTATGCCTGAAAAGCAAGAAGCAGCAGATACACAATATTTCCTGCTTCGTTAATAGAAGGGGCTACTGTAAATATCTTCCTTATGATTATTGGGACGGGGTTTTACAGCCAGGTCATTCATATAATGCTTTCTCTCTATTTTACTTTTTACCCATGACTTAGCAAATAAAATCCTCCATGTTTGCAAACTAGGTAAAAGCCGAGGCATGAAGTCTAGGTCCTCAGAAGCAGTTATTGTAATTGTCTCAGAGACATTGTAAAACTGCAAATAAAAGAATAAGCAAGTTGCAGAGCTGAAGAATGTAACCCATTTCTATAGCTTTTGTCATTCTTCAGCTCCTCAGTTGAGGAGCTGAAGAAGATGTAGTTCCTCAGGTCTCTCTGTGGCAAATTTCTGATTCGAAGAGGTGGGGGATTTTTTTTCAGCTTGCTGTATCTTTTGACGTCATTGAAGAAAAAGGCAGCAGCAGACAGCAGTTGTGATAACAGTTCTTTGACTGCCTGGTCACAGGAGTTTAAAAAATTAGGTAATTTAATGCTGATCTCTAGATCTCTGAAAAACTGTCTTCCAAAATCCTGCCTGGGATGCACAATTTAAGCTTTTTTTATATTATCAGACAAAGTGCATTCAAATGGTTTCCTACTTTTTTCCTGTGTAAGTAGGGCCTATTTGGCGGGAAGAAGGACGTGTTTGCTATACTTAAAATACAATTAATCAGTTCATATGTATTTTATAAAGTGTCACATGGTTACTTACACCAGCTATGCACAACACTGATGCTGCAGCTATATTAGGATTTATGTCTCCTATATGTCTCCTGTGTACATCTACACTTGTCCCTCAGCAAAAGATTATATATACCGGTTCTGTCCTAATCTTCATAGCTCAGTATCTTGTTTCCAACAGTGGCTATAAGGACATTTCTAGAGAAAAACAAAACCAAGTCAAGCATATTGGCATACTGACATTTCACCCTAGTACAGATACTTTCAGCTCAGAAACTTGTAATGAGATGGCATCACCCGTAATGTGATTGCCTTCATTGCTTTGCAACCTACACTAAGGAAAGTCTGAGAATCCAGCCTACACTAAGAAAAGCTTAAGAATACAATGAATGTTCATGAGAAATGCATACTGTGAATGCTGAGAAATCATTTGGTTTTATCTCTTGCTAAAGTTGGACAGATTATAGAAGCATGGAGAAGAGGTCAGGCAAAATATGGTTTTACCTACGTACATACCATTCTGATCATTTGCTAATGAGTGCCATTAACTGTGGCTTTGTGGGATTTATAGTGGTGGAAAAGAAAGGTCACAAGGTTCTGTATCGTAAACTTACATCATTGTATGCAATGGGTCTTCCTCCTCGAACTGTCACTGTACACCTTATAAATCTTACATACAGTCCATAGTTTTAAGGGAAAAAAATGAGTATAATTTACAGAATAAAAATTAATCAACTCAGTAAATCTTCCAAAGCCATGAAAGATTCTCTTTCGATTATTTCAAAATGATGGGGAGAATTGACTAGTTGCAGTCTCAATCGCCTAATGTCCTCAAGACCCATATTAACATTCTGAGCGTTATTAAGACAGATGTCTGTAGCTGTGTAAATTCCCTGTGATGAAAAAGTATCTGAATAAGCAGGAATTAGTCCTGAAATGTTGTAAAATCCTGCGCTGTTAATATACCCTGAGGAGGATGTTACAGCTGAGGTTTAGATGTACTTATATAAAGCTCCCTATCTTGGAGCTAATGAAGAGATACTGACAATTTTGCTGCAGTGTCTGTGAAGTGTCTTAATGACTACAGATTAATCAGTTTCTAAAGCAGCATTCCCTAGTGATTCTCCACCCCAAAAATCATAACCCAAAACAAGCAACTGAATGTCGTTAATAATTAAAAAATAAAGAAATAAAACAACAAGGGAAAAACAAAACAAAACCCCCAGCACCTCACCTCTTCGTGTCATGAAAGCTGGAAGCATTTTTAGTCACATTCTCCACAGGAAAAAAAGCCAGAGATGACACTGGATTTAGTGGAGCAGTCAGTTAATTGTTACGGTAAGGGTTTTAATTTTCTTCTCAATGTAAATCACAATTGAGGAAAGCATCTGCCACCTCCGATATTTCCTGTGCAGTAAATTTAAATGGATTAATCACCCTGCTTGTTCTGAAGTCCTGAAGAGTGATGGGCACTTGCCAATGGGCTGTGGAGTCCCTGGCTCATTGATTTTTAGCTGTCTGGGGGGAATTGGTGGGGCTATAGAATGATTTAAATAGAAATTAAAAAATAAATCATGCTCCAACATTTTTTCCCCACCTATTTCCACGCCCTATCATCAGAAAATGATTAAAATATTTTCCTGGAGACTGAGTGGGTTTGCTAGCAGACTGCCAGGATGGGATTGCACTTGATCACAGTCAAACGAGGATTGTAATTTTGGTTTTGCACTGGAGCATTTTTACTAGTCTAATAGAATTTCTTAACATAGCGGTCGATACAGAGTATCTCAGTCAATGGCCATTTTTCCAAATGACTTCAGTGAGTTTTGTGTTCTACCCAAAATCTGCAACCTCTCACTCTGGAATTCATGGAAATTTGGTAACTTGCAGAGCCCATGTGAACTGTCCATGGACAACTGTCTTGCCACATGGTACCTTTCTCTTTCTTTACAATTGCTAAATCCCATTAAAAAAAAGAGAGGCTGGGGGATGGGGAGGCAGGGTGGGAAGCCAGCTGTCAGAGTCTGCCCAGTGCTCATCTTACAAGTAAATAATGTCTGAGGCTGAAATGGGGTCTTGAACAGTTCTAAATGGGAGAGAACATGGTAGGAGAAACAGTCTCTCACTTAAGAAACATGCTGCATTGCTGAAGAAGCTCTTGATCAACAGAAAGACAGAAAATATGAAGCTAGGAATTAGAAAACACATAATGACTCACTTGTAAGAGACCCTTTGCTTTCTTAAAGAGGGTACATCAAGCTTTCATGCTTCAGGTATTTTTTTATCCTTTTTAGAAAATATATTGTCCTTGGATCCCTCATATTATCGTTTCTTTTTCACTTTTTTTTTATTTTTGCATTTCCCTGCCTTATATTTCAGAAGGTTAATATACATTTGTTCCTTCACTATTTTATCAAAAAAATAACTGTTCTACCAAGAGACATTTTCTACTATTTCCATGTGGTTACTAAAATGAAGAGATTTTTTTCTCTGTTTTTTTCCTGTGCCTGAGCTAAAATTAATCATACTGAAGGCCTATAAACCATTCAAAAATGAATGCTGCCAATACTCATCAGTCTTGCAGAACTGAAATGATGGGAGGATAAATAGTTGCTTTGGTGAAATTAGTTGTATAGTTACATGAAAGAAAAAAATATCATGTGAGGTTAGCTCATGAATGTATGGCTGAAATAATTTTCTAGCTCAAGCATTGATTTAAGCAGCCTGTGAAATAGCATGAAGTGTAAGTAGATAACTGCTTTGGCTGTACAAATTAGCTGCTTTTAAAGGTATTAATGTCTATGAAGGTATGCTAGAGAACATCTTTTGCCTAAAGATCTCAATGTGCCTCATATATTCACTAATTAAGCTTCACAATAAACTTGCAAGTTAAATAAAGAGCATGAAGCTATTTTTCCTAGGACAAAGCTCTACCAGATCAGAAGACAGTAGCTTTTTCTGAATGTAAACCAATATTTTGCAAAAATGCAAAGGCAATGAACGCTTTAATGAATTTTAAATGGATGTGAGTGCTTGTATGAAGTCTCAGTCTTAGAAATGTTACCTTGAAGAATGTAATGACTATAGAATTCTGGTTCCTATCACAGTCCCAAGCAAAAATCACCTCCTTTGCAGGAGCATTGTTTCATCAACATCATGCTACCTCAGCCGTGCTCAGATAAATCAGAGTTGATTCACAGGAAGGAGAACCAACTGCTGTAGTTTCCTATCCCAGTGCCAACACAGATATGTAGCTTCTTATTCAGGTTGAAAGTACAACTGAAAAAATATATGGTTGTTTGCACACAGAGTTTATAATTTACAACATGGATGGAAGGGTACAAATTACTTTGATTTTCTACTCGGTTTGTCAGTACATGAGGAATAAAGAAAGAGCAACTGCCCCCATGCCTAGTGTATTATTATTTAATCCAGACAACACAAAGGCTGGATGATCAGACTACAATGACGTTTCTAAGAAATAATAATGATAAAAAATATATTTTTTCCCCCTCAGTAATCCTTTTCTAAAAAAAAGTTGGAAAACGATAATCTTTTGTCTCAGTAATGCATTTGATCCAACCAACTCTTTCCTTACAGTAGTGGACAAGCAATGACATTTTCTTCTCAGAAGGTATTTTGAGGCACAATTTAAATGTGAAGAGATACAGAGTTTGTCAGACAAAGGAATGGTGGGAGACCGAAGGGCAAAGAAAGGACCGGCGAGCATGTGATTTTTCTGTCTACAAAGTTACAAAATACCCAATGTACTTCTCTATAAAAAGCATGGGATTATTGAAACAGGCAAAAATAGTCTTGGGAAAAAAAAAATCACAACAATAACAAACCAACCAAACAAAACCAACCAAGCACCTTTTGCTGGGAAGTTATCCAGAGAGTTAGGTTTCATATGCAATCTATTTATTAAGTGAGTATGGGGTATTCTGTAAGGTTGGTTTTCAATATGATTGTTTGTCTGTCTTCCTGCTCAGTTTTCTGTCTGGAAAGGTGTATGAGACACATCTACATAAACTCATTGAGAAGGTATAAAATACACAATATCAGTCTGAATTATCTGGATTCAGACTGCAACAGAATTTTATCCTGCTTTTGTCAGCCAGGCCCCAACAGCTTGTCCATGACACATACAGCTGAACCTCTAATGTGAGTAGGGAGGGATAGGTCCGAGTCCGGGCAGCCTATATTTCACCTCCTTTCTCCCAGATCTGTCAAGGAAGACAGATTCCTCCAGACTTGAGGTACGGTGAGTATCAACACAGAGACAGCAGCTAATTGTTCAAGGGAAAATCTGGTTGTGCTAAAGGGAGAGTTTAAGCCAGGTGTCCCAGTCTTTACTCTCTCGTATGCATAATATAAATATATTTATACTACTGTGTATATATACACCTATGATAATTCTAGGTGGGCGATAACTAGGTATATGGTAGATATTTGTGAATGTATCAACAAGAAAGCCGAACAGAGAAGCTGGGAGTATGCAGCCATATAGTTCAGTCTGACTTTATTTAGACAAAGAGAGCAATGGGGAACGATATGAAAAGCCGCTGGAGGAGGGCAAAGATTTAGAAATGCTACAGGCAACATTATTAAGACAATATAACCTGAATTTTCCCTTGTTAAGTGGATTACAAAAGGATAAAAGACAGCTACAGTGGTTAAATGAGGAAAAGATCAAAGACATAAGGACAAAAACTAAAGGAATTTAAAAGAGAAGAAACCAAAGCTAAAGAATCTGTGACTTGTCTCCTGATTTGTGTATTTCCTTTCATGGCGCAGCTGTGGAAACTTTAAAAGCTTTGAGGCCTCAATGTCAGGCCAGGTTCCGTTTCGCTCCCATTTTTTAGGCTGTGAGATGAAGTGGCCATTGTCTGGCTTCTGCTGAGACCCTTGGCAAGGTCTTTCCTGCTGGACTGGGCAATAGGATCTGTGGGGTAATAGGACATGTCACAGTTCCTGCTCACCCACTTTCCTAAAGGACTGACACCAGATGGTGTTGATCATTTCTGCCCACGTTTGGTCATCACCAGATAAGACATCCAGCGTCTCTATTCGATGTCTTTCTGTTTCTTCTGCTCGCATTGGAAAGGAACAGCCAGGAAAAGGGAGTTCCTAAGCAGAAGGTACACATTGCTTTTGCAAAGCTATGCTGGTGTGCGTGGCACTGCTTGTTTGCTTTCTAAGCTCCTCGTGTGACTAATACAGTTAGAAACCATCTAACCCTTACTCTGTAGGCTCTTGGGTGCTTTGAGTGCCTTTTATTCTCTTGTTCTACATGTAAAACAATGTATCTCTGATTTTGATGCTCTCAATGCTTCTGTTGTAGAAATAAATAATAATAATTACAGCAATTTGTCTCCAATAAATTAGTCTTTTAAAAGTAAAATATGTGTTCATTTCAAAGAGTTTCTTATTATACAAATATGGCACCTGTTTTCAGCTAAGAGCAGGATCACAAATGCTATGATTCAGGGAGCAGAGCAGAGACTCACAAAGTTAATACAATGTGTTGATTGCTTTATGAAGAAGTTGCAAGCTTATGAATGCTTAACAGTCTGCAATTAGTGACTACTGGTGAAAACACACCCTCCTTAGGACATCAGCAAATCCATGAATTTCAATAAAGTAACAACTAAACCAATTAACAAGTGAACACAAAATCAATTATTGTGAAACAGGCTAGAACAAAACAATGACAAACGCTAGTTTTAGAACAAGAACAGAAGAAACAAAACAAATTAGCATTTCAAACATAAGTGATAACGGTCTACACGTATTAATACATATAAGAGAGATATATCTCATACAAATATTTGCATGCACACACTAAACTCATGTAAAAATACAGCATTTAGAACAAAACCCACAATGAATCCTACCTATATACATTAGAAGATCATTGCTCTTTGATCTTCTTAGGTAATATGAAAGCTCCCAAACCTGTGGCTTAAATCAAAGAAATACTAATGAGAGGAATATAATTAGACATAGAAAAAATTTCTTTATCTTTTAAGTCTTTTAGCTTTTCATAACAGCAACCCAACTTAAAATCAGAGGAAGCCAGCCATGAGAGTATATGATGTACTCCAGACATCATAACCCTTCCTTAAAGGATAGCACACAGAAGCTTGCTGGCTTTGTAATTTGTATGACAGAGGGGTTCACAGCAGTGTCCCATGTGTGCAGCCTCTGAACATCTGAGTATATGATGGCACTAGATCAACATATATGCAGTCTTCCTCTTGAAAATGATGTTGGAGGATTTATTGTCCATGGTCAAGCTGACCTGACTTCACAGAATGGAGTCCTCTTAGATGCTTGATAATTAGGGATCTAATGGAGGCATTCAGAGACTCACTGCTTTGTATCAGATTTCTCCTGTTGATTACGTTTCAAAGGCTAGATGGCAGCATTGTCAACTCTCATGATTTTTATCATAAGTTTCCTGATATTTGGTATTTTCCTTAAAACGCAAGTTGTCAGAATACTAAGTTTCTCTGAAAATCTCAGTGTTTCTTTAAACTGTGTTTTCAACTGTCTGATGGTCAGAAACATGGCTGGAGCTCAAAAAAGAGGGATGATAAAACTGAGGGGCTGGACTCTGAGGACAATTTTATGCAGCTGACGACTAATAGCATAATTCAAATCACTAAATAAATCACTTACAGCACTTAATGAAATGACAATGAGAACAAAAGAATCCTCCAGTTTGCCTCTCAGAAATAAGAGGTAAAGCTCTGTACAGGTGGAGAAAAGCATTTCCCTCTTTCATTCTCAGGATTAATGGTTATTTTTAGGATATCAACTAGAGACAGTCATCTTAGACTTCCAAAGAGCTTTATCAACTTATCTGTTCTGATCCTTTCTCGGCTTTGGCCTGTTGTCATTTTTTATAAGATACTCAAGTCAAAGATCATCTATTTTTATATCACTGCCAAATACCAGGTACAACTCCATTGTGAAATATATAAATAAATAAATACAGTAGTAATAATGTCAAGTATTCATTAAAAACACCGTCACAACAACCTTCAAAGAGTAAATTTTTTTTATACTTGTAATCAGTTATGAAATATTCATTTGTTGTTGATCCTGTATACTGCAGTTAATTTGTCAGTAATTATATGAAGAAAGTTACTAAAATTACATACTGCTTAAATACTTATGTTGCTACCAAACCCATACTTGGATTATAAGACATCCACTACTTAATATATTTTAGATCTCAGTTAAATATCTCATTTAGATCACATTACTTGTATTCTTTACTTTCTTTACATGGCACTAACATTTCTTATAACCACATTAAATTTCTTCACTTACTTCAAATACATGAAAATCATTGCACAGTAAAATAATTCATAGTATAATTTATTGATATAAACTCTAAGTAGAACTGTTCAGCCTTGCTTAAATTTACTGTAGAAGAATAATTTTGGCCAGTCTTATAGAGGAATTCTAACTAGTTAGTATTCTCTTTGGATGTGCTTTGGAATATTTTCAAATATGGTGGCTTTTTGCCCCGTTTTCACAATCGCCTTTCAACTGCAGATTCTGTATTTTATCCTTTGTGTAATGCATGTATGAGTTTGTTTTTCACTCTCCCACCTGCATCTAAAACTACTTCCAGGCAAGGTGTGGATCCCAATATAATTTAAACCTCTTGTGTGTTCATTTCACTAAATTCCTTTTTCAGAGGGTCCACAGATTAAGCGTGTATAGCCCCCGAGTTTCAGACAATGACCTCTCTTTATGAAGAAATTAAACTGAGTAAACTTTTAGTTCTGGACACTCTTTATGTAATTTAGTGCAAACACTTGGTACAACTGCTGTTCTCTAAAAATACACTATATATGCTTTCTATATTGAATATATAAAGTGAAGGGATTTGACAGTTGGAAAGGATTTTATGCTCAGAAAAATTTTTTCTTAAGAAAATGCAGTTTCCTTTATATATAATACCTACACCAACATAATATGTATAGGTAGTTATATATATGCTTTTTTAATCTGATACTTTTGCTCCCAGATTTAGATTTTCCATCAAGCAAGTATAAATGGAAGATTTAATTTCAAGATATTTTCACCAAAAGCAGTATGGTTCAGTTTTTGAATTAAGATTACCATGGTGTTTTGAATCATCTGACAAACCAATAAGCTGTATCACCCTATCAGTACATCGTATTATTGAAGCTGCTCTTATTGACCAAACTCCAACAGGGTTAATACATTCCTATACTGAAGTTTGATTTTCCTCCTGATTAAATTTTTTGGCACATTGTGAAAGGCACTGTATTCTGAATGAATGCTGTGAACTCTGGAAAATATTAAAACAGCACATAGATTTTAGGTGTAGATTTTCATAAGAAAGTAACTATCTTTTCTTAATGTAGCTGAGATAAGGGACAATAAAAATATGATAATTAAACTCAAATTGTCAAATTCATTCATTAACTCTTATAAATATAGGTGTAAACTACAAATCATGTTCAATTATCTAATTTAATGTGAAGGAAGAATTCTTTGGTTTGATTTTAGCCTGCATAAAAACAGATATGCAAGATAGTAGGCTTTTTTCCCCAACATGCAGTTAACTTTAACTAGTTTAAAATATAAATACAGGTTATTAAAAATAAAAAAATAAAAGGAAGAAAAAGTAAAACATTAAATTCTAAAAAAGAAATCCTTCAATTTTCAATTAAATTTAGGACCCTCTGTGCCTAATGGATGATTGGAAATGAGACTTGAGATTGTTTGTTCAACCTGTTTACCTAGGTTTTTTTTTAACAGGGAAAAAAATGTGTAGCTTGGTAAAATAAAAGTGTTCTGAGACAGTGTCCTGATTCCTCTTCATCTTCAGCTAGCACCCTGGAAATCTTCCAAGAAATGTCAGATTCATGTGATATCCCACATAATGATTTCCAGCTGCTGCATGTTAAAACAATGTTGAGGTTACTCTGCACTCAACTTCTAGAAGAGACCCAGCCTGGAAAATGCAGGTCTCCCATACCACAGTCTTTTTTCCCTTCAGTGTAACAAGCACTGACCATGCTCATGTTGCAGCTGAAGAGACATACTTCTTCAACTAAATTGGAATGGATTGTAAGAAATTTTCATCTGCTACCTCAAATATCTCTCTGCTGAGCCCAGCCACTATATATTAGCCACCAAAACCAAAGTGTGCACCAGGGAGCAGTGGGGCAGGCTGCATTGCAGGCTTCAAGGAGCTGGGAGCAGGAAGGCCAAGAGGACCATGCCCTCACCCACATGGGATGGAGCCCCAATGGTAGCCCCACAAGAAGAGCAGAGCATGTCCAGTGATAGTACCCGTAGCCACCTACAGCCCAGACCACCAGGCAAGACCATAGAGACGGGGCAGGTCCTTGGGTCAAGTCAAGAGACCAGGATCAGGAGAGCACAATAATCAGGACCAACAGAGCTGCAATGTTGCTTAAGCAACGATCAGCTGCAAGGGCCTGAGCTTAAATGCAGCTTCTGAGCAAAAAGGTCCTGGGATAGAGGAGGGAATTCATCCTTCCTCTCAGCCCCTCAAGAGAGATGTTTCCACATGGCCCACAGTTATGCAGGTGTACATGTGAGAGCTAACCTTGAGCATCAGTAGCAAAATCAGAGTCTTGACGATATTGCTGGTATTGAAAAGCATTTGGTTCAGCAGAGCTACAATAGTACTTGCTGATCTCTAATAGAATGAATAATTTAAAAAAAAAAAACAAATCTCAGGTGCTAATGATCTAAAGACTGTGTAATAAAATACGTGACAAGGAGCAATAACAATAGAATTTTGGGTAATGATAATGGACATTCAGTTAAAAGTGAATATATAAGGAAGAAATCAGTACCACTTTAGCCATCTCAGCACAACCACCATGCCTTTGTGAAAGACTTCAACAAGCCTGCACAGAGCTACCAGTCATACCTATAAGATATAATTTTGTGTCATTCTCCAGAAGAGCATTCTCTTAGTGTGGATTATTCAGCATCAAAACTGAAGGGGCTGGTCTTTGAGGAAAAGCGAAATGAATCAGATATATTTAGCTTCCCTACACAATAGGAGAACCTATAGAAAAGACACACACTTTTCTTTCTTGGAGGTGGACTGTAATGAGGTCCATGTATTGTTAAATTCTGGTAGTCCACTGCACTGCCTGTGATTTTGATCACTCTTGAGACAAATACAAAAAGCAATAAATGGCTTATAAGAAGTGAAAGGAAGAAAAGAGTATGGAGTCTGAATATCAGCAGTAACTGTCTAATAGTCAGGACATTAAAAGGTTTCAGGTTTTTATTTTATACATTAAACCAATGGGATTTTTAAGCAGCGCATTGAAATTGCTCAGGGGTTTCAGCTTCACTGCATGTGTCACTTAGGCACCCCAGGACAAAACAATTCAGAGTACATTGCTGGGAACAACTTAGCATTGGAAGAAAAGAATGATTTTGTAACCTAACTCCTATGGCTCCCTTACAGTCTGGTTTCTTTTTGCCAGTGGCAACTCACCTGAGTAAAAAGGGTGTAAGAACCATGGGATTTGGTCTCACTCTTTTCTGTAGCTGTCGTTTTCCAATCCTCTGTGAGTCATCACAATGTCTCTCAATAACTATTGCACTTCATATACCTTCAGGAAATGCATATTAAGACCTTTATTTTTAACTATATTCTCAAGTCTTGGGAAGACATTGATTTAATTTTATGCTTCCTTCCCCGCTCCCCCCCTCCCCCCCCCAATTTCTACTGAGCTCAATTTCTGTTTTCCATCCATATTTTAAAATGCCAGGTAGCTTTTTTTGAAGCTAAAGTGAAGCGTTTGGACAATGAAACCTGTCTTCCTTTTTTCCTCCAACTACGATTTAAAAGGAGAAAAAAATGGGCAGAGAATGGCTAGAAAGCAGCCCTGAGGAGAAGGACTTGGGGGTGTTAGTGGATGAGAAGCTTAACATGAGCAGGCAATGCGCGCTGGCAGCCCAGAGAGCCAACCGTCCTGGCCAGTCCCGATGCAGTCCTGGGCTGCATCAAGAGAAGTGTGGCCAGCAGGTCTCGGGAGGTGATTCTACCCCTCTACTCTGCACTCGTGAG
>JAOXNO010000013.1:113006551-113017990 GCA_028565335.1 Limnodromus scolopaceus | reverse complement strand
CTCCAGATGGGGCCTCACCAGGGCAGAGTAGAGGGGCAGGATGACCTCCCTCGACCTGCTGGCCACGCTCTTCTTGGCCACAAGGGCACATTGCTGGCTCATGGTCATCCTGTTGTCCACAACAACTCCCAGGTCTTTCTCCTCAGAGCTGCACAAGCTATTGAAAGCTGACAGAAAAGGCAGAAGGACCAGCAGTGCAAAGTCTGGTTGGAGGCCAGTGACTAGCAGTGTACACCAGGGGTCAATACTAAGTCCAGTCTGTTTAACATCTTCATTAGTGATCTGGATGATGGGGCAGAGTGTATCCTCAGCAAGTCTGCTTATGACACAAAAATGGAATAAGTAGCTGATACACTAGAGGGCCGTGCTGCCATCCAGGGGGACCTTGACAAGCTGGAGAAATGGGCCAAAAGGAACCTCATGAAATTCAACAATGAGGAGTGCAACATCCTACACCTGGGGAATAACAGCACCAGGCACCAACATATGCTGGAGGCCACCCAGATGGAAAGCTGCTTGGCAGAAAAGACCCTGGGAGTCCTGGTGGACACCAGGTTGGACATAAGCCAGCAACATGCCCTTGTGACAAAGAAGGTAAATGGCATCCTGGGCTGCATTAGGAAGAATGTTGTCAGCAAGTTGAGGGAGGTGGTCCTTCCTCTCTACTCAGCACTGGTGAGGCCATACCAGGAGTGTTGTGTCCAGTTCTGGGCTCCTCAGTACAAGAGAGACATGGACATACTGGAGAGAGTTCAACAAAGGGCCACAAAGATGATTTAGGGACTGGAGCACCTCACGTATAAGGAAAGGCTGAGAAAGTTAGGACTCTTAGTCTGGAGAAGACAAGGCTGAAGAGGATGTTATCAATGTATATAAATACCTGAAGAGAAGGTGCGAAAAGGACAGTCAGGCTTTCAGTGGTACTCAGTGACAGGACCAGAGACAGGGGGCACAGATTGAAACAGAAGAGGTTCCACCTGAACATCAGAAAACACTTATTTTACTGAGAGGGTGGCTGAGCACTGGTACAGGTTGCCCAGGAAGGTTCCAGATTTTCCCTACTTAGAGACTCTGCAATACTCTTTAGGTTCCAGACACTCCACCTTCACTCTAGGTGGCCCTGCTTGAGCAAGGGGCTTGGACCAGATAACATCCAGAGGTCCCTTCCAACCTCAGCCATCCTGTGATTCTGCGAAAAGTTTCCGTACAGAGAAACAAATTCACAAGTGATCAGTGAAAGGACGAACAGTCGTATGAGAAAGCTTATAAAAATATTGAATTATTTGGAGTTCAACAAAAACAGATGACAAGATCTTGCTGAAAGATCTCAAGTGATACTGTGTGGCTGACATTATGATGAAGTAAAAGCTATTTACTGCTGTTCAGCATGAGGGACAGGGTATTGAGCTAGATGGACTTTTGATCTAACGCTACATAAACATTACTATTGTCTAGATAGTTTACTAGGATCAGAATATACAAATGGAATGTTTATGGATTCTTCAAACACTTTCTCATGGACCACTTTTAACCTCGCTAGTGGGACAAGACAGCAGGAAACGCCCACAGCCATTCACACAACCATCAGCCTCTTCACCCAAGTCAGAAGCGCCTGAAATAATTGAACACTCATTTTTTGGATAGCAGTGCCTTTGGGTGAAAACTCCAGTGACTGCAGGATTGCCTTGTTTATGAACCTGGTTTCTAGTGAAATCAAAGCAAATGCAAGAAGAAATATCAGTTCATAAGGCCATCACCTACAGGGCACTAGCCAATGAAACCGGGGCTAACATGCTTTATGAGCAATTACCCTAAATATAATCAATTACACAGATTATAACTGCCAATTTTTCATGAACTAAAAGGCTGAATCCTTTTCTCTCTAGTTTTAGTTTTGATAAACAAGATGGAGGTTTTTTTGGATATTTTTGATTTAGTTTGTGATATCCAGTGCTACAGCAAGTAACAAGATAAAAACCTGAAGATACAGCAATAAGTATCAAGCGACACCAGCTTGTTAGAGTGAAATCTGTTAGAGAAAAACATAATTGTGGAAGAGATTTTGTAGAAGAGACATGTTTGCTTCATTAATTTTGGGGCTACTGCCAAGAATCTGTTCAGTGGAGAAAAATACTAGGAAGTAGCTAGAGGATCTTTAGCACTATATAGATAGGTGATTGACACTTTTGCTGCTACATATATATCAGACTTTTCATATGTATCCTAACATAGATTGACCAAGATTTTTTTGTCTGCTTATTTTTGCTATCATGATATAGTGTGCAAAGAAAAAAAAAAAGATGTCTTCCTTTCACAGAGCATAATTTTTGTCAGATTACAAATGTCACTGTAGCCTGCTGGTTTTGAATTCCACTTCACAAGGACTGTATCATTCTTCCCTGGTTAGTCCAAGTCAATAAGTATTCTTACTAAATTGTGTAAGACTTTGCAGCCTCAATTAAACCAGGATGCCAGATGTTACAGACACATAGTAAGTGACTGAATCCTTTCAGTAAACACAAGAGCAGTTAAAGATTCATTGTTGTAGGTAGCATTGTGCTGAACAAGTGAATAGAGAATAAGTAGATACCCTTTCAATAGGATGTGTTCCAGAAAAAATAAGATGTTTAAAAAAAAATAAAATTCAACTTGCCAGTAGAGGCCATTTTAAATGACATAAACACTCTATTGAAGCAGCCAGTAGCACAGACCCAATACTCTCATTTATGAAATGAAAGTCTAAAAGGAGTTAAGGACTTGTCTATTGCAATTGAGAACACTAGATCTATATACTTTATACTTTGTCATATCAAGATAAAAGTAATTTGCTAGTGGGAATCTGCAAACATTTCTTGCAAAGTTCTGGCAACACAACAATTACAGTGACAGGTAATATGCTGTTCTGGAGCCTTCTCAGGAAAAGAATTTCCATTCGGTGTCAAATGGACACTTGTCAAGCCAAGATGAATGTACATACTTAAAAGAATGTCGTCCATCTAGCATGACAACTTCTGTAGGCTGAACAAATTCAATATGCTTCAGGTATGATAGTTCAAGTAAATGTGTGAAGCACCATATGGAAGAAGTGAACACCTGCTGCAAGGTGTCACCTAGCAATATTGCATGTGTCTGATGGAAGATTGCTGACATAATTCACAGAAGGGACAGAGTTTGTCCCCTACAGATGAAGAAATGATGGTAATGTGATTCATGGGGGACTTGAAAGAAGAGCAGATCCAAAACCTGTCACTTTTAGTAATGTACCTCAATGACTGCAGTTGCCATTTTTTGCAAGTTAGTTTTTTTCAACCATTATTAGCTACATGGTCTTCTTTTGCCCTTTGGTTTTACAGAGTTGGTTTATGGGGATGAAGGACACAATTTTCCTACGGCATATGATTAGGCACTTTAGAGATTACATTGGGGACTTCCCCGTACAGTCTTTCTTTTCCTTGCTTGTACAGTCTCACTGCATTCACATTTATATGATAAGAACTGTTATGGTAGAGAATGTGGGATGATGCCCTATTTTATGAATTGTTTAGGGAAGGCTCTGGATTCCTGGAAAGTAGTAGGAGCACAAAAAGCTCTCTGCACAATTTGAAAACAAATGGAACTGTTTTCACATAGGAACATCAAAGATGTTATAAATATAACTGGGGTCAAAGGGGCATAGAGGTCTCTGGAGGTAGAAAGTAGATGGAGGCATAAGTAACACAGTTCACTCACGGTAACTTATTCTGAGAGGATGGCCAGCAAAGAAAAGTTGGCTAAGAAGCCCAAGACAAAGATTGCTATTTGTTAAAATAAGTGGGAAAAAGTTTCCTAGCAGTGTTTTTGAGGAAGAACATTTACACATAGGGCAAAGTACAGTCCAGCATTTAGAGTAGCATCTGAATATTGTTTCCATGTGAAGGTTTACAGGGAGGATTTTTCTTTCTTTTAACTAAGCATATCAAAGCTTGCTGAGAATTTACATGAGTGCAAGTAAAGAAAAAAAACATAGAGTGCAGGAAACGACAAAGATAAATGGTGCTCCCACTACTCATTCCAGGTTTTCTTCTTTATTTAGCTAGATTTACGTAATGAAAAAAAAATGCTGTACATAAAGCTCTAGGCTCTCCTACTTAATATTTCAATGGTATTCTATATCCAGCAGTATTAAAAAAATAAACATTCAGCATGAACAAATCAACTTGGGTGAGGCAGCCAGTGAATAGCACAAACCACAGCATTTTCACTAACAGTTGTCTCCTAAAACACAGTGTTACCTGTCTCTGAAAAATCCTTACACACAAATGGCGTTGGCCATGTTCCTGGACTGTTCCCGAATAAAACCAAGTCACAGAGATCCAGGAGTACTTACAAAGCATATCCTGCCAGCAGCATGTGTCCTGGTAGGGGACAGAGAAGCTCTTAGATAATCACATCTCTGACTTAGGACTAGAGAGACAATGACCAGCCATTATGAATATTCAGCATAGATCCCCCTAGACAAGCATCCTGCTTGGTGTTTTGTCATCCATGCATGACTACCTTTAATCTGTGGTGATAAATTATGCATTGTAATAACCTAGTGTTTAAAAGGCTTTGGACAGCAGAAGCCAGATCTAAAAGCAAAGCTAATGTAACTGCAGCAGCTAGAGAGCAGTGATACAAAGTGGATTCCCATACTTTTTAATGTGATCACCGTCAACTGGCTACTGAATACCAACAATCAAACAACCCCAAAAATCTGTGATTTAAAACTGAACAAATGATCAACAACCAAAGAGTTGTTTATAAGGAAACAGCTGGATCTTGACCGTCCATTTCCTAAGTGTTGCTACATTGGACATTTTTACCTTCTATATTGTACGGCCATTTAATTTGTTTTTTCTCTTATTGAAAAACCCTGGATTAATCAATTCTCAGACTTTTTCATGCATGATTGTAAGTTTATTTGTATATATATATATGTGTCTGTCAGAAGACATTACTGTGAGGTAAATATGCATGATTACTTAATTCCAGGGAAATAACCTATGCATCATTTGGCAAGGCGTAAGTGCACATAAGTTATTATGAACCCTGCAGCTACATTAATTTAGCAAAGTTTTCATAAATGTGTGGCTACATTAACAAGGAGACTATTTCTTTCCCTGCTGTATTGCTTTGGTTTTGGAATTGCATCCCTTCTGTGTCTACGTAATAAAGAAGGTCCATTTGTACAAAGAATGAAAAGGTATAATGAGTCATCAAAATAGGGTAATTTTATATAGAAAAGGTTGTTCTGTAGTAATTTGTTGCAAAGTTGGAAATAATTGGAAGCAACGTTCTGAACACTTTCCATAAATATGGCATTCTGGGTAAAAGAATTATTGTTATTTTGGAAATTAATCTAATTTTTGTCTGCACGTTGTCATTTATGTGAATAGGACTTGTCAGCTTGATTTGTTACAATGCCTGAATTGCTTGCTTAATCCCCAAAAATATAAATAAAACATTTAATTGCTTTAACTGGGAATGTTAACCTTTTCAGGACTGCACTCTGAGTGTGCATCTCAGGAACAAGCTTTATTATTGCCTTTACACATTTCAAAATATGATCTCAGTAAAGCTATTGGAAAAATATGAAAAAAAAAAAAAAGCTATTTGAAGAATGATTCACTAAAGAATCCTGGGTTTTGGGGAACAATACAACATAGAGATTGAGCCCTTTCCAGACTAAACTCATCCATGGGACATACAAAGACCATGTGATTTTGGCAAGGCAGGTCCATTAGCTGTAGTGGACCAATCACAGAGGTCAAATTTATAGATAGGGGAAGATTATCAGATAATCCTAGTCAAGGATTCTGGGAGTTTTACATTAAGCTCTGTGTTTTGTGCTGTCCCTAAAACTGAATCACAAAGAGGAATAATTCAGATTAACAATACTTCAAATTGGAACGTCGGCCAGGTAGAAGAACTAAGGACTGAGACAGAATAAGTACTTCATGCAGCTTTTTGACAGTAAATGAGAAGCATCCAGCATGCTAGTCCTGCCCTCTGAAATAGAAAAACAGGAGGGATCTTCAGAGACTATTCTGTCTTCATGCTCAAGCAACTCTGAGAGCACATAAATAAAAGATGGGGTGGAGCAACCATATTTTACACTGATATTCACAGTTGTTCAGCATCAGTAGAGCCACTTTATTAGTACACTGGCAGCTGTTGCAGGAGAACTAGTAAATGAGAAGCAAAAAACTCAGGAGAGTTATCAGTTGAACTACAGCTTAAGAAACGCTACAGGCTATCTAGATCTGTCTGTGAAAAATACTGCAGTGTGAGTGCTCAAGTTTAACTCCTCTGAAAAGTAAGAATTGTGTGTACGGCCAGAATGATAGTTATATTTAACATTTGGCTTTATGACATTATATTGAACAAAACACATGATCTAATTTGATTATTTTATCTTAAAAGAATTCTCATATATACTCCAGATGTGCAGTGGCAAACAAAAAAGTTTGGTACAATTTCCCAACTGCTTTTGTAGAACTGCTAAAGACTGCCCAAATATTAAATATGTTTCTTCTTCCTTTTTTTTTGCTGCTGGCTATACTGCCAGAATAACTCCACATATTTGTTCGAAACATAGGAAATCAGTGTTAGTTATGACTCAAGTAGTCCCATTTACACTCCACTTGATAGCAGAAGGATTATTATGCTGCAGTGATCTGTAGAAAAACTAAACGGGTCTGATTGATTGACTTTATTTCTCATTACATTTACATTGCTGAATGGCATAAACTGTAATTTAGAATCTTTTTTATGCAAGATTTCTCTGCTAAAACTATGTGAAAAAACCCACATTATAGATTAATACCATAGACTAACTACTGTTTGATTGCTGGCTGGTAGTAACATTTCAGAAAGACTGAGCTTAAGAACATTTTTAGCTGTAGTGGTAATGCATGGCGGCGCAACGTTATCTTATCAATGTTTCGTTTTGTTAAACAAGATGTTAAGGCTGTCTAAGTGCAGACTTGGCTTTCAGAAAGGAGTAGTATCCCTATACTTTATCCATTTTACTTCTTTTCTGAATTACTTTCAAAACCATTCTGTGATCAGCTACCCTATAGTATTTTTAGGCTGGCAAATTGTACCACCAGTTAAGTTTTCATATATCTAGTAGAAATCACTTTCTCAAGTTCAAAGTGTTCAGCTTGAAGGTTGTAACTGTGTAAACAGCACATAAAGATCAAGGAAAATATGATATAAAAGTTCTGCACAACTCATTCCAGCTTAATTCATTTTATAATTTTATAGTATGCTTATGGCATGGACCTTAATGATGTTGACTAGCCAAATCAATGAAATGTTAGTAATATATTGTAATAGCACACACTTCTTTAAAGCCCATTTACTAAAACCTTTATTTTGTATCTTTAAGAGCTAGAAATGTTTTGAAAATCGCGTGGAACACAGTCAATTTTATTTGATTTTGGGAGTAGTGTTTTCTACGTTTGTGAGCCTAAGGGAAGGTTAATAGTCAATACAGTCATCCTAAAAACAGGAATTATTAAGGCATCGTACTTTCTTCCTACTCCAAAAAACAGTGAGAGACAGTAAAGTGGGTTCTGTCCTGCCAACGGTCCTGTTCTCAATCTACACTAACTGAAGGTACTTGCATGCGTCGTCTTATCATGCAGATGAAGTGGAGTGACCTGGAGTAAGACTCAAAGGACTTCAGGAACTGCAGTTCCCAGTCGACTCTTCCCAGTCTTGATTCTCACACTTGGAGGATGCAAACACAGAAGCATCCACACTCTTCTGTGTCTTTCCTGCTCCTTTTTGTAGATCCAAGCTACAGGCAGTTAAGGGCTGGCTAACACTGGTCAGGGAGCAGCTCTAAGAAGGAAGACAAGCTAGAGCCAAGGATGACAAGTAGGAGTGATGCTTCCCCCAAAATGGCAGGACACCCAAGTAGGGCTAGCAGGGCAAGTCTCCTAGCAATGACAGGTACCAACAACAACCCAGTGACCATCAGGAAAGCAGGAGAGGGTGGGCAGGTCACAGCTCAGTGCAGGAAGGGCAGGGCAGCAAAGTCAGGAGCAGCCTGGGACAGTACTGTCCTTCACCTGCCCTTGGCATAGCTCAGCTGGGGCTGAAAACTCAGGCCTGTGCTTCAGCGAGGCAGGGGCATAGGGGTATATGTCCCAGGAGAGGTGGTCAGAAAAAATAAGGCCCAACAGTGCACACAGAGGCTAACCTTCTGTGACTAAGCTGGTTGTTATTTCAGAAAAATCACTTCTCTACTAGGAAAATAATTCTATAATTCTTTTGCCACATTGTTTGGCTGATTCCCTTGGTGCTTCCTCCTGCAGGCACACTGGCTGATGTGGAAGAAGAGCCTGGGAGAAGTCCAAAAGGAGGAGAATGGCTTCATGTAGATTGCTCCTTCACCTATTCATTTTCCTCCTTTAAACAAACATGTTGACTTTTGCTTCAAGTGTGTGTGTGTGTGTATTCCTTCCCTTCGTTATGGGATTGCCTAAACTAAAACTTGCTCTTGTTAATGCTGGTTAAAATATGGAAGAACTTCCCAAAGCCACCAAAAATCTCAGACTGCTACTGGAGTAAATCAAGATAATTTAGTTAAGTATCCTTTTCCAAACAGAGTTCACCCAACAGTTTAGATTTTTACTACTTTAAAATTTTCAGATTTTTTTTTTTAATTATATAAAATGTAATAGTAACCGCACCTGTCAAATAGAGAGATCTTAAGAGGTGTCATTCTAGTAGAAGCTTTCTAGAGAGAAAAAAGCAGACACAAACTTCAGGCCATGCTTGATGATAAAAATTTTCTTTTTTCCCTCTGGTTATGATTCAGTGCTGCTGATGCCCTGATCTACTTCATGAGGAGGTCTCTTTACCTGAATTATTCTCTAGTGACACTGGATAGAGTCACAGAGGAAGTATAACAATGTCATGCTTTGCTAAGTCAGCTGAAATTGATAGTATAGACACAGAAGGAAAGTGCAGAGTTAAAGGGTGAAACTCATTAATTCACTCCATGTTGTTAAGTGAGCAGTGTAAGAGTGAGATCGTGCACACATGGCAGTAAGGATTTCACATATTTTCCCTGGTTATTAATGATTCATTGCCATCATTATAAACCTGCAGCGTTAATAGATGAAAGTCATTTCACCTCCTCATGAGTCATTTTCTTGACTTTACCTTATGTTTGTCTTACCTGGCAAAATTGTAAGCAGCATGAGAGCCACCTCTCAGTACTTGTCCATAAGCATACTTTGCACAGGGGTAACTACTTCAGTTAGTAGTAATATCTGCATATATAATTATTTTCTTACAGTGTTAAGATAGATTGGTCTAAGCATTTTTATGCCCATTTAATTTTTTCATTCCATGCAGCTCATAGGGTTTGTGTTGTTCAGTTTAAACAGCACAACTGCTACATGTATATTAAGGTTTTCTATGTTCCAAATGGTATTTAGCACACTGGGGACTTCACTGCAGCTACAAGGCAACTAACAATAATTATTATTAGGAATAAAAGCAATTGCTAAGCACTTTATATATTTCTAATACTGCATAAAAAGTAGAAACCCATATTCCCCATCCCAAATGCCAATTTATCCTAAGCCACAAAGAGCACACATGTCTTAACCATGTACATCTGTAGTATCACTTTTACAGAGGTATTTTAATGCATGTTTCCTCTACTATAGAATTGTAATGGAGGTTTACATGAAATAAAAAAATCATTCCTCCTGGAAGCTTATGAGAGTTGACTGTTCCATTGGAGCCGTTATGGTTTATCATGTATTTAAGGCCTTCTAAAATATGAATTATTGATAGACTCCAAGGAGCAATGTTTCTTTATCATTTATAAATATTTATTTGCTGAGTTTCAGATTGGGTATTATTGACCTCACATAGACCATAATGGCTCCAAATGGTCTGTTATGCAATAGAGTAAGACATTTTTTAAACCCTATCTCCTATTTGATTTCCTGGAAGCATAATTAAGTGCTATTAAAATCCAGGGAAGGGGGTAATTTTGGTTATGAAGCAGTTATACTTACAACCTGCCTTGTTTTCAATGCACAAAAATAAAGTCCCAAATTTAGCTGCTTAACAATAATTTCAGGTATTTCCACTATCAAGATATTCACTGTTACTTCCTTAGCTTGCACATGTCTCAGAACATGCTTTTTCACTCACTAAACACACTCCTTCTTATATTTGCTGTTCTGTTCATGTATGTGACCATAGGTGTCTGTGACATCAAAGGGAAAATTGTGAGAAAAAAAGTAGTTAAAGTATCATACGAGTGGCTTGAAATTTGAGGGTGAAAGTTGTGGTATACAGCCTGCATATTACACTAGGTCAGGAGCCTCTTTGTTCAGATGATTTTTTAAAATTATAATTTTAGGTTTTGTGGTTGGGACTGATTGTTTGTTTTCTCTCTCTATGCTACTGAATTAAATTATTTTTTTAAAAATGCAACTTGTAGTTCATACATTAAAAACCCATCTTATTTCTAATCTGTCCCTACCCATCCCAACAAGCCTTTTTTCTCAGTGTGAAGTAATGTTAATAAACTGAAACTTCTGAAATGTAGACTTGAATATGTTTATTTCTTTTAACTCCACATGTTGTACATCACATTTCTTCCTACAGGAAGCAAGGCTCAGTGTGAGGGTTTCATATACTTTTTACTTTGCATGGTTATATTATAAAGTAAATATTAGGTACATTAGTCACTAGAGCTATGTAAGTGAAAAGATGATCTGGCATGACATTTATGTGGTGACAAATAGCAAAGACTCATTGATTTATTTAGGAGATCAAACATTTTGAGGAGCTTTGATACTGGGCACCATTTGCTTAATACCAAGACAACATGTTATTTGTAACAACAATAAAAGATGTCTCTTAGAATCTGAAAATGTGTTTTTATTCTTTTTCAGATTCAGGGGAAAACAGTAGACCATTATGATAGAATCCAAGAAAGTCTATTAAATATCACACCTGCCATGCAGGGTGTTTGAATTATAAAATAGTTCTGCTTTGGTGGATTTTCAGTAGTATTTATAATAATTTATGAAACAGCAGCATTTCTATTGAAAAAAAAAAAAAAAGTGAATAATCGATGTGTCCAAGCTATACGTCTTAGGTTAAAACAGCTAGACTAGGTCAAAGCTGAACGTATGTTTTCCACTTAGTTTAGCTAATAAGTAAGGTAGCTGGATAAATGCTACCACTTAGTGAGACAAATATGTTAAAAATATACAGACCAGATTCTGCCATCTGACTCAGTGTAGGTAGCGTGTAATTCCAGTACAACTTCTATGGTTTTCTTTTGACTTCTTATTCACAGAATCACAGAATCACCTAGGTTGGAAGGGACCTTTTAAGATCATCTAGTCCAACCAATGGGAAAAACAAACA
>JAOXNO010000013.1:112989449-113006451 GCA_028565335.1 Limnodromus scolopaceus | reverse complement strand
AACCGGCCCCAGTACCGAGCCCTGTGGGACACCACTCGTGACCGGGCGCCAACTGGATTTCACTCCATTCACCACCAATATATTGAGGCTGTATTATACAATATGAATAGGAATATGAATATACATGATTGGCCCTTAATAATGTAATCTTCTTCTAGGAAAACATTCAGACTAGACATTATTCTCCCTGACCCGTATGGTTATTTTTATTTTGAGATTTTGAGTAATTGTGCATTCATGATCTAAAGAAGACAAGATGCTTCATATTCCTTATTATTACAAAATCCAGGTAGGTATCACTGGCAATGTGAAACAACAAATGCTTGTAGCATTATCCTTATTGACACTTTAAAGTCTGAAGTGTGACAACCTCAGGAGCTAGAATTTCCGAGTGTGTGAGGGAAACAAACCTCTTCCCAGTCCCCATTCTACTGACAAGCTCAAAATAGCTCTCCTTCTCAAGTAGAAAAAAACACTAGAAGTCTCTCTTTTCAAGCAGTTAAGAGTGTGAGACAAATGAAATTCTTTCAGGATCTAATATGGAAAAGCTTCTTGAAGAACATTGTTTGAAGTAAAGGGTTTGTTTCTGAGTCATCAGGTTTTTGGAGATGAACTCAGCAGCTTTCAGCTGATTTGATTGGAAATCTAACTATTGGCACAGTTTGACCATTTCTGTGACTTTTCAATTCTGTAAGTTAGTTATACAGGAAAGAAGCAATTCTGAGATTGTAGAAGAGGGCCAGAGGAAGAAATAGAAGAAAAGACTCTGAGATTTGTTTGTTTACTTGTTTGAATAGGACTGCACAGAATGCCACATGTAGTAGAGAAGTGAATAATCAAAATAATAAATAAAATTAAAAATATATGTTACAAACCAATTGGCAGCAAAAGACTCAAGAAAATCATCCTGAGGGTGAATCAGAGCATCCAGAGTTCATGTCCTTGGTTTTAATTTCACAAAAAATAATGAAATGCACAAGTATTGTAAAAATAAATAGCTTGCCTGTGGCAGCAAATAAAAGAGCCACTACTAATGGATGCATAATTGTAAAAGGACGGAGAAGTTAAATAAGCTGAATACTGTTACTTCTTGCATTCATTGTCAATAGTGTCTGAAATCAAATAAAAAATTAAAAACAGAGAAACACAGTGGGAAAGAAGTTTGACTATTTCTAGTTTTCATCAATACATAATGCTAAGGATATTTGCTTGTCGTGGTTTTGCTTTCTTTAAAGTAGTATCTTCATGGTCTGGATTCCTAGCAGTATGTTTCTGTAAACATGGCCAGAGTTGCCAGATGTTCAGAAGGTGTAAATCAGCAGATCTTTGTTAAAGTCAATAGTGGTGTGGAAAAACTGGTATGTTTTGCTGGTTTACATTACTTTCACAGTATAAAATGTTTGTATACATTGGGTGTTCAAAGGATCCATTAAACTGGGATTATAGTTGCATTGATGAAGTGCATATCAACCAAAAACTTGGGAATAAGGCTTAATAATTTTTAGGTAGACAGTTAAAATCTCTGCCCAAATGAAATTAATTGTGCAAAATTAGAAGGGAAAATTCTTTATTCTAGGTTTTGCCAAAAAGAAGAAAAAAAAAGGATTAAGGAAATCTTAAAGGTCTCTTGACCCTAAATAGATTGAGAACAGAGGAGATAAAGATAATATTAATACAACTGTATTAACAAACAGTCCTCTTAAAAATAATTAAGTATATATTTTACCCCGTGTTTCCCGTTTGTTTTTTTTTTTTTTTGTCAGGCAGAAGGTCTACATGGTCTACACGTTCTCGAATGCTCCAGTTTGTTTTGGACAGGCTATTTTTAACTCAGGAGCTGAGGCAAAGAGATCCTTTTATAAACCTGATGTTAGCAACCTGCTAAGCATAAGAACACCCCCAAGTGAAGCCAGGGCCAGGTTATGGGGCGGTGGAGAGTCCACATGGTGCTACATCCCACCAGACAGACAGAAAGGCTACTTGTCTCCTGAGGTTTTTTGAAATACTAGCAGGACCAGTATCTAACCCAGAGAAAATAGTAAGACAAGCTTAGCATCAGTCTAGCTCTAGCTTTTGCTCCCCAAGGCTGTGAAGCAGGTTTTTTTTTGAAGCATGCAGTATAGAATCTCAGCTCTTGTGCTTAGGAAATAAGAATCCATAATCCATAAGAGGATTTTTGGATGTAGCTGTCTAGAATCCTATTTTATTTATTTCTATATTGCTCATTCTTAATATCCTTTCTTCAGAAGTCAAAAGACAATAAGACACTCATAGCTGAACAAGTCCAAGCAGCATTCAGGACACTTAATGCATAGACAGAAACCAAGCAAGTGGAAGAAAAAAGAACAGCTAAATTTAAGCTAAACAGCTAAAGAACAGCTAAAAGAACAGCTAAAAATAAAAGAAAATCCCACTGGTGAAGCAGAAAATCTATACACTGTTATAGATTTCATTTTCTGGTAAGGTTTTCAACATTTTATATAACTGCCATTAGTTGGCAGACGTCACTTCTGGTTGGCATATTGAAGTCAGTGCATACAAAACTGTCCTAAGCAGCACTGAGATTAGATCAGATCCTTTAAACTGACCAAAACATTACTGATTCCAGTCATGCATAATATGCTTTATTTAGGCAGTAGGCAAAAATTTTCTGCCTTTTTCTTGATAGTTGAAGAAATTCAATCAGGGTATCATTCTGATTTGAGCAAGCGAAATAGGGTTAAACGTCCAAGGAATATAGAAATTTTTCTTTAACCTCACTAACTCTTCCAAGCAGAAGTGGCCATCCTTTTCTGAAACTATGCTTTGGTTAAAAAATAGGGAGAATTCAGAAGCTGTTTCATTTGATTCTGAAAAAACAACAACTACAAAAAAACCCTAGAATAGCTCAAAAAACTAGCTTTAAAAAAAGCAGATATTGCATATAGTTCAGTCTGTCTTTGTATCTCTCTGGCTGTCATGCCAAGAAATCAATGTCATTAACCACAACAATAACACAGAGCACTGTGTCTCTCTTATTTATCAAGAAATCTAAGAGCTTTGCAAAAAGTCCTGATAACAGCTCTTGGTAATTGGAACATGCAGCATCAGCTTGTCTTTGTTAGATCACCTCTTAATGCCACTCCACCATACAGAGATATTTCCCCAGAAATCTCTAACCTTCACAGGTGTTGTCTGATTTGAAACCTTAATGGAGTCTGGGGATTTTTATACAGAGTTACAGAGAATGCAAGGAAAAGTTCTGATAAGTTTTCACTATTGCTGTGGTTATCTCCAATTCTATCTCTGTATCAGTTTACAGAACAAAATTGAGTCTGATTTGCTACTCTTTCATTTCTCCTCATTTACTCCTCATTCCACCGAATTTCACTGAATTTCACTGAATTTTTAGAGTTGGAAGGGACCAGAGAGATCATCTAGTCCAACTCCTCTGCTGAAGCAGGATTGCCTAGAGCTAGAGCATGTTACTCAGGACTGCATCCAGGCGGGTCTTGAAGATCTCCAAGGAAGGGGACTCCACAATGCAATTTGGGAGGCATTTTCATTTCCTTTAGTAAGCCTGAATCAAAACCAAACTTCATATCAAGCATTACAATACTTAGTTGACATTAAAAAAAAAAAATCACTGTTTTTCACTACTGGACATTTCTACACTTCTGATTTCTGGATAGGCAAAACAGTTTGTATTTTGCACTAACCAATGGTAGCCCCTGCAAGAAATCTCTGGAGAAATTCTGTCTGTGTGAATTGCAATGACATTTTTCTTGATACCAAAAACTTTTACGGTACAGAATTTTAAAAAAGAAACCTGCTGCTTACTTTGAGTGTTCATATGGGTCTAATAGAAAATGGAAAACTCTTTTATGGAACCCTTGTCTTACCTAGTTTAACTGAAAAAGTTCCACGGTTTTTAATACAGTTACATTATTTAACATTAGTCGTGTATCTGCTCCTATTACACTCCTGAGCACACTTAATAAATGTGAACTATAGACTTGAGTTTTGATTCTTCAGTTCATTGAGTCATTTCTATGGAACAAGCTAACTTCACAGTGAAGTTAGTTCCAGTGGTCTAAAATTATTGTCACAGATTAATGAAATAATCCCAGTTTGTCCACTCAAACCAGCATTTGGTAAAGACTCTAGTGTGAGTTTTTCTCTGTTTTAAATGTCTGTGAAATAAATTGGGTCTATGTCTACTGTCACTTACCCAAGTGTAAACCAGGAGCAACTCCATTAATGTCAGTATAGTTATATAAGTTTAAAATTGTCATGAAAGTAGAATCCTTTGTGGAAGTCATAAAACCAGCAGAGTGCCACCTAGCATCAGGCTGCAGGTGTGATTTTTAAAGGGATGTGGGTTGTTACATTAAAAGATTCATCCTCGTTTCAAAAGGTAACCTGATAGACCTTGTGAGTCAGAAGAGGTGAGAAAACACCAGTAATTTGACAAGAAAAAATTAAATCATATTTTGTACAAGGGAGAGTGAACATATAGAAGCTGAAAGCAAAGGAGTGTTTATGGCCACTACATTCACCTAAGAAGTTTTTTGGCTTAGATATTTTTCCATGCAGCTTGGTGTTCCAAATAAACTGTTCAAAAAGCATAAGTAAGGCTGATATTATGATAAAGACACCAGCACTATTCTGCCTTTTTTTTTTTAAGTGATTAAACACACTCACACACATGCACACACACACACATACGCAGAATAACTATGACCTCTTGGGACACATATAAAAGCCTGACAAGGAAACAACTTTCCCTTTAAGCAATGGCTTGTACTGAATATGTTTATGAAGCGTCAAACAGCATTTCCTCATCCAGCTGAGAAAGGATTAATTCAAATACTTGTACGTGCCAGAAGTTTAAAATCATGTTCTTTAGATGAAACAAACACCATTCCTCACACAAAACCATATTTTAAGAAGGCATGAAAAGGCAGACTGAGGCTAATACATGCTAATAATCTACAGCTTGGTTCTTCACTGAGCAGTGAAAAAGAAAAAGCAGCAAAGAACAGATGAACACGGGTCAAAGACTTTCGGACAAAGCAGAGGGAGCAGGAGGTGCATAGAGGGCCCAGTTCCGCTTGGTGCTACAGCCCCCTCCTGTGGCACTCCCCCACCTCTGTGCAGCAAGTGCCCATTTCTCTGAATGGCCTACACATTGGTTAGACATTCTTCTATCCCACTGGTGCTATAGGGTAATTACCCTTTTTAGTTGCAATGACATTTATGTATGCTCCCCTGTCTCTTATGAAGGAGCGGAAGGAGGACATATGGCCATCCCTGTGCTCTTTTTGGGCAGAGGGTGCTGTGACATTAGAAGAGCTACCATGCATGAGTCTTTCAGACAGTTTACTGCAACTTAAGCTGCTTTTCCCACAGATCTGTGTGTTTTGCAGGTCCTTGTGACGTTTTTTTTATCTCCTTCTTGTTCCCTCAAATCTCTCAAGAGGGAAGCATGCCTCAAGCTGAACTCTCAGTCTTCCTTGGATATGCTTTCCTTGCTTAAAGTATATAATGTTTATTACTAAAAAACAAAATATGTTAGCATAAGGAAAGTAATATAAATCCATGAAAGAACTGTGTCTCTTTTTCTCTGATTTACTGTAGGTCTCCTACTATGAATCTAAAGAAAAAAAAGTATGGCATAACTATGAGTAGATTTGAAATTACAGTTACAGTTAAATCAAATTTAATTTATCCTAAATTATGAATTAAATAACTTACTAGAAAAATAATTTTGGACTGAACTTTCCTTTATTTCCTGTCCAGGTACACACAGTCCTTGGTATTATTGAAACAAGGGGACTTATCAGGAGCAAAAGCGTTATGTAGTTTTTGATATTGATACGCAAAAGAATGTTGTGATTCGAATTGTCTTAGCCATAAAAATCACAGCTTTTCATCAGCTGTGGAAATAAATACTCAGCACTGAATGAAAGGCATCCAATCTCATATTTCCCTAAAGACGCAGAATGCAGAAAGATAGGTGAGGCTTGAGGATGCATGCCAATGTTGCCCGCGTTCAATTCTGCATTATATCCCGAGTCACTGAGTTTGATTACATAAACATTGCTGTCCTGAGCCTGTTCCAATTTCAATGTATATAATCAGATGTGAAATATGATGGAAGCAATTTTAGAACATACATGTATTCATTATGATGTACTGATACTAGAGGTCATCTATTTTCATGCCACTCAAAACTGAGGCTATTATCACTGTGTAGCTCGTCTAGGTTCAATACTGCAGAGCATTCTTAATGAATAAGAGGATCACTGCAAAAACACGGCATGAAGTAATAGTATATGAAGGCTGCTGATCCTCTAACAGGAGGGCCTGAAAGGCACTCCTTTTCTCAGCTAGCAGTGTTAAAAGAAGTGCTGTGAAAGGGCCTGAAGGCTAACTCATATATCTTAGGAAAGGTCTCTCTGGTTCATCCTCTTCTGTTGACCGAAGGAAGTTCTTTCTGATGGGATATTAATATTAATATGTATCTTTCATCTGTTTCTGCTTTTAATTAATTAACTCAAAGAGCAGCAAAGTCCAAAATCAATCTTAATGAAGGTTTTATATCTTAACCTTTCTCCAAGAGTGATCAAGTTTTTTACCTCTACAGCTGATTTTTATGTTCTTGTCTGAAATCTTCAATGCAGAGACAATGCAGATGAGCAGGCACTACCCCTGTCTACTTTGGGTAGATAATTTCTGAAGCTGAGTTTGATTAGAGCCCATCACCTTGTAGTTAGGACAGGAATTTCCTGTCCCCAGATGAGCTTTCTCCACCAGAGAGTAGAATGAGTGCCAGGCAGCGTACCATGGAGAAGTAAGCTGCATTATGTTTCACCATGTGATAAGGTACATAATGCAAGTACTTAGGAAGGTGATAAATCAACAGTTCTCCTACCTATTTCTATACATTATAATTATAATCAAAATCATAAATGTGCTGTGTTTACTGTTTCAACACCCTTCTACATAACATCTAAAGGAGGGTATTGGTTTAGAAAAATCCCTTGACTTTTAAAGCAAAAGAGTATTTATTTTCCTGCACTTCTAGTTTTACGTCAAGACAGTATTTGAGTGTGAAAGGTTCTGTCATTTAGCAGACAAAGAAATAACAAGATAAAAATTGGAAGTAGATGCTGAGCAAATTTAGGATTGGGAAAAAGTGTTGGTTTGATTGGAAGCACAGTAATGCTTGAAATATTTTACAAAAATCTGTGTTGATTCTCTGTAATGTGAGCTTTTAAACTGAAGACAGACTATTTTCTGAAAAACAGTATTTCCTTTCAGACACCATTTACTTTCTTTTCTGTGATAATTACTTGGAGCAGTTCCATGGCCTCTATTGCTCAAGAGGCCTTAATGGTGTCTTTGGGCCAAAGATCTTACAAACCTATAAATACAACCAGAAAATCTCCAAGAGCACCTAGTTTTTAGCTGTCATTACTCAACAACTAACTTGCCTATTCCTGCCAAACTTTTGCTGCCAGCTGCCGCTTAAACACATATACACACATACATACAATACATGCACCAAAAAGTAAATCTACACAGAGTGTTGATAAGCCACAGGTTCTACAGCATGAATTTGCAAGGTTCCTTCAATATCAGCTTTACATATGATGCTAAATGGAGATATGCAGTGTGACTGCAAGTCCTTTCTTACTTTGTGTGCTTAGGCGACTTAGTCCAGTCTTGCTGTGAAGCTTGAGTCTTCAATCAATTTCTCTGTGCCCAACTGATTTCTTTTAATAACACAGAAGTTTCTGCAATGACTGTACATTTTAATACAAATAACTAATACAAAGTAAGGGATTTGACTCAAGTAAAGCTTTCCATACATGCTGCTTAATCTAGACGCCTTAAGGCTTTCCAAGGGAGTAATCTGGTACCAAAGGAGGATTAGTGAAGAAGGTACTACTTTTTTGCTAAGGACGATAAATTCAGCTCTGAAGTTGCAGATGCATTTACCAAATTTCTTGATTGCAAGACAGCCAAAATAAAATTCCTTAAACTAGATGCTACATCCAGTACTCATCTGTTGCTAGCTTAGAGATTTGTAAAGATGTTAGAGAACTTCTTTTATTTCCCTTTCTTAACTTAGACATTCTGAGATGCATTTAATACTGTATCTGTTTATTCCATTATGAATGCTGAACAGACATGTGGAACTCCACACCAAAGGATGCAATGGTGGCTAAAAATTTGTGTGGCTTCAAGAGGAAACTGGACAAATTCATGCCAGAGAATCTATTGAGAATTACAAAATAATGCCATGTGACACAGGAAGACACTAAACTTTTGGAGACTGGGAGAGCACAAGAGGAAACTATCATGTAGGCTCAACCCTCCTTTTCTCTGCCTTAGGTATCTCCTCTCAGGAACAGGATCATGGGCCAGAGTGACAGGACCCAGCTGGACCTTCGTCATGTTCTTATTTACAGTGGCATCACTATCTTTCAAAAATTCTTAGCAAGACCCTGAAGGATCATTAAGGCCTGTTTCAGTCTTTTGAAGAGGTATATAACTACGGTAAGTCACTGAAGAAGGTATTGAGTTGTAATATTTTCTTATCATACTTACCTTTGAAATATACAAAAGGAAGGCACATCACACTCTTATCAGAATCACCTTTTTTTCTTTCTGATTCTCTATATCCAGAGATTCTTAGAGACAAAAGCATCTCGTTCAAACTAGGCAGGCTTCTTGGAAGAGGAAATGGCCTCTTGGAGAGTACACTATTCATTCTCCAGGAGACTAGGTAAGGCCATCTCTCACCTCTCAGATAAAGCAGTCCCCCCTGACAATTCTGATTCCACAAAGGTATATTTTTCTGTGACAGAACTTCAGGCACAGAAGCCAGCATTCTGACAGAATATGATAGAAATATAATATCTGGGGCCTAACCTAATTAAAAAGAGGCATATTGAGTCTTGGAATTATTCCACGTGGCTCTCCAGAGAGAAAACTAGTTTATGAGATCTGACAGTTTCAAAACCCATATGTTTTCTTCCTCTTGATATGAATGATGGTGAAGGAAAGATATTCAGGTTTGATAACAGCCCTTTGATATGTGCTGATAAAAATATCGCAGAATAACCTAGACAGATGCATATTCATTTTTTCTCAGTGGCCAGAAAAACAGTTTTATTCCACAGCACAAAATTTTCCCCTACTGTATGCTTCTTGACTGAATTTGCAAAGTGAAAGGGTGACATAGAGGAAGTCGTTCACGAACTTGTGCGTGTTGCTACATGTGTCAGAAAGCTTAAAAAGCAAGAAAAGGCTAAGAGGCAGGGTTAGACTTTTCGCATTAAAAGGCGATTTCTGGAAACATCAACTGTCAACTAGAATCTTAGCTTGATTAGGCTACTAATGGCAAAGTCCAAACAACTTTCCTCCCATAGCTATGTTCCAGTGTTGAGCTTGTCTGGACTGAAAAAAAAAATGAAAAAGAAGAAAAAAGAAACTAAAAAAGTAGTGTGAAAGTTCTGATTTGATGAAATGAGCAATGGCCTCTACTATGTTAAAAAAGCAATCACAATATTGTCTTTACATAGATCCTTCGGCACTGGAAAGGCTAAAGGAGGTTTACTAATAGTGGCAACGGAGGCATTCTAAGTCTCTTCACTATTTACAGACGAATCCTAAGACAGGCAATTTTATCATGCTTGTTTGCATGGAGAATACTTACCTAGAGCTATTTCCTGTCTCTTTGAACAAATATTTACACTTGCAAGTAGCTTTACATGTGTGAGTAGTCATCTCACGTGTGATTTCAGTAGGGCTATTGACATGTTTGCAAAATTAGAGCAAGTTTTTGAGGGCTGTGAAAAATCTTTTCTACCCATTTCTCAACTTGCTAAAACTCTTCCTGTGAACTCTAGCATCTGAGAAAGCCCTGAAATTATCCAATGAGGACATATAGATATATATTTATAGGCATTAAAGCCACCTAGGAAATATGGATTGAGTGTGCTTGGTTTTGAAAATCTGTTTCTACATTTTTTTGATTGTGTAGCTGATTGCCTTATTATTACAAATGTTAGCAGTAAACCAATATTCAAATCTGCAATTTAATGGAATTTATCATATGAAAGAAAACTCCTATTATTTCATGTTGTCACATACTTACAACAAGAAGACAAATTGTAGTGAATGCATTGCCATTCCATGGAATAATGGCCTCTGCACATTCCTGAATCTGCCAGCAATCAGACAGATTTTTGAACAGAAGATAAAACAGGCACTGCTATTCCACGGCTAATTCAAACAAGACATGCATTACTGAAATATTGTAACAGAATCCATGAAATATACTGCTAAAGATGTTAAGAGTCAAATATATTCAACAAAGGATTTCAACTTTCATAAGGCAATTTGAGGTCTGCCTGCCAGATGTACAGGATGCATTCTCTCATGCAGAAAAAATTGTTTAAAAAAAAAAAAAAACAGAAGAAAAGCTACTATGTTTTATTCACATACGTATAGAATTCAAGAGCGTCAAATCATTAAGTTCCATGTAAATTCAGTTTCTCTTTCTTTAACTGATGATAGAAAATACAATATCTGAGATTTTCTCACATTTATAGCAACAACTGGATATGTTCTGACTTTTTAATGTCAGACTATACACCTTATGGCCTTGGCAGTTTCACTAGCTCTTTGAAGAATAAAGGGAAGGAATTTAAACCTCCCTCTGATGGAGCAGCAGAAAAGAGCTGCCTGGTTACTTTAGCTGAATCTTCAGATTTGGCTAAATATTAAACTAGACACAGTAAAATCTTTTTTGTTACCGAAAATTAATAATAAAACCTTGATGAATTAAATAGGCTTAGATTACTGTTAATTTTCATATACTAATTCATGTTATACTTTGAAACCATATAAGTCTGTCAAAGTTTTGCTGTCTTTGTTGATGGCAAATCTTTACTAAATTGTTCCTGTGTGTGCAATTGCAATGAAAGAATCTGAATGAGGTACACATGAGGCCAGAATTAGATCAAGTAATTATCTAGGGAATCATAGAATAATAGGTCTGGATAAAGCCTCAGGAGGTCATTCAGCTTGTTCCTTTGTCCTGAGGTAGAATCAGCTATGTGTGTGCCATTTCTGTCCCCAATTACCTCTGAGTCTTAGATGTTCTTAAAGCTCTGTACTTTTCACACTCCTCCCTATCACTAAAGTATTCAGAGAATTATTTCTTTTCATTTAAATGACTTCTAATAACATCTTATTTTGTCCTCAGATATTTTGGTATTTTTTTCCCCAGATGACACCTTCCAAAGATAAAAGAATGCAGAAAAACAAAAAAAGCTTTAGAAAATGTAGGATAATAAGACAGTTATTACTGAAGACAAACTCCTACTAGTATCAGTGACTACCTATTATTATAGCAGGATTCTGTGAAGAATAATTCTGCATTCTTCTCATGTACTGCCTTCATGATTTTTATACCTTGAGCACTTCCTCACCCTCCAAACTGATGATTCCTAACATTTTAGCTCTTCTTTATGAGTGTGCTCTCCATCCTTTAGCTTTCTAAAGTTTTCTACTTTCTCTGTACATTCTATAACTCTGTTATAGCCTCCTTGACAACTGAGATGGTAGTTTTGGAGAACTGTCAATGAGGACTCCAAATTGTCCTCCCTAATCTGTAACTGCCTGTAGATGAGAAAAGATTAATCATGTAAACAATGTCTCAGGGATGTTTTCAGAGATGTCTCATGCTTCTAGCTACTCAGATAAGGTCAGGGTGGTACCAAAGCACGGTAATTGTATGCACAAATTCAATTTTCTGTATATTCCAAAGTGGTTTTGTAGAAAGAAGAGTTCTAGACCACCAAAGTGACTGAAAAAATGGGTGCATTTTTACATAACACAATGTAAGAACATACTATTTAAAAAAAAAGCTTCTGAAGTTAAGGTTTTGTGCTCCTACTAAGAAAATGAATCTCATAAAGGCAAGCACTGAAGCTAAGAAGGAAATTAAAATGTCATGTTTTGTTCAGTCAGCTCTTTGCTTTGAGATTCTATTTCTCAAATAAATGGTGATTCAATACTATTTCTAATGCTCATGACAAAGGCCTATATTTTACTTCTTAAGAACTTTATGTTTTATTTTTAAGAAGAATTAAGAGTCTCAACTATGTCTTGTCTTTGAAATAGGAAGAAGGCCAGGAAATCTAGCATTATTTCGCATATTCGGAGAAGTAACTTGTATAATGTAGGAGTGGATAGTGCATCTGTTAGCCAATGAATCATACAATAGCATATACCTTGTTTTGGATTTTGAAGATAATTATTGTGCCATGACTTATCAAATAAATGAACATATCTATAAGAAGAGAAGTTCACACTGTAATATAATTTACTCAGTGACTGAGTGGCAATAGAAGGGAAAGAGCATGGGATGACTGTAGTCCTGGGACTACTTCCATGGCACAGAAGTCATATGCAGTTGTTCAGGATACATGAAAGTAGGTGCTGAAATGAACAATATTCAGAGAGTATGAGTATTCTCAAAGGATAACTATGTGGAAGTTTAGTGCCTCTAGAGGTCTGGTATACTGTCTCTAATGGATATTGAAGGTGGTCTGTCTCCCTCGGTGCTTGATGGTCAAACAATTTTCATTCTCATTGGTAGAGAAATTTTGGGTAGCGGAGAGTAAGTTTCCTGGCAGATGCACAGCACATTTACATAGTGTAAGCAGCATCTAGGGAAATCATCAAAGCTCTTTCATCCTAAAGTAATAACTATTGGTCTATCATTGATATCTGACTACAATTCTCCAGAGGTTATACCACAGGCCTCCTTTTAAAACCTTGCATCTGCTGCTGGTTCTTTAAATTACAGTCACATGATACAGTATGTAAGAGTTTTATGATGATATTAGTTTTATTGAGCTAATTTAATAAAATATAACATGCCAAAAGCACTAATAAAAAGAAACTTCCTTTTCAGATTTTCTGCCTTGAATAACCTTTGCTACAAATTCCAAAATGCACAGTGCATTAATGTGAGCAAATTATTGCATCTAAATAAGTACACAATATACCATGGTACATTTTTGATGACACAAGTCAGTACCATTTTGCCCAAGACAACTGCTAATGGTGACTCACAGTATATTGCAGTTAGAAGGCTTTGATATGTCATGACTTCTGCAGTATGTCTGAGAAGATGTCTATGAAGAAAGGAGCAGTGAACCATATACCCTACAGCACTCCATTTATTTTTGGTACAGTCAGGCAAGCCACTTAGTTTAACTAGCAGAATTTTGCATATATAGGGGAAACTGTATTCCATTTAACATTTTTGTACATCTGTGTTGAGCTACCAGTCACCAAAACTGGAAGACAGTTTTGTTAAAAACAAGTATACCACCTGATAAAAATATATGTCTGGTCTAAAAATGAGCACATCAAATGAAAAAGTTCAAGAATGATACCCAAAAAAGATTTGCACGCTCTCAAATCCAAGAATATTCCCCAGCTAGTGAGGTTCAGACTACATATAAAATTAACATTTTAAAGTAAATAATCTAAAAAGCTTACTAATGAATTTGCTGCATTCTTTTTCAGCTGTGGTCTTTAATGAGAGCTGGATAGCTTTCTAAAAGAAACACAAGGCTCAATCAAAAATCAGAAACTGATAAAAAATTGTTCCTCTGTCACTGAATGTGTAATCCACGTCTGACTTTCATACGTCTTATCTGAATTTTGGGGGGAGGAGAGGAAGGGAAGCAGAAAAAGTAAAAAAAATGTTGATCTACATTCAAATAGATATTTTTGTGTGTTTGGTTTTGGAAACTGTAAAGCTTAAAGATTAGCTAAAATTAGCCTTTTAAAAGAAATAGATCTTAATAAAAGAAACAAGTGTTGACATAATAAATATCCATTAAAGAAGCTTTTTCAATAAGAATATTGTCTGTATTCTGCTAACTGGTTTTAAACAGCTCACCTTAAGATGCCCTGGGTAGCTGGAAGAATCTTATTCTGAACTTCAGTTCTATACCATTTCTTCCAACAGCTGCTCTCAAAACACAACAGTAGAAATGAGCATGCTACTGAATTACTAGCATGATGGTAATAAAATTTTTTTACCATCTTATCAATCTACTATTTATTTAAAACATTACTTCACAAAGGGAAGAACTCATCTAGTGTTTGATTAGTTGATTAGCCAGTCACTTAACTGATACCTATTCAGGCAAAAAGAAAACCCCAAGATTATAGAAATGCCTGCCAAGGGACTCCATTAATAAGATGTACATGCATTCTTTATTGTCTAAATTCTAAGTTTTCATTACTCAGTTAGGACATACAGGCTTTGATCTTGAAGCATCATTTGTCTTGTAACTAGCGCAGATGCAAAGGGCCAGATCTACTTTTAATGTGAAGTAGTTTGCAGGTTGCGGCAAAGACACTTTATTTGAGGATAAGCTTCGGGGCAGAAAAACTGTGCTTTGTATTTTTATGCTTTATAAAGCATTTATGTATATACACTTTATGTTGTATATTGGAGCTAAACTTTGTTCAGCTGACTACTACTGCTACATTTTGTCCATGCAAACCTCATAAAGTTCAAAAAGGCCAAGTGCAAGGTCCTGCCTGTGGGTCAAGTCAATCCCAAGCACAAATAGAGGTTGGGCAGATAAAGGGTTGAGAGCAACCCTGAGGAGAAGGACTTGGGGACGTTAGTTGATGAGAAGGCATGAGCTGGCAGTGCGCACTCGCAGCCCAGAAAGCCAACTGCATCCTGGGCTGCATCAAAAGAAGTGTGGCCAGCAGGGTGAGGAAGGTGTGTTGGTCCTCTACTCCCATCTTGTGAGACCCCACCTGGAGTACTCTGTCCAGCTCTGGGGCCCCCAGTATAAGGAGGATGTGGACCTGTTGGAGCAAGTCCAAAGGAGGGCCACAAAGTTGATCAGAGGGCTGGAGTACTTTTCCTATGAAGACAGACTGAGATAGTTGGGGTTGTTCAGACTGGAGAAGAAAAGGCTCTGTTCAGACCTTATCGCAGCCTTCCCTTTCCTAAAGGGGGGCCTACAGGAAAGAAGGGGAGGGACTCTTTATCAGGGAAGGTAGTGATAGGACGAGGGGTAATGGTTTTAAACTGAAAGAGGGGAGATTTAGATTAGATATTAAGAAGACATTCTTTACTGTGTGGGTGGTGAGACACTGGAACAGGTTGCCCAGAGAAGTTGTGGGTGCCCCATCCCTGGAGGTGTTCAAGGCCAGGCTGGATGGGGCTTTGAGGAACCTTATCTAGTAGCAGGTGCCCCTGCCCATGGCAGGGGGGTTGGAACTCGATGATCTTTAAGGTCTCTTTCAACTCTAACCATTCTGTTCTTTAGGAAGTCCTGGATCACCAAGTATCAAGCCAGCATGGCTGCTCAATTGGCTTCTCAGAAACAGAAGAGAAAAACTGATTTCAGCCTGAGCCAAGCTAATTTCTAGCTGGACCTAGAGGCCATCATCGCAAATGTGCCTTATTCTCTTTCACAATTAGTAATGGAAAGGTGATTAAGAGCAGATTTCTGAACTGTCTTTCAGCTGTGATTTTTCTCTTGCTCCAACAGTATCAGCATGCTTGCCAGTCAGCATGTTTTTCTGTGACTGAAGGTGAGCCTTCTCACCCTGAGAACCTGAACTGGTTGTGTAGAAGTTATCTAACATCTAACAGAGTTTTAACAGCTGAAACAGGAAGACAGTGAAGCCTCTGTCAATCACAGGGAAGTAGAGCTTGTTTTGCACGGTTCCTCTTCTAATCCTCTGTAGATTGTGAATACCATTTCAGTTCAGGCAACTTTGAATCACCCTCAGGCAACAACTACCTGTCTCCACTTTTTGTGGTGTTCAGCCTCATATTTTCAGATGCTCTAGCTTGCATCTAAGCTATCTAACTACAATAAATGGAAGATACAGTCACTCAGCATGTCCAAGGAACACCATCTTAGTGCCAGGACTAGGACAGATGGTTTGCAATATAAGCTGTCAGGCTGACATTACATTAATAGCATCCGTTGTGCTTTTCAGATTTCACTTCCCCCCCAAAAAAAAACAAGGCAGGAAGTTGAAATTTTGCATCAATTACACCTTGGCTGCAAAAAATTAGAGATTATTGAAGTGGGATTTACAGATTTATAGGTGGTTCAGAGAGTAATTATTTGAGGGTTTTTTTCCTAAGTAATGCTTTTCAGACTTGAGAAAACAGTGTATGTTTGTAATCAGCAGCTGTGGAGAGAGGGGAAGGAGGCAAGAAAATTACCTGGCATTTTGTTAAGAAGGACAAAGAATATCACAGTTTTCCCTGATACTTTGTGTAAGACTTTAATTTAATGTTGTTAAGAGAAACTACTAACAATACGCACACTGTGCTTCTCATAGGCACACAGCAATAAAACCAGCAGGGAGTGGGGCTTTTTAAAATATTGTTCTTTTGTGAGACAGTTGGAGTGCAATGGAATTTAAGATAAAATCCTTTACACAAGTAAATAGACCACCATATGTACATGCTGTTAAAAGAGACATGCTTTATTTTGCATCAAATGTACCCTTTAAATTTCTCAAAATAAAAGACCTTCGTTGCCAAACTTTGGGCTTTATCTGGCATGTCATTGACTTGCATTCCCTAATGTTTCAACACATTTGTTACTTAGACTGAAATGTTGTTCTTGCTGTTTGAGATTAAGGGTTTGCATTTGGGAGGAGGAGGTTTCAACACCAAGCGGAGGAAGCTGAAGCTACTGTCAGGTTAGTGATGAAGATGTTGTTTCTAACTGTACAGAAATGCTTACTTGTTAGTAAATTTGTTAGAAAAAAAGAATTCCAGAATTAAGCAGCTATCAGTTCAGGGTTGGGGTTTTTTTTTGTGTTTTATTTTGAGGATTTGGGGGCAGGGAAGTTTGTTTGGTTTTTTTGCCAGTTTATTGGGGGTTTTTATTATTTTTTGGGGGCTGGGGGGGGGGCATAGGGGTTTTTT
>JAOXNO010000013.1:112972300-112985674 GCA_028565335.1 Limnodromus scolopaceus | reverse complement strand
TAAATAGTACTGGTCCCAGTACCGACCCCTGAGGAACACCACTCGTTACTGGCCGCCACTTGGACATTGAGCCGTTGGCTGCAACCCTTTGAGTGCGGCCATCCAGCCAGTTCCTTATCCACCGAGTGGTCCATCCATCGAATCCGTGACTTTCCAATTTCCATTCACTTTCAAATGAGATATTCATTTCAGTGAGATTACTTCAAGCCTTGCAGCATCTTTTTTTTCATGACAAAAACTAAGCTAGAAATCCAGATAGGATCCACATCATGAAATAGCATAATGTTTGGTCTAATGATTAGCCTAAGAGCCAGAAGCTGGTTATGTAGGATCAGAGACAATGAGTTCTCACTATTCAGCATCCCAATTCCTCTAGTGATTTATAGCAATAATTCTGTGATTTTGAAGCCCTTGGTTTTGAGTATTGTCATTAAATTTCTCTTTAAAGTTGTCCAACAATTCCTGTTAATTTACTGCAGATGGGGTTACTGTATGTGCAACCTTACTTCTACAAGTCCTAGATCCTGAATAAATTATTGGCTTCATAACCACACTGTTCTCTTACACACTGTATCTGTATAAAAGTGAACTTCTTATCTTAGGACACTAAATAACTTGAGAAATGCTTAACCCTCCTCAGTTCTTTGAGGAATTTGATTACTTAGCGCATCCCAGTAATGATTAAGTACAAGACAAGAAAATCTAAAAGCAAGAAAACCATACAAATACAGCACTGTATTAGTATAAAGATATGAAAAAATAATTTTACTCTCTGAAGTAAGAGCTGAGGATTTTTCCTCTGATAAATAAATAAATATGTCTGTAATCCAAAATACCTGAAGAACCTTACTCAGACCTATAATTGTTTTAACTCACATATTTGACAATTACTTTTAAAGGGTTCTTTACTTAAATAGAATGTTGTAAACCTCAAAAGAATTTTTGATTAAGTACTTCCCACCTGAAACTAGCAGGTTGCATTTTGTCTGTAGCTCAAGTGAGCTCTTCAGATTTAGAAGTGTCAGAATTTAAATCATTCATTTCTGTTTTCTTCTCTCCAACAGCAAAAATAGGTATTCAGTGTCAACATATGTGGATGAAAAGATCTTTGTAGGCAGTAGTGAACCCTCACTGAGCTGAAAGAGCCTGGAATTGCAGAGGAAATCACATCGGTTCAGAACGCCTAGGGTTTGCAAAGTACAACCAGGCTCTACATTCCTCTGGAGTCCTGACTTCTGATCTTCCAAGCCAGGAACCTTCTCAGAGTATACTTTGACTTCAGACTCTTTTCTGCAAAGATAAGGGGTTTGCGAACAGAAGGACTGGCATGCATGCTGGTATTAAATGGATATGGAACTGGGTTTTGTCCAGGATGTATATCCAGTTCAGGTTCTCAGCCTTTCAGAGTCAGCCAAAGCCTAGAGCTGAAATCACCAGTCCCTGAATACTTGTGTTTTTTGTTCATGGCACACTGGGTCCCAAACATGTACCAATGACTGCATGAGCCATGGCATCTCCCTGAAATGGAAGGAGTTGGTCAGAATACAAGACTGAATGAGAGATTACCAAGATCGGAAATTGCAGCCCAAAGTAGAAAAAATGTCATGAAATGCCAATTCCCTCCTTAGCTGTGTTTTACCTGTCAAGTTTGATCTGTGAGATTATGATGACTAGATTTAAAAATGTGTATTTAGATATGCTCTGAAGTATGTGTTTTGATCAACATTTGATATTGTTAAAAAACAATGACTGCCAGTCAGTAGCCTCACTGACTCTACATTCAGACATAAAATAAGAGATATTCGGGCTACTGGTGAACACCAGGTTGGTTTCACTGGTGTCTTCCGGTAATTGCCTTTCTGAAATCTTTAATAAACAATAAAATCAGCATTTAGTATAATACTACCACAAGTCTAAATGTTTTGAAAACCATTGCTTTGATTTTTTGTCTTGACAACTAGAACCTTGTATTTCTACCTTATAAACAAGTCACCAAAAGTAATACCTGCGTAAATGTTTTCTAAAATATAAGGAGAATTGAAGGAATTGACCTTGATAGAATTATTTTGTATGTTACAGGAATAAATGTGGTCATTACTGCACTAAGAAATGTCGCAACTATTGCCCTGTGTGGGGGAAGTGTTCAAGTAACATTTATGGATACAGGTAGACATACACATAAACACACATATATAAATTCATATTCTGATTATATACATGTATATATATGGAGTATGTACATACACACACAAACAATCTGGTTTTGCAGAAAACATCTGCTACTGATTGTGGTTTGACTTGCTTCCACAAGGCATTAAGTTCCTTTATCATAACCATCTGTCATTTTTGCCGTGTACACTGAATTAATTACAGAATTTTAGACAGCTCATTTAAAACAAACCATAAACAAAATTATTGTCTGGTGAGATCAGCTTATGAATAATATGTGTATTCCTACTGTGAGGACAGTAGCCACTGTTAAGGTTCAGTCATTCAACTCATCTCTGAACTTTTAGAGATGTAATATTAAGTCCTGTTATGTAAAGAAGCTCATGCTGGTATGAGCAAACCCCAAGTCTTTCAGAGTTGCAGAACTACACACAAGTCAATGTAAAGGGAAAATAAATTTAATCCTTAAAGTCTATTTCTTCATGCAACAGTGGGTGATCAAACCTTTGAGTGGTGCTTTGATGGCAAATTAACTTTTGGCATAAGTAGGAACAATCCTCTGAGTCAATAGAAGTATACCATTTATGTTTGCTGATGTAGAGCCCTGGATTTACTTTAAAAATCCTTTTTCAGCACAGGTACAGGAGGCTTGCTTTTAGAAAGCTTTCCTATCTTAAACCCCTGTACATTTTAGGATGATTTTAAGTCTTTTTATTATCTCCATCAATGTTACAATATTGTGCAGGAAAGAGGCATATTGGCCCCTGTACAGCACTTTCTCATTCCAGTTTCATGCAGGACAAAAAGGGAGCAAATGCAAAAACCGTGACCCTCTCTTCTACGTGTGGACATTCCTGACTAACCTGTGTAATAAATATTCAAGTGGTCAAGCTAGTTTGTTAAGAAAGAAGGCCTACCATTCTGCATTAATTATTTCTGAGAGAGTACACAGTGGAAATATTTGGGTAAGTGCTTGCCAAGAGTCAGAGTTGAACAGTCCAACTCATTATACTAATTGTGTTCTTCATTCCTTTGTTTTTATGGTCTGTACCAATTACAGAGACATTAGTAAGATTAGATGTCCCCAGTTGTGCCAATTATGCAACGGTACATCCTCATTTTTGGTATGAATACAGTTTCAGTTGAAGAATATATCTAGTGGTCGTTACCCTTCTGCATTTTAAGACATAGCCTATGACAGACTATGAACATAGTGGTTGGGCTACTTTACGTCTTCACTTGCTCTCTTATAAAAGCTCTCCACCTTTCCACAAATTGCTAAACAATTACTTTGCTTATCATCTGCAATGTGCATTATAATTTCATCACTTTCAATCTGAATTTTTGATGGAGATCATGGGTTCCTTTGATCTTTGAGATAAAAGTAAAATTCTCAGTAAGTACGCCTTTAACAGCATCTTTCCAGTTTTCTTTTCTTGTTCTCTATAACCAAACAACTGCATCCCAACAGTTTAAAATACAGAGCTGTCACTATTTTAAGTACTTGGTCCCATTTGCTCTTAATTATTGCACATTTAAGCTGAAAATTCTCCATTTCTAAAGATGATATAGGCTTGTATATATTCTAATTAGGCAAACTAGATTCATTTTGACTACATAATAAAGTAAACCAAACAAAAAGAAAGCCAAAGTAGGAAATAAGTGCACAGAAGAAGCTACTTTATGAGTACATTAAGAACTTTTAATTTAATACTAGAAAGTTAGGAAATGTCATAATTGTAGTTGCCTATTCAGCAGATGATTTATGGTAGTCTTTAATCGTATGACCTTACAGTACTTTTTGTGCAACTGCAGGAAATACATGCCTTGAATTTATTACCCTGATTTATCCGTAGAGAAGGCCTGGTGCTGTTTATTCAGTGATACAAGCCTATTTTGGAAAAAAAAAACCAACAGTGTGGCCATGTAAGTTCTATCATAAAGTGTACCACAAAACCACAACCCTAATTTAGACACCTCCTTTTTTGAATGACTTCATAACCCTAGAGCTGGCATGAACAGCTTTATTCTGATATGTACAGTCTTTATTTAAAGACTCCCCTTACCAAAGTGATATCAAACTCTGTCATATAAAGTTCTCTATGGATTACTGGAAGAGTGAGAACTCTTATAGAATCATAGAATTGTCTAGGTTGGAAGGAACTTTAAGATCATCTAGTCCAACCATGGTTGCTGGTGACTTATATGGGTGTCATGTCTGTGTAAGACTTGATCAGATTTAGCCAGAAGGTGTCAGAAATATTTTCTCAATACAGATTTCCACTGGCTTTTCTTACACTGTTTTCTTATAGTACCTTTATCAGCACATAGAGGCCGAGTTCTCTTACTGGCCTAGTCAGCCTAGGTCTTAAGGCTTACTCAGCAGTCTCATGAAAGCAACACAACTACTCCACCTGAATTTCCTGACTGGTCCACTGTGCCATCCTGTGCAGCCTGATAGGCTTCATGGGTGCATTCACACTCAGGAGTGATACTGGCAGGAGTTATCCTGAGCTGTCTACACTTATCCCAGGAAGCAGATTTGGAAGGTTTACAACACTTTCATCTTCACATTTCAGCTTCTTTGAACACAAGGTCCTGGTTTATCTTCAAAGCAGGCCAGTTTCCAGTGTCATTAAAAGCTCTCCAGCACAAGCAGCCCCCCCAGACCTTTCCATTTTCTACACCGCCTCTGCTGTCAAAAGAGTTTCTGCACTCCAAAACTCTTCCACATGAGACCCGCTAAAGAAGGTGACACATACCCACAGCAGAGGCCAGAATATTTGTAACCCTTTCCCAGTGCTTTTTCCCAGTGCGCTGCTTTCATCTTGATCCTGTGGTCTGACATTGCCCGTGAGCATTGTAACCACAAAGGCTGAGAAATCCAGATTTACCAGGCTACACTGGTCAAATACAGTAAACTGTGCCAGACAGCATCATATAGAAGTGCTATAGCCCTTATGCCAGATACCACTGAGACTCATGGCAGCTACTCTACAGTCTCTGCTGGTACCTGTCCAAGCCCAGTCTCTCCCTCTTGGTAGATACTGAACAGATGCACTAAATTTTAACAAGCAACAGCTGACACCTGCAAAGGGGACATCCTCTCCCTCACTGGAAATACAGGTAGAGAATGGTTTGATGAAAAGCAGGAAGAAAAACTCCTTCTAGACTGTACAGGTACTGCTGCCAAGACCCCAATTCCATGCTAATGATGCTTGTGCGAGCAATCCCGTACTAACAGTGCTGCTAATACAAGGCATCGGGCAGCCTCCTGAGGTGGCATTCAGGGGTGCCTTGTATAGATAGGTCAGGGGAGAGCTCATAACAAGATATGCAATGATTTGTGTGCCAGTGGTGCAGCTGAGGATATTCCTGTGGGACATGGAGAGGGAGCACAGAAGGACACACCGGGGCACTCCTGCTGCAGGGAAGCTATTCAGGAATGGCCTAATGCCAGTGCCATTGCAGGGCCTGCTGGAGAGTAGAAGCAGAGAGCCTAGGTTTGCGTGTCCATATCGCCCTCTTGTCCCCCTCCTCCTGTCCTCTCCAACCCCGCTGTCCCACGGTGGTGGCATAAGAGTAGCTGGGCAAACACTGAAAACCATAAGAGGCAGGTTCAGGAAGGCTGAAATTTCCACAGATTTTAGAACATAAAAGGCAGCCAAAATAGAGATTAAACATTTTCTGAAATGCAAAACTCTCCTGTCTGACTATTACAGATGAAAGAGACTTTAGCTTGAAAGAGGGCACCTCCAAGGAAGTTGAAGACCTGACTGACTCCATCTCTCTGTGTTGTGCAAGACTGAAAAGACTCTTCTTTCAGACAAGGGCAGCCACAGTACAGTCATGTGCATGTGGAGCATATAGACAGCTATAAAAGCCAGTGGGAATGGAGCCTTTTAACCAACAGGTCATTATCTGTGCACATAATTAATATAATCTGTATTAACTGTATATTAATATAGCCACCATGTCAGTGGGTTGTTGTTACTGAAGAAATATTTGCATTTTTAACTGAGAGATAAGTAGTGAAGGTCTTCACCTAGAACTAATTTTATTTTTCATGTTCTATTTATTTATAATTCTGCTGAGAAATATAGTGCATAATGACTTTACATTTTGCTCTCAGAGAAATATATTACGAGGCTGCACACTGACATTTGTACAATTTTATACCACATGGCACATACAGAATAGACTAGGGAAATTAGTCTCAGATTTATAAACAAAACTTCTTACACAAGTGACTCATTTCAGTTGAATGTGGATGGCCCTTAATGGGAACACATATGTTTATGCTAAATAAGCTGTAATACCAACTGAGGTGGCACAATTCTCTCCGCCATTAGGAAGATTGATTTTGCCTTGGAGTGCCTCTATTCAACAGAAGTACCCTTCAGGTAAGTTGAAAAAGTTATCAGGCGTGTAGTGTAAATGAGCAGTGAAGATTCTGAAGATGGAGGAAAACTGTAGCGTGCCACTGAAAAGTATTTTCTGTTCCCTAAGATCCTAAACATCCATCCATTAAAAAAGCCCCAAACCCCCCTACGTAACTGTGGTAACTAAAGGTTTCTCATAAATTCCCTAACAACTAAGGCATGGAAGAAGAATTTTGAAGTTGGAAAAAAAAAGAGAAACCCAGAAATAGTGACATTTACTTTTCAAATCATAAAAAATAGAAAGTATTTAATGGCAGATATAGGCAAGCACAGAACAGGATTAGTTCTGCTAAATTGATAGTGATACTCCACTGTAAATCTGCTGTGAGATCAGATAAGGTTTATGTTAAGTATAAGGTAACTATCAAGATGGGGAAGCTTGGAAGATGATTTTTTGTTAACAAAATACCTAAATGAATATGGCAATTTTGACAACATCATTTTTTTGGAGTTGTTTTCAAACACTGCAACCTAGTTACAATCAATATACCTAATCATGCAAGACCAAAAGGCTAACAAAAAGCAGAGGAAGAGGAGGCATAAAGAGAAAGAAAGAAGGAATATTGTACTATTTGTTTTGACTTTTATTCATATGTAGTAAGTTATTGGATTCTAGTTCTTGTAACCAGTTCCTCAGAATTTTAACTCCTATGTCCAATCTCATCTCTCCGAGAGCTTTTGTGAATTCAAAGAAGGATGAAGTGTAGTTACCCAGAGGGACTATATGTATATTTATACGTACATAAAAACCACATCTTTGCTATATAAATGTATTCCACAGGGCTGAATTATACATTTCGGTATGGAGTTTTCAGCACTTTGATTCAGTGAACTCTAAGGATGTCTCTCTTAAGAGATATGCCTGAATTTTCATTTATATATTTATTTACTTTTAAACCTATAATGTATTCATAAATTAAAACTATAACTTTCTCTCCTTATCCTCTTTAATTTAGGTTCCTGTGGTGCTGGGCAAGGAGAACGGAGGAGCACTTACAGAGGTAACTACCTTCCTCAGGCATTACGTTGTTCAGACCAAACAAGATGTCATCTATGCTTTCAGAATACAATCTATTCTTCTAGAGGGTAACAATAGATTTTTTTTTTTCCTCTGTTTTAAATGTTTGCAACCGTTTTAACATAAGCAAAAAATAAGTGGCTGGATAATAAAATACTCCACAGGTCCGTCACATTTCAAGAGAGGAATTCACTTCTGTACCACGTATTTATCCTATTGAAAAAAAAAAAAAAGTAATAATATCTTTGCTCCTTGTTTTTCCAAGTATTCTTGTGGAATAAAAGGGATTGGGGAAGGGAAGGAAGAGATAAAGAAGGGAAAGCTTGATGTGAGCACACAGCCTTCCAACAAATAAAAAAAAAATCTACCATCCCAGGCCAGTTAAGTCAAGACCTTGTTAATAGTTGAAAATGGACTGTAAAGTCTACATGTTATCTGAGAGATCTCAAAACTGAAACTAAGCCATGACAGTCTCTATACACCATTTATCATATATTGAATGGGATGATTATTAGTTCAAACACAGAGACTGAATCAATTGATTGTTTTGAAATGTGAAGGGGAGGAGAAGAAAGGTCCTCTAAGCAACCAGGAAGCAAACCATATAGGATATTATAGCTCAGTTGTCAAACTTTGAAGTAATAATAATAATAATAATAGTAATACTAAACTTCATAATATGTCAGTGTAGTCTTTCAATGGTGGTGTAACATAGTCCTTATGCTAATGCCTGTAAAATGTTGACTGCTAGTCATGACAGTGTCATTGCCATGTCCATTTAGGACACAAACATATAGGACAAGGGCAACAGCTCCTAAATCAGGAATGGAGACTGTCAATACAGAGCGGAAAATAGACATAACAGAATGACAGATATTTAATATTTTTTTTTATCTTGTTTATTTCTACTAATGGGGAACAATCTTTTGCAGACATGGACATCTTCACAGTATACTGCTGATTTTATTTTATTTTATTTTATTTTATTTTATTTTATTTTATTTTATTTCATTTTATTTTATTTTATTTTTTTATTTATTGTTTAGATATTTATTTATTTAAATCTAAGTGTGTCTTTGGAACTAAAACATACTCGCATATGTATTGTCTGCAAGTTTCACATGCAAAGAAGAGTTTTCACTTCTAAGAGGGCAAAGTAGTCAGGAAATCATCAATCATTTTCTGCATAGAACCACTGCTTTCCTCCGCACCTGTTTGCTGAAGCTCATGGTAGAGCTCTGTCCTTTTGGGACTATTCAAAGAACTATTCACAGAATTGAATCTGTATATAACCACAGTATGTACATTATATACAGTGAATCTATATGTAACCACAGTCAGTCATATAAGTAGCTGCCTGACAAACATCTTCAATGAGTGAATACCATTCAATACATTTGTTACTGTTTCTCATGGAAGCTTTGCCTCTTATTTTCTAAGGTGATTACTCACATTTTACACAGAAGACAAGATCTATGGGTAGGAGCGCGACCCTTTCAACATGCAAGCTTGATCTTGTGCATTTCTTTAGAGTATTCAAGATAAAAGAAAGTCTTCAGAGCCCAGCAGTGTATTGCAATAGAGACCCCTGAGCAAGCTGGTATGTCTGTCTATACAGTGCTGAACTGTATAGGGGTGCTGAACATACATATCTTCCAAAACAGCATAGCAGGATCAGCACAGTGCTACATCCCAGCTAAATAGATCTGTCTGTTAGCTAGGGCTTATTAGCTCTGAGCAGTCACAAGCGTCTATACATCTATACTTCTTGCAGCTCTGGAGTTTAAACATTTTCTCTTCTGGCTTGGTGACCTCAGCACTGCAATCTGCCGTGGAGAGTAAATGCATCAAACTCTGTGGTACGGCCACAGAGCTCGCGTATGGAGCCTGCAGAACTCAAAAAGGCAGAAGCACCTCAATCCTTCCAAGATTATTTCCCCAGCCAGCAAAAAGCAATTTTAAGAGCTCCATGATTAGCAAATGCCAAAGACCCAGGTTAGCAAGTTGCTCGTCCTTGAGTTACCTGCAAAACAGCCAGTATTTTGCAGCATATATTAGAAGTGCTACCAGTATTGAGATCTACTCATAAGATGGTAATCTGCTAGGCTATTATAACATTCTCTCCCTTTGAGACAGCTTTTTTCCATACACTGAGAAAATGTTTGATAAAAATGTGCAGATATCTACCGTAAACAGCTCTACGCTGATTGTGTCTAGAGGAAATTCTACCTTTAATAATTGTCCTGTATATCAATGTTAGTTCCAGAGCTCTGTAGCATCAGAGAGGACCTTGGGTCCTCCCACAATTTTTCTTCTACATCCATAAAATATGGGTCTAATATAAAATGCATTAGAAAAGCCATATCTCCTGACTCTGTATGGCTGACTGTTACTAATAAGTTAAAACTTTTTTACCCTTAGCTCTTTTAGTTCAGCTTTTGGAAGATAATGTGATGTACTTACTGTTATCATTGCTTAGTATGAAAAACTTACTCTGCAATTTCAGAGAGTTATGGAAAATATCAATTAATGTGCACATTTTATGACTGTATATTTCTGGGTCCTTCTAGTTGATTTATTCAGGCTACACTCTTCGTATCTGCAAGGAAATTGTTTTTCAACAAAGACATTCTCCCTGATTCTCTAAAAAACCGCAGTGCAAAAATGTGGGTTGACAAACAAGGCACTTCAATACACAGTTGCCAGATGTGCAAGTATTTTCAAACACAACTGCTGCACTTTCACTCCTTGTTAGAAAATTATCTCAGAAATCTGCCCTAGTATGTATTAAAGAAATGTAGTACCTTTCATTCAGTGTCTTTTTCTGTATCCATGGAGTAGGACTAGACAGATACTGAAATATTCAACTTCTCTTGCTGCCTGAGTAGTTTTACAAATACATAACCCGGACACAAGAGCAGTACACAATTTTTCTTCCTGAGAGCACTGCCTCTGAAAGATATCGCTTGCAGGAATAATGTAGAGAGAATGGGAAATGTGTTCTGCTTCAACTGCCAGCTCTAATTCAGCTTTCTAGAGCTATTGCTTTGATACTGCATTGGGATGGCACTGGAGTGCTGAGCCCAAGTCCCCTTACTGCTAACAGTAGATGTTACTCTAGCAAGCTGGTATTCAGTTTTGCTCAAAAACAGCATAATGAAATTGAACTATTGGTAAGCAATATGGACAACATTAATGCTGATGAGCAGAGATAAAGATTGCAAGCTAGATATTTCTCAGCAAAAGGTGAATCTGTAAGACTGCATTTATGCTTCTTCCAAAACTAGAATGGAACAAATTAATAGAGTTCCTAAAAGTTTATTCCAGAAAAATAAAGCCAGTGTTCAAAGTGGCTGTTCTACTATTTTGTCAGAGGATATAGTAGAAAGACCTGCACTTTAAAATTATCATCTTCAGCTTCAGCAGAAAATATTCTAAAGAGAATTAAGTATTTGAAAAATGTTTCAGTGTTGAAAGTAAAAAAGATGCTGAAGCCAACTATGGCAGTATTTTTACTTCTCTAACTCTATCTTGCTGAAAGCTCGTCCCATCTTCATTTACTGGCATGGCCCTTTGAGCCTCTGTGAAGTTCTACTGATTTAAGTGACAGGCACAGAAGTCCACACTAGCAGATCCAGAGGCAAGATCAGGGCACAAGATGGTTCATAAATAAATGTAAGAAAGGCAGGTACCTCTTGGGCCTATGAGATTTGCAGCTACCAGTTTCTCATTTGGGAGAAAAAGGTCTTAGCTTTCAGTAAATACAGAATCTAATGTAACTGCTCCTCGCAAAAATGTATCTACACAGCAAAATGATGAAAGCCGGCCTTAGTCAAAATGAGTTAATTATTTGTCCCAGATATACACTACAGGTGAATGTGAGTCCTGGACGTTGAGGCTGCAATCCTTTTGCAGCAACTGTACTTTAAGGTGCACCTGTCCATCCTCATCCCCCAGGCTTTTTCTGCTCCAGGAGCCCCTGCTCAGCACCCACACAAGTGTTTATGTAGCCACAGAATGGATTGGATTGATGAACTAATTTATCCTAAATTATCTCTGCAAAAAACGTTTGAGCTCTTTTACAGCTGGATCAATTCCCCAGTTCACTGCATAAACAGCTGGATGCAACTGTGGATAGCAGCAGACACAGAAGGCGGACTGATGGTGGGAAAAAAGTGCCTGGCAATAGTGTGGATATTGGCTTATGCAGCCATGTTACCGAATGTGAACCTGCTGTGACAGAAAAACTGATACATCATAGATTTTACAAATTTAGTTATCTTAACTGACTTCTAAAATTGCAACTTTTTCTGGAAGTCTTAAAGGAATTTAGGATTCAGTGGAATTCAGTCATCAGCCATGACTCCTACTGTCTGCTATTTTTCAGGTAATAATGCTACTCAACATCATTTAGTAAATACAAATTTAAACATACAAAAGAAAATTACATTTAAATTAAGGTATTTCAGGACATAAATATTTGTCCCACTATTTGTATTTGCTGAATAATGTTACATATAAACACAGTGCCTTTGAAAAGAAAAACAAAAAGGGACAAAAAAATCTTCAGTGAGGGAAGCTGTTCATGGTACTTAAATAGTAATGTGATAATTATCCATGCATAACCACTCAATTATAAATATGGAAATTCTTAATTAATTAATATATTAAATTAATCATAACACAGAAAGATATCAAAGGCTATATTGCAGCATTTAGCTAGAACTTTGCAGTTTATGTATAACTGCACTGATCCTGGAAAAATTTAAGGTCGAATTATAACTAATGGTACTATAACTTCTAATCAGAATCCTTTCATATAGAAGGACAGTACTGAGGGTTTTCTCCCCTCACACAAACTCCTGAGATGCTTTATATTGGTTCTGAAGGGAGATGGGACCTTGGCTTTTCCAGATTACTTAAACACATGTGAAATGCCTTTTTTTTTTTTTTTTTTTTCATGTTCCCAACTGTGGGAACACCATATTCCTCACAGTCCTCAAGAAGAGAGAATTTAGAGTAAAAACATCCTACATCATCTATATCTCATGATACTTCTGCAGGGAAATCAGGATAATGCTATGAATAAGGTATATAAATGTTATTTACATTCTTCTTACAATTTTGGTGAAACTGATTTCTGCTCTCAAAAAATCTGCAAATACTCATTTACATCTTGAAATCAATCACTGTCTGTACATTAGCCTCATTTGTTTCTCTTATGCTGTTCTAAGTAATGATTTTGTTGGAATGAATATTCGTGGAAACAAAGAGTTTTAAGTAAACATTAGAGAAAAATTGTATCCATATTTGTATGCTTATCCTGACTGTCTGATTCCAGCAGCAGTATTGATTCATACCATATGACCTGTCTAAACTGACCATCGACCTTACAAAGAAACACCAAACCATTAAAGATGTCACTGCCAGCTTCTTCTGGTGAAAACTGCCAGATAAAGGTTTTATGTTCTGCTTGATTTAGACAGTGATGTTCAAGTAGTACTTACCTGAGATTGCTTCTCTAAGGTAAACAGGTTTCCTGAAGCTCAACCAAGGCAAGACTGAGACAAGAAAGCTGAGGCTGGAGAAACAGGTTAGGAGTGAGCAATGCTGCTCTCACTGATTTAATGGTTAATAACCAAGTTACTATCAGGATTCACGGATTCAGGGATTTGACAGAGTTGGAAGGGACCTCTAGAGATCATCTAGTCCAACTCCCCTGCTAAAGCAGGATTGCCCAGAGCA
>JAOXNO010000013.1:112954652-112972200 GCA_028565335.1 Limnodromus scolopaceus | reverse complement strand
CCAGAACTGGATGCAGTATTCCAGTTGTGGCCTCACCAGTGCAGAGTAGAGGGGGAGAATGACCTCCCTCGACCTGCCGGCCACACTACTAGTGCTTACAACAGAGGCATGATTTTAAACTTCCAGATGGCATTTGAATTGTTATACAAGTGTTTCAGTCAGCTTTTTGTCTTCTGCAGTTAGTTTGTGATACAGATTCACTGTTTCACATGCTTTTATTTTCTATGCATTGTACAACTCCACTGTACAAATTATGCCATGCATTTAACACACTCTACCATATAGTTTGTATTCTATAGCATTAAACGTAGCACAAATCATTAGTAGAGTACCAAAGAAATGGAAATATGTCAAACAATGTTTTTGACTAAAAACCACCTTATGCACTGTACCATACCTTAGTAGTATTCAAAAGATGAAGATGTTGAAATGTAAACCAGATGTCCAGAGATTGTCAGTGATTGTCCATTCATCTTTTCATGGATTTTAAAGACTTGATTATGATGCATAGCAATTTGAAATAGCCTAAGATTAGTGTATAAGAAAAAATCACTTCACTCTCCCTTTTCTGTATTACCCATTGGGTTAGCAGAAATACTTTATATGATATTCTTTCTTAATAAAAGAGCAGAAGGTCAATAGCTGGAGCTTTATGATGCAGATTGTGAATTCTGAAATTGCCCTCCCTTCTTGACCACAGTCATTCCAGTGCTGTGATTCTTCAGGGGAGAAAAAAAAAAAAAGAAAGGGTTGAGGGTCTTTTTGATAAATTATGAAATAAGGATACTGATTTGCAAAGTTCCTATGGAGCAGGTCATTTTTATATTCCTGAGATTTACATTAATTATACTTTTAATTCCACATTGACTAACAAGTCTTCACTATTACAGTAAGTAAACAACTCAAAGGCATAAATACTAAACGCAATTTAAAAAAGTCTTGAGATTTGATGTATTTTTTTAAGCTGCTAAATGTTTCAGAAGCCTAAATCTTTTCCCAATACTGCTTTCAAGACTTATTTTCCATGATTTGCAGTAAGATTTATGCCACTAATTGAGTAAATCATATGTCAGAATAAGACATGGTCCTTTAAGTCACGTAATTTAATTTCTTATCATAACAACTTATGAATTTCAAGAAAGATAGACTGCTTGTTAGGGTCAGAAATTGTCTGTAGTAGCAGTAGTAGCAGCAACCATTGTTAGGACAGCAGTGTTGTCAACTAGCTAATTGGATATCATTTAAAGTGTTGCTAACACTAAAATTTTCCAATTATGTTCATGCTAGTAGTCTGCTATTCTCACTTCAAACCCTTTTGGGCCATCAAGCCAGAGTCAGGGTATGCATAGTTGTGAATCTGGAAAGGGCACTCTATTGGCAAAGAGGGATAAATGCAAAAGAAAAAGAAGAAAATGAATAACAATCATGTCAAAATAAATGAATTTGGTTCCCAGGTATCAGAAAAGCGCTTTGAGTATGTGATCTTCATCATCATACTATTCCAATGACAGGCAAGAGATGAAAGTCATAGTTACCTAATCTGCTGTGTAACACTTTTTAGAGAAGTCCCTTTTTTACACTGGCCTTTTCTGAGGATGCTGGTTTAATAACATCATTATCTATTATTACTAGAGCTGTAGCTATACGTAGAGAGCACTAATAGAATCCTAATATGATATTACAAAGCAGGGCAGCTGGTTGGAGAAACGGCACTTTCCTTCAGGAAGAAATGGGTGTATGCATGTGGTGAGTGTGTACCTAGTGGGACCTGCAGAGGGGCAGGGACCACAAGAGTCCCCTAGATGGTAAGGTGTGCATAGACAGTGACCTCAAGGAAGGATATATGGGAGGGCCTAAAACAACAGTCCTTCAGGGGAAATTCTTATAATGCTCTATTTTAATTATTGACCAAAAAAAATCATTAAAACATGCAAATTCCCGTGCTTTGCTGTGTGTGGATGGCAGTTATTAAAACAAAACTGCAGTCTCATTACCTTCAGATGATCTTTCTCTAAATAAGTACTCCAAAAAGGAAAGAATTTCAGTAAAAAACACTCTACTTTTGCAGTATTTCCTTATTTATATAACTTGTATTATTTGAAACTCATTGAATCCATCGTCAAAAGCTATGTTCACAGCAGCATCCAGAAAAATTAGAATGCTACATAAGAAGATGCAAACTGTACATGCACTGAAAATAAGCAAACAGTCCGTGGATACTGACATGTGAAATTTTCTATTGCTTAATGTACAAATTAGAAATGATAGTGAAAATGAAGACCAAAATCTGATCTTTAAATGTCAGCAATATAAAAAGAATACAGTTAATATAAAAAAAATAAATTGTGAATTTGTTTTTACTTATTTTAACATATATTTTAAATTTTACTTCTTGGAAATTACAAGTATTATTGGGTTAAAAACTTGTAGGCAAAAAAACCTTCATTTATTGGTATTCACAAGAGATAACCAAAGAAATGAAAGTTAATACCAGGTCTTGTACTGAATTGCCTTAGTGTCATCTCGAAGCTGGAAAGAAATTATCATTTTCTTTATCTCAAAGGATACAAGTATCAAATAAACACATTTTCTTTGGTTCTTCTCTTATCTGAGTAGTACTGGATAATCCTAATACTGAATATTCTTAATGGCATAATATGATATGGCTTGTATGAGATACTTGCCATTCTGAAGTTATTTAAGCGTGTCATTATAACTCTGAAATTAGCTGAATTAATCATACAAATCTTAGAGAATATAACATTGTGATACGTATGTTATGTTATATGACGATTAGCTTGGAAACAGGGCCAATGACCATTTGCATGGTAATGAAGCATTCTTTCATAAAGGTGTCAAAAACAATCTAAGAGGCTAATGAAATTTTATGCAAACCACCTGCTGGTCACCTTCACTTCAACTAAATGCCTTTGGGGAAAATGGGAGAACCTTTCTTATTAAACACAAATTAGAATGCATAAACACAGGGCAAGCGATACGTAATGAACAGAATACAATGTGAAGGAATAAGACCACTTGTGCTGTATAGGAGATTAACCATGATTGCCCTATAACAAGAACCCCATTTTGTTACTGTTGGGGGATTCAAAGGACACTAGAGCCACTACTGTCACTTGTGTCAGTAGCATCGCTATAAAAATGCCTAAATCCAGAAAAATAATTCTTTCATCCTTCTGGATTCTGCATTTCAAACAGGATTTTTGGTTTCTGGAAATAGGTCAATGCCAGATCACAGAAAAGTGTAAAGAACAGCAAAAGAAAAAGAACAACAGAACAAAGAAAGAAACAACAAAAACATTGAGGATTCCACCTTTCCCTTATAAAGAACAGAGTTTTTTTCCCTGGCTGGAACATTCTCAAGGACATTCAAGGACTACAACATCACATCAAAGCCCAAAGATTAAGAAAAACTGTTGTGTATTAATTGGATCCATTTAGAGATATTTATATTTTAGGTAGGCAGCAACATTAATATAAATTGTCATATACTAACATCATGAGTTGATTTTCAGTCTATATGAATTTTATCTAGGTATTTAAAAGGACACCATATGTTAACAACAAAAAACTTTGGGCAAGATGTCCTCGTTTGAGGTAAAACCGAACCAATTTTGTGTTTTGGCTGACCTTGGCCGTTACAGCAATAAGTACAAGCAAGAGCCTCTCTGCATACCATTCCTTGGCATTTAGCACAAACATTGGCCTTAGCACTCTGAGAACGAGCAGTTTTCTCCACAATATTTCAGAGAGTTAGAGGAGGCCTAGCTAAAATGTAAAATTACAGAACACAAAATTGGTTCAGTTTTACCTCAAACCGGGACAGCAAGATCACTCAGTAAAAGTTCTTAAGATTTTGTGGATTACTAGTCAGCTGAAGGACTTGGGAAGAAAGGAGCAAATAAGTGATCACTTACCAGGCGCACCCCACAGACATTTGTGTCTGGACTTTTGCTGTTCACCATATTGAAAATTACTTAGAAGGGGGTAATTAGTGAGATGACAAAGTTTCCTGGCGATACAAAATTACTGAGGATAAGAAAAACAGCTGACTTTAAAGAGCTACAGAGAATATAATGGTATCAAGAGGCTAAGTGCTGAAGTGGCAGATGATATTCAGGAATGATAAATTCAAAGTAACACACATGATGAAGAATATCCCTAAACATATACACAGGGTGACATGCTGTAAGCTACCTACTTTACACAGGAAAGAGATTCGACAGTCATTGTGAAGAGTGTTAATCCAAATAATGGTCAAAATTTAGGAATTATTCAGAAAATAATAGAAAATTAAACACTATGCATCATTACAAAACTGTATAATGTGCCTGCATCTGGAGTGCTAAGCAGTGAGAGTTTCATGCCAGCCACTCGAAAAAGTTATGGAGAAAACAGTCACATTTTCATGAGTAAACATCAGGTTGGAATAGGATGCAGAAAAATAGCCTTCGACTTTGAAAAGAAACACTGAAGGGGAAACAACTATATAATCATGGGAGGTGTGCAGAAACTGAGTGATTGCACAATATTTCTGATAATGAAAGCACTAAAATTAATGCAAAGAAATCATTATGCAGAGCTTTAAAACCAAAGCAAGTACTTGTTCCATGCTGCAGATAGACTTGCAGGAGCCTTGTAGCAAAAGGAAGTAGTTAATGTCAAATTATAAATAGATACAACAAAGCAATTAAATACATTAATGAAGTAAAAACTATTTAAAGTTTTAAACAAAAAGATAATATCCATAACTTAAGAAGCTTCTAAGCTAGAGTGCTGGAAGACACGTAAGCACTACTGTATATTTTATATTCTTTGCTTGAGGACTGCTACCAGCTACTGTCATAAAGTAGATAACAGTCTTTCCTGACCCAGAATTACTTACGTATGGTTCTTTATACTAACAAGTTGTATGCCTTTGAGAAGAGAATTGTGGGAAGCAATTGTGAAAGAAAAAAAGAGAAACAAAAGACCTTAACTTTGTAGAATCATGGAAAAACATTTGTCTTCTATTTGTCATTTACTTTTACATGTTGACTCTTTCAGAATTTTATCCTTTAATAGTCTTTATAAGTACTTTCAAAGTTTAACAAATATTATTGCTGTGTTATTACTGTTTATACCTAGAAAAAAATCACATATTTTAAGTCTTAAATACTGAAGTACTGTAACATTTAGAGAAGCATCTGCCTAAGAAAATTTTCCATGTTCTGGCTATGCATTTATGAGTGCAAAATAGATAGCAGGTGATTCAGTTGTTTTACTTGTATGCTTAAAGGCCTATTTTTCACTTGTAAATAGTTTTAGTGAACAGATGTGTATCTGAAATTTGTGTGTGTAATTTGGAGATCTGGAACAATAGCATATTTGGTCTTTACCTTTTTTAAGCAGTCTGATAATTGCTTGCCATGAATTTGGAAGAATTTATTGTAAACTTTTTCAAGTTATTTTGTTTTCTGCCATGTTTGAATACATGAAAAGAGGCAAAGCAGTCCTTAGAATTTGAGAGAGATCTTGAATAAATGTGTACTTTTATCAAAGGATTATAGTAATAATATCAGGTATGAGAACAAGATTAAAATAAATGAGAATTTATAAATATTACATATAAAAGATAAAATTAATCTTTTCATGTTTCTAAGACAACATTAGAATTAACAGAGAATAAAAATTTGTCAGTTTGTAAAACAAAATTACTTTTACTTGGAAGCTTATTGAGTGCTCCTTGAAGGGGAAGGAGAAGGAGAACATCCCTTCTTATATGAGTTCTCAAGGTTAGGATCTGCATGAAAAAAATATTATTTTTTTTTGCAGACTGAAAGTAGAAGTTTAGGTATACTGGATTTGGCAAACTAACATACCTTGAGATTTTGGCCAGAGTTCAAGGGAACGTTGTCTCAGATTAAAAAAGTGTTTTAAAATATCTGAGGGAAGAAAAAGAAAAACAGTGTTTCTTTCTAGATCTAGATCTATTAAGGCTGACTTCAGAAGCATGTAAAGACCAAGCACAGCCCATTGATATAAAGGCCACCAATTTAATTCACTTTATTTGCCCACAATTAAAATGTCACCATAATCATATGGTGATAGCGGAGATATTTACAGAATATCTACACTAAGCCTACAACAGAATGGAAACTTCTCCCTCAAGTATGGAGAACACTGATCAGAAAATATAGAAATCTGTGTTCTCACAGAATTATAGCTAGCATGTCTGCTCCGCAGAAAAAATGATGCTCTTCCTGTATGCATTCATCCAGGCATTGCAAATGCTTCCTTAAAGCATAGCAGAAAGCTCATAGGAACTCACTGGACTTTTGGTTAAAAAAAAAAACAAAACAACTCCACAGGATTTATATTCACCTGGAACACAGCAGCACATCTCTCCAATTCAGTTGCAAAATATTCAAATTCTGGGCAACAGAAAGTTATTAGGAGATGCTGGGATTACCCACATTATGAACCTACTGAAAATTACATTAACATAGATACATTTGTGGTGAGGAATATTAATAGATTTATAAAAGAAAAATATTACATATTTCCCCCAGTAGTTACCCCTCAGTTGAACAGCTCTGAAAGGAGTAAGAGAAAACATAGGCACAATCCATTAAAAACTGATCACAAATATAAAAGAATGTTTGACTATAAGCTTCTATCTTGCACAAAGGTTTACTGAAAACTAGCCTAATTAATACTGGAAAAGTTTTCTTCCCTAGAACTTACTTGCATTAATAGAAAAAGAAACAGAGATGTGTGCTTATTGTACACGAGCATGCTACAGAAATGCTGCTCTTATCAGAAGAGCAACAAAATCAAATTATGTTGTCGTTCAGTGACTGCAGAAACTCTTAACTAATCTTTAATGTCTGCCTTACCACTGTCTTTTCCAAGGCAGTTCCAAATGCTGCTTGTGCTCATCCTGAAAGCTCCTCTGAAAACAACATGAAATACTCAGTCTTGAATTTATCAGTCAGATTCTCTTCTCTTACCAGTTTTAGATCACTGTAACTCTTATTATACTGGGGTTGGTTATGATTTGAAAAATCATGCAAACCAAACTTACCCTGCTAGATTTTCTGGTTTTGTTCCCTTTCTTCCTCATATTTCCTACATTACCCCAGGTGAGACGGGAGATTTCCTTCTCCTATATGTACAGATGGGGAAGAGACAAACAGTCCTCTAAAGGTTTTACTGTCTGAGCACCTACATGGTGCTAGAAAATGTGTTACCAACATTTAACAGTTTTCTATCCAAAGTAGAGATAAGAAGCTAGGTAATTTTAGCAGTTATTTAGATTCTTACTTCCCACTGACATTTCAATATTGAAATAATTTTAAATTTTAAATTAAAACTGAACTCAGATTACAGTCCAGAGAAGTTTCTTCTCTCAGTATTTTAGGCACCAGAAGTTTTCATTACCTAGAATGATGACCAAGTGCATAAAAATATCTTTCATGGTGGAAATAATTAAGGAAGGAAATAGAAACATTCCAGTCTTCTTTATAAACAAGCTTATGAAAAATTATGGCTAGGCAGCTAAATTAACTTTTAGAATAGGAAGATAACAAATAGATATAGAAAAGCATTTGAAACTGTCTTTAAAACTTTTTTTTTTTCCCCTGCACTGGATTCACCCCATAAATAGTATCTCCATATCTTCTGTGTCTTAGAAATACCGATAAATCTTAGGCTTAGTTGAGTCAGATTTGCGTTCTGTGGTTCCACCTCTGTAATGTACTTCCTTTCAGTACTGAGCACTAACCAATACTTTAAGCCTAAAAAATTGCTGCTGATGATATCACCATTAATCAGGAATGATTCAGCAATCCTGGCAGCTTCACTCACACAGCATCGTTGATCAAACCAAAAAGGTTAGATACACAGCAGATGAAAAGAAGTATGTTTCCATTGCATTAGACAGACACATTATCTACAGCAGCAATAGGCAATATCATTGCCACCTTCACAAGGTAATGTACTATGTTCTCACAAAAGCCTGGGAGTTTAATGCTGCCTGTAGTCATTGTTTCTAAGGAAAATAATGGTCATCCAGTTACTACAAGCTGGTGTGACCCCAGCTTGTGAGACCCTGTGCTGCTTATTATCTGGGAGGATGATGCTTGTCACCACTAAGCACTCAATTTCTCATTCACAAAGGAAGGATCTTATGGTGTATTCACACACTAGAAAATTACACATTAAAAACTTTGCTAGCAGCACCTCCCTTTTTGGTCGTTAATTAATTGTAGTGTCTTTCTTTAATGAAGGCCTCCCGCCTGCTTTTTCTTTGTTTCTTTGCTTTCTTGTTTTTCAGCAGAGCAAGAAATTGAATTATTTTTTTTTCACGTTCAGGAAACAAAGACTAATCTGTAAACTAATGTTAAAACAGGCCTCTATGTTTGTACTGGTACAGTGAATTAGAAGGGAGCAACTTTTGTCTGCCAGACCATTTAAGCAGTTCATGCAGCTTAATGCCTGATTATGCCATCATTTACATGCTGAAGTATGGATATGTTCATGTGTTAACATAATAATGAGGCCTAGTAAAGCTGACTCTTGCATTACATTTGGTGTGCATTATTTTACTATAATTTACAAACTTCAATAATATGATGGAAAAAGCAAAAATAGAATAATGTTTTTCTACCATATTAGTGAAAATAAATTCCATCACAGAATCCCTGGGGACTGCTATCAGTGACAGAAAACTGTTAGCATCCCATTTGAAATATTATACAGATTTCTTACTCCTAAGGAGCTTCAATTAGGGTCTGATGTGACAGAGTAGCATTGGCTCGGCCTGGGGCATTGTGGGACAGTGAGCACATTTCAAGGTGTTCCAGACATAAGTCCGTATATATGTGTTTCTTACACTGTAGGCTTGTGCCTTTCCATGCAGAGTGAAAACCCAAGCTGACAAAAGAGAAGGGTCTTGTCTTTCACAAGCAGTTCCTAGTGTTGAGATCCGACACCGAGAAGTACTTGAGACAGGATCTTGGCCAGCCCAGTGACTTCCCTGGAAAAATGAGGAAGCAGAAGGTAATCCCAATCTGGTTCAATTAATTGCAGTAGGTCCCTTCAAATCCGGTTCTGATTCAGTCAGCCTCTTCTGTATCTGTAAATGGCATGTTTATGTGGTCCTGGCGTGATGCCACCCCACCCTCTTGTCTTCATTTTCTGCCCAGAAAACCTGCAGAGTTGAGATTTCCCACCTCTAACAATCATGATCTAGTGTATGGGTAAAAATGTAGTACTTCAGCTATCCTTTGGTGGTGTCCCTACCCCTACACCAAAGAGCTCTACACATTCCAGCACAGCACCATGCATGAGCAGGATTCTGGTAGAGGGGCAATACATGTGCTGTAGAGCTGTCTCAACATGTAAGCCTACTGCTTCTTGAATATGCCAGCCATAGGGTGAACAGTTAGGTCCCTTGATTCCACATAGAGTTACCATGTAGCACGTGATGAATAGCAGATCAGCTGAAGGCTTTACACTCTCCTGAAAATGCTATTAGGCAAAATCCCAGAGTGGAAAAAGAAAAGACTATGTACAAGACACTTCTGGTAGCTTACAGAGTGGGATCATGTTGCTTTCTTGCTCAGTCCTCAAGTACTGCCAAATCCTTCACCAACTTTATAATTTCCTTCAAATTTTAGTTAATGCTTTGTCACTCAATGCACCTTGCAAATGGTATGCTCTATTAGTTAATGTTACTTCTTACTGCTTATTACTGTTCAATAGGCAGCATTTTATTAGATGCAACAGACCCAATCCTGCAATTACCATGAAATGATAATCACCTGCAATGGCCGTGAAAAAGATAAAAAGGGGTTTAAGAAACATGCCTCTAATAACAGAGGTCCTTGGAGGAGCAGGTAACTATTCCACCTCAGCACTTGCAGTTTCTTCCAGCTCATGTAGGGTAGAGAAACTACAACCATGCTATGCTGCACTCCAGCCATCCTAGACAGTAGAATAGATATTAGGATATATTTGCAATGCTATTAAACTTGGAAGTCAATCCAAGTGATCTGAATTGCACTGATGCTCAAATCATGAAAATTTAGGGGCTCAGTGGTATGTGGACAAAAAAGAGTTTTGTAATCATGTATGTAAAATTGTATGTATGTAAAGGATAATAATTTCAATTTGACAAACAAGCCTAATTCTTAAATATCATAACTATAACTTATTTTGCAAACGTAGTGTTCATTTACCATTCTTAACTTTTTGGTGAATTCTAAACATAGCAAGAAATGTTCTAGTCACATATACAATGGCATGTGAAAAACTGCAGTACAGCGAAATATTCTGCTCTGCTTTGCGCTATACAATCTACTGCGAGAAAGCAGTAAGTGCTCGTTAGCAAGTTCTTAGTCATTTGTAATATTATGTTAAAGATGAGGAAAAAAAACTCTACAAAGTAACTATCTGCCATGAGATTAAAAATGGCCTATTCATTAAAAATAATCAAGGTACTCTGCTGTTCTTTGTTTCTGTGAAGTCATCTGAAAAAAATGAAATGAGGTATCACGTATTACAGCTTACAAGGGATTCTGTTACACTTGCCACAGAGGCACTAACCAGACAGTCTGGCACCTTCATAAAATGGTGACAAAAACATCTGAATGGCACCTTTAACATAAGAGATCTACACCATGTGAACTGGGGCACAGCGGACACAAACACACACAAAGACCTGTGTCCAGAGAAAATGCTACCTGGAAAATGCTTTGAGGGTCACAGGGAAGTCAGTCCACCCTGATTCGACCATTCGTTGTGCCTGATTTCTGGAACTGGAACTACCTTTTTTCTGTTCCTTTTGAAGTCCTTGTTCCACAGTCCAAACACCTAAGGATTAAAGAGATCAGGAAAACGGGTAATTTCCCTGCAAGTGATTGATGATTTTCTGACATTTAGAGTTGTGATACACAGTACTATCCTTTTCTCTTTCACCAAAATTGGTAAATGAAAATACAATGTTCTTTAAAAATGTCTTTGTTGTCTTTTCGGCATATATCCATTTTTTGTTTCAAATGATTGCTTAAAAATTTTAAAAGCTTAGTATTAATTTCTAGGGGTTTATTAAACTATTGGAAGTAAGCAGTAAGTAAGTAGAGTTTTCAGATGTTTGCAAGATACCCTGCATCAAATTTGGATGCCACCAGGCACATAGCAGTCTGGCACAAGAAGCAAAAAAAAATGCTTCTTACTTATAAGTTGGTTTGGTTGGTTGTTTTTTTTTTTTGGAGGGTTGGTCATGTTTCCATGATGCGGAGGAAAAGGAGAAAAGGGAGCTGAGTGGAGAACCATTTACATCCTTTTGAGTCCCATATGGGCTTTCTTACTAGATGATAAATCTGAAAGATTTGTAAACATTGGGTTGTAATTTTTTTCTTTTTTTTTTTTTCCTATGAGATAGCTAAGGCTTTAATATATCATAAGTGCACTTTCCCACAAGAAAAGAAACATTAGGCTTTGAGTACATTTACAGCCAAAGAATTCAAAAGCTATGACACAGAGAAAGAACAATTATCATGTTAATGATAATGGAGTAGAAAGTTTATCATGTGTCTGTGAGTGGTGGAATTTTAGGATTGACAAACACTGAGTTATCTGCATGAGTGTAGCCTCTTAGCCAAATAAATTCCTTTGTATGACTTTACTAACATTACTGGAGTTACATCAGCAGTGATTGTGATCCTCTTTATTTAGGTACCTCAAGGTCAAGAGAAGTATCCTTATCACACAGCAAACAAAAACATACTGTACTTCCCTTGCTTGTGAAATGTGCAGTTCACTTTTTCTCCATATTTTAATTCCCTTGCAGTCTTTGGATACAGATTCTCATATCTGAGATACAGCTTTCCCAGGAATTATACTAAATTTTCTCAAGTTAAGTCATATGGAGCAGTGGAAGTTCAGGCTGAAATGTAGTAGAACAAGCAAGGCAAGATCCAGTAAATATAATTTTGTAATTACTAGTAGTAGGCCACAGGCTTTTACTAACATTCAGGGTGTCGGGACTTTTTTAGCTTATCTGAGCTTGAACATTTTAGCTTGTTTTTGCTGTGATGACTGTAAGATGACTATTGCCTGCACTTGTTTTAGTTTTACGCCATTATGTAGTGTAAAATCTTGTTAATTACTGGATAGGAATAGCAAGTATTCAGAATGGAGCAAGCTGTCTATGAACCTAGAACAAAAACACAGTGCAGGACAGCAAAGATACTGGATGATACCAGGGACCCCAAACTGTAAGCACAAAGCACAGTGGTCAGTTACTGAGCACTAAAGGAGTACAGCCTTGGAAGCCAGAGACTGTACATGAACTCAAGTGTGAGGGAGAAGAAACTTCAGTCATATTTCTCCTAGCAAATAACTAAGGTTGTTGGAACTTGCCGTAACTCCTATCCTACATTTTGTTCTTGAAGCTGTTGACTTTGAGATCTAGAGAGACATTTAAAGGGTGAATTTACATTGGAGCTAAAGATCAGATACTAGAAAGCTTGTGCATAGAAATCTTCAGTGTATTATTAGCAGTAAGAGTTAGCATCTTTTTAATTGTGCTAATAATAACTGGTAGGCAATTTGGTTTGACTGTTCAGACCTTACTGGACCAGTAATAAATTCCTGGATAAGAATTCCTTTTCACAACACAAGATTAGTAACAACTTCTAAACTCCAATATACAATAGTTGTCATAAAAGAATAACTGTGAATCATATCAGAGGATATGGAGGAAGGCAGGGATAATTCAGCTCACCAGAGGTCTTTATTTTGTACAGCAATGATGACAGCAAGAATGACAATTTAGGTATACTTCCACTCTCTATTTTCATCTGGTCTTCCTACTCCTATCTCAATTACTACAGTATTTTTCCGTTTAAGGGTTATTCACTCATTTCCCCAGTTTCAGTTAGTACCATTTTAAACAAAATTTAATCAGTTGTTCTCTGGATTATTTTATGTAATGTCAGACGGAAGCACAGCGCTGAAGATTATGATGTTCTGTACTTTCTGTGTTGAAATCACATGCTTTTTCACCTGCACAGCTATCTTTAACACTTTTGGCTTGAGACAAAGCACAAAAACTTAAAAAAGCTATAGAGACAGCCACACATTTTTATATTTACACTCCCCTTGAGACAAAGGGGAATTGGAGGAGTTAAAGATATATGAACTCCGGTTGTACCTCCACAAGGGATCCATATCAAATTTGAAACTCCTTAAGCTCCACTCCCAATGGCCTTAGCAAGACAGCGTGGCAAGCGAAGATATCAAGGTGGTATGAGAATGAAGAAGAGAGCTTTTAACAATAAAGGGTTTTATTTTAAGAAACAATGCTTACAGCAAAAATGTCTGCCAGAGTTTGCCAGTGGTGATGGTTATTGCTGCCGCCTGTTATAACTACAGGTTGGCTGCTTCTCTCCCAGATCTCACACAGTGAAAATAACATCACTTATTTTATACAGTGTGCACTGCGACTACAAAGGGAATATGGACATAAACGCATGTTCCTTAAAACTCTTAGTGGCTACGACACTCACAGAAAAGCTAGATGATGGTTATTTGAGTAATTTGCAAGTATTGCTGTTGTCAGGTTGATCAGTATTCATATGATAGTTTCTTGTGCTCCAGAAATCTGTATTTTATCCATCTGTTGTCAGTCATCTTTGACTGAAAGCTTTTAGAGGAGGGACTGTCTTTTAATCATTTATTTTCATCAGATCTTGCACAATGAAGGTACTATTATCAATTCAAATAAATGATAACATATCCACTACCACTGAAATAGCTGTTACCTATCCAAAGGGACTCCAAACAAGTCTTAATGTACCTCAGCCATATATTAATCTACGATCCAGCAGCTTGAAGAATTCTTAGGTTTTTTCTTCTTACTGAAACAATACCAGGTCTGTATTAGTTTACTTCATTTCTGCCTGGTATTACATGTGAGAAGAAACACATCCTGGTGTTGTTTCTTAGGCTTCCTAGCTTAAAAAGGCTCCTGTAGAGAACTGTACATAGCTCTGTTCTGCTACGCCTACAAATATTAATAAACAGTTATGCCGGTTTTCCTCTTCCCTCATCTCATGAGGGAACCATGACTAACCCATGGGACTGCTCCCCATGGTTAGCAAAAACTTTGTCACTGGTAGGTGGTATCAATGAGGCTGAGACTAGTTATCTCTTGTCCTTCTTTTGCAGAAGCCCATGTTGTCAACATCAGTGAATCCAAAGGACTCCTTATGTGAACACTGGGCTGAAATAATTACCTAATCTGAGTTTTCCTTAGCTTTACTTTACAAAAGTGTATTTGTATTCTTCTGTAGAGATGTCACTCACTCTGTAGCTGTCAAATTCAGATGTGTTATCTGTTTTAAAGAAATTAACGAGAGCACTCTCCTTAATTTTCTCAATTTTCTCTCAAGGCCAAAAACCGTAAAGTCCAGGGGATTGGGGGGGGTGTGTGTGATCAAAATTATATTTGTCACTGTTCGCAATAGTTCCTTAACCAAAGCGTCACCAAAAATCAATCAAAATTTTACCAATAGAGTTCAAATGTTAACATACTCTGCCCAGGGAAGTTGTGGATGCCTCATCCCTGGAAGTGTTCAAGACCAGGCTGGATGGAGCTTTGAGAAACCTGGTGTAGTGGGAGGTGTCCCTGCCTATACCAAAGGAGTTGGAACTAGATTATCTTTAAGGTTCCTTCCAACTCTAACCTTCTATGATTCTATGATATAAAAATAAAACAAATGAGCACTAGAGAAGAAGACTTTTCCCAAGGTATTTAAAAAGTGGTGAACTCTGAAAGTGAGAAGCTAACCCTTAAACCAAACTTTTACATGTCTGTTTTTCTTTTTTCTTAAAATTGTAGTACAGATAAATTGCTACCTAATACCCTGACATGTTTTATATCTTATCCATAACAACAAAATATTCTTCTCTAAGTAGGTTTTTCAGATGAAAGCGAATGAGGGGAACATCTCTGTTTTTTAAGAGCACTTAATTTTTTATTTAGAGAATTCTTGTAAAGGAAATGACTATTCCCTCAAAATGTATCTTGCCAAGCTCTACACCCACAATCATTTTGTCAGTCAGAATTCTACTGTTTTCAGTATCCACACTTTAATTGTGTACAAGACCCTTTTACCAATGATAGTTTATTTTGCAATAGCCGTGTTACCCCACACCTATTATTGTATTATACTGTCAAATAAGTACATCATGTCACAAACCCATTTTCAAATTGCAGACAAATTGCTATCTTTTGGACAGCATCATAAGCTCTATGGCCTTCAGAGACTGCAACTGAGGAAGCCGCAGAATATATGGCTGCATTACAGTCTGCAGTGGTTTTATTTTTTGATTCTGTGAGTTCTGATGACATTGAGGCTGAAGTCAAGCAAGCTGCAAATGCCAGCATTGAAGTTTAACCAGCGCTTTGATTCTCTGCCTATTACACATGACATATAAAACAAACATGCAATATTAGCTCTTTCAAGCTTTTCAAAGGATTGCATAAAGCCAAAAAATGATTGCTGAACAGATTCCAAATATACACAACAAAAGTTAATGAAAATAGGGCTGAGATGAGAATGATTAACAATTTATTCCATTGAGAAAAATGATGCTGAAATAATGCTAAGACCTTTTAGAATAAAAAAAGAAACATGGCTAGAACAAAGTTTGATATGCTTGTCTGAACTGCTACAAGGTTAGAAATGCAAAAAGAATGCAGTGTAGCCCAGTGCTCCTGATTCTTCATATTCTTTGTTAAGAACAGAATATTAGTCACCCTGTGAGATGTTTTGGAAAGTCGTCATACTGGAGAAGGTTCCTTCTCACAGTGTCTTGCAGCTTTTCCTTAATTTTCTAAATAAATTCAGGTCCATTAGCAGGTCTTGTTTCACACAGCTACACTATTACCATAATTGCAATATAGAAATACTCTAGCTAAGTTTTTTCTAGGTAGAGTATACAAGCTGGAATCACACCAAAGAGATGAGTTCATGATACTTTAACATAAATATTTGTAATTTGAATTGAGTCTGTCTTTCAGTCTTCTAGGGAGTATCAGTGCTGAGAGGAGTCATTGGATACTGCAGTAATACAAATAAAGGAGTTCCATATTTAGCTTTTCCTCTTGTAAAAGCATTAATAACATTTTTTTTGGTCACCTCTAGCCTGCCTTCTGTATTCCTGAAACTTATAGAAACTCAGCATCTTGGAGACTTAATCTGCTGTGAAATTTGGTTAAAATTAACAATTTGATTTTATAATTATGAAATGCAATTAACAGAATGGTAAATACATAAGAAGGTAAAGAACACATTTCTTAAAGTTGGTTAGAGTTCCTCAGAGTCTGAGGAAGGCAGCTAGTTAAACCCAGCAAAGGGAGGAATGTCCTGTGATAACAGATCCTCCTTGATCTGCTGAGCTGAACACGTTAATTAATAAGATGTCAGACAAAGAGCATTAGCAGGAACAGGACATGTAATCTAACCTACCCAATGTGTTCTGTGATTTTCAGGAATTTTTCTTTCTGTCTATTAGCAATGTTACATGCTTGTATTTGCATTGTAGAAGAATAGAATGGGCGTTTGATAAGACATCCGGATTTCTGAATGGCAAGTAGTCATCTAAAAAGGGGTCTCAAATGGACCGCTTTTGAAATACTTAATTATCTAGACTTATAAACTTTAATATCCACAAAGGGTTTTGAAGATGAATGCTGCTTGGCAAGTGAAGCTCTCTATATAAGTTAAAGTGCTGAGACAAAAATAGCAATTCCATTTCACAAAGGACTTCAGCATTCCAGAAATCAAGCTTCATGCCAAATCTGAACAAAAGCTCTCCAAGATTCCAGAAAGGAACATCTATTCAGATTTATTTAAACCTTACTTTAGGAAAACCAAACCAAACCAAAAAAAAAAACACAGACATACACGCACACATCCCCCTCACTTTTTGATTCCAATTTCATAATCTAGCACAATAGGGGGGAAATAAAAGCTTACAAAAAATATTTCATGACAAACCGCTAAACTCTTTCATTCTGAATATGTCACAAAAAGATACTTATCTATGTTTTTTGACAAATTTGGCATACTTTTACAGAACTTTTTACTCTTGACGAAATGTTCTATCTACATAGTCACAAGCAGTTCTAACAACGTGGACCTTTCAAAAAAAGCTACAAGAGAATTTACCTTTACAAACAAAGAGAGATAACTGGCTCAGTACTGGGGCCGGTTCTCTTTAACATCTTTATCAATGATCTGGAAGAGGGGATCGAGTGCACCCTCAGTAAGTTTGCAGACGACACCAAGTTGGGTGGCAGTGTCAACCTGCTGGAGGGTAGAGAGGTTTTGCAGAGGGATCTGGACAGGCTGGATCGATGGGCTGAGACCAGCGGGGTGAATTTCAGTAAGGCCAAATGCCGGGTCCTGCACTTGGGTCACAACAACCCCAGGCAGCGCTACAGGCTGGGGGCAGAGTGGCTGGAGAGCTGCCT
>JAOXNO010000013.1:112928374-112945580 GCA_028565335.1 Limnodromus scolopaceus | reverse complement strand
GAAGGGAAGGGAAGGGAAGGGAAGGGAAGGGAAGGGAAGGGAAGGGAAGGGAAGGGAAGGGAAGGGAAGGGAAGAGGGAAAAGAGAGAAAGGAAGGAATGAAACAGCTCCATAAACATTCAGTGTTTACAAATTTGGCAAAGCAACAATGAGCAATATTAACAAAGGCCTCTGGGTGCACGGAGTCTTAGGAGTAGATGCTGCAAATACGTAAGACAGCTCCTTTATAATGGTGTAAAGCCAGAGCGTCTCTGCCATGATCAAGAATATGCCATGATTTAAAAGGAAGCAGAATCTGGACCATTTTTATTTTAATCAGTGTTGTTTATTAAAAATAGGGTATCGGGGCATAATGCAGAAGAACTGAATATTGTTTAAATGCAGCTGCTAAGTAATCAGAACACCATTGTCTGAAACACACTTGAAGATTTCATATGTATGTAGACAACAAGTGTGACATGTTCAGCATTTAACAGTTCTGCAATAAATATCCTGCCTGGGTTTTTAAGTTCATTAAAATCCAGCCCAGGATTGATTTAATAATGAGAATTATATAATGAGACCAGTTTAGGTTTATAGGAGCTTCAATGATTGTAATGAGCCCTACCAATAACCAGAATAAATCTCATATAGCAAAGTTAGAGCAGTTTTCCAGGCAAAAGCCAAACCTAATAAATATTTTTGCTCAACAAATCACCCTTTTCTTTTATCATAATTATCTATTGCTTTCTAAGACAGCTTTTTAAAGACAAATGTACAAAATCTACTGTGTTCTTTTTAAATTAATTTACATATTTTGTATTTATTGTCTTCTGGGGTTTTTTGTTGTTTTGTTGTTTTCTTTTTGTTTTTTTTTAATCTGGGTTGGTTCTGTTCTCCCTTCTTCTGCTATCACAGTGATTTGGATAAAAGAGCCGTGACTATTCCCATCCCTGATACATTCTTCCCATCCACATTTGCTCCCCGCAAGTAAAAGTTTTCTGGGAAAATGCATCACATCTCCTATGGTACCATCTCCCTGAGGAATATGCAATTTCTAAAGTCCCTGAAACCTTTCCGGCTCATTAAGAAGAAATGGGATAGTTTAGGGTTATCTTCTACCAGTATTCACTATTTTGGTGACAAAATACAGAACAAATCCCATTTCTTTCATTTTCAAAAGATACAAAAAATAATACTTTATGACAAGGGTTTACTCTATCTAGTTTAAACAACCAAGGAACAAAAGCAAAATATAATTTTAGAAAATACTAGTTTATCCCCTTTCATAACTGGGAAACTAAAGTACATAACAGTGAAATGACTTGTCCATAGCCATTTCAAAGGATAGAGTAACCACAAAATGAAAACTTGCTTTCCATGTCATAAACCTAAGATGATATTTTTGTTTTCACAGTGCCTTAGAGCTGTCCCTTTCTGCCTTTGGAACATTTCTAACATAACCTGTGGTTTTAAAACATTACCCAGGATCGCCATATAATGAAATAAAACAAAACAAACAGACAAATAAAAGAGCATGCAACAAAGCATCTTCCTTTTCAGGACTAGCAGACAGGAAAGAAAAAGTAGAGGTTAAACATCTGGCCAACAATATTTAACATCTCTACCTGGTGCTAGTACCATTTAAGATAGTTGCTAACTGAGACTTTGAAAGGTTAAGAAAAGGTCATGAGAATCATACAGTGTTATTTCATTAACTTTTGTTCAAATGGAGCTATCCTTCAATGAAAGAAGTGTCCTGAAGATGTAAGTTTTGTGAATAATCCATTTTTCCTTGCATTTAGTCTTTTGCAGACAGTATATATATGAAAGGTTTGTAGGTTGCTTTTCTGAACTTCGACATTTGCGTACCACATGACATTTTTTTAAGGAGCTCATGTGACCAGAAATCTGGTATTACTTACTGCACACTGCATGCACCTTTATGAAACAGAAGAAAAGATCTTCCATGAGGAGCTAGTCAGTTAGGGACACTGTGTATTGACTACATTGCTACGGGTTTTCCGGTGCTACTTTCAGCTTTACATTCTTAAGTCACATTAAAGAGTTTAGGGGAACCTACTTAAGTGGATTTTCCAAGAATAGTTTGATCCCTGGTCTAGCTGGCTGCATGGAGGAGTGTATTTATGTTTACTGCATTTTCAGCTGAGTTCCCCTGTCTTTCACAGAACTGCTAAGCTTGGAATTTTCTTGGACTGTGCCATCAGCTTCCTTCATGTATGTCTTTAGTTTTCAGTACAATAGCTGGATACCATTTTAAGGGCTACCATAGCAGATAATTTAAAACTTATCAGCTGCATTCAACCTGTAAATAACCCCTTTCGATTCCTTAGTAGAAACGTGTCATTTACTGTAAGAATATATAGGAGTACTTGAGAATCATGCAATATAATTTCATTAACTTTTGTTCAAATGGCACAAAATTTAACTGTCAATGTATCCATACACTGATTCAAAGCTGTTGTGTCAGAGGACCATAAATTTATTTATCTTCTTTTCAGAAGGTTCACATCCCGTCTTTAGTAGGTATTATAGAGGTAATTTCTCCCTTTCTTCACAGTGCAATATTGCCAACATGAAAACAAAATTAAGTTGTTTTGCAGTATTATGCCATTAATTGAGGTCAGTTTCTTCTTTCACTTATAAACGTTTCACTAATTCCTTGAGGTTTTAGCATTTCCCAATATTATATTACATAAAGCTTCCTGTATCTTCATACCTGATGTCATTACAAGATATCATTGACTTTTAGTCTTGCATCAAATAACTTTTTTTTTAATATATTTTTTTATATATGTATTTTTGTCTTAAAAGGATCCAGGCTTTCTAGTAACACAGTTATGCAAAGATTTCATTAAGAAATTTGATAGCATTTCGCAGCAAATGATGCACTAAGGCATTGATTTGCTTTTCTCACTGCTGTATGATGAATGAAAGGATAACTAGCTGGCACTGTGTTTTGTTAACCATTGTTACTAGCAGCTGGAGCTGTTTCTTTGGAGTTCAGAATCTAACCCCTTCTTCTCCATGGAATTTGGGACTCCCCAGTGGCACCCCATCAAAGACTTTTTCTTCTATCTTTTTAAATTCTCTTTAAAGCTACTTATCTACACTAACACAATTTTTAACTAAGACTTTTACTATTTAATATCAAATCCCAATATCACTGGGAGAAACAGTGGTACACTTTTGGGGTTTAATGCACATTTGTCAATATTTAACTTTACAAGAAAAAAAAAAAAAGCAAAAAGAATATAATGATTTAGCAAAATCTCTCTTGTACTTCCTCATATCAACCTCCCATCCTCCTTATTTCTTCCTTTTTCACCTTCTAACTATACATGCAAATCAATTCCTCACCAAATAAAAGCATAGGCTGTTGTCTTAATTTGAACCTTCCATCTCCCTACACAAAGACTCCAATCCTAAACCCTCACTCACGTACAGTTTATATCTCTGGTAACTCAAAAAAAATTTATCCTTAGGCCTCAAATCTGAAGACCTGATCCCAAAAGAACCCCAATAACTAGCATGTAATATGGAGGACAGTTGATGCATACACTTGCAATCAATGTATTTTCAGAACAATAAAATCACGACTGCTGTAAACAAACTCTGCATTGCCAGAATGATAATCCCAATTCAGCAAAGTCATGAGTTTTCCATACAAAGAGGTGGTTTTCATAAAGCTCTTATTTTAAAGAATGCACTGGAAGACAGCTTTCAAATTCACAGATATATTCTGATTCAAAACCTTTGTATGTACTAGTTCCAGCTCAGAAATATGCATCACTTCAAGATCTGGTTATATTTTAATTTTTTAAAAAATATAAACCCCTAAAAATGTAATTTTTGAAAAGTTGAAACTACTGAAATGATCAATTCCAAAAAGCTTCAAAAAACTTTTCCTTTCGCGTTACTTCCTTTTTCAGTATTGAGTTGTTTGTTTGTTGTTTTTTTTTATTTGGGACTGAAGAGCTTTCTGAACCATCTGTATCTGTCCGTGATATATTTTTCTAAGTACTTACTGTCTATCTGTGCAAAAAACTTCAGAAAGATGTCATTCTTTCTTTCTATTTCACTTTAGAAAAACAACATTTAAATTAATATGAATAGGCATCAAACAGCTGTAGACACACCTGAAGCCTGTATTTCATATGCTTTTCCATGGTTTTCCAAAGAAAGGTTTATTTTACTTTACTGGTTGATAGGGTGACAGACCTGCACCGTAGAATCTCAAAGTTGGTGGAAACATTTTGAAGGACTTTTTCAAAGTAGGGACAATACCACAAAAGTTAATTGACAAGAATTAAAGAAATTTAATAACTTAAACTTGATAACACTGCTTTTATAGTTGAATCATCTAGCAATTATTTACTGTCTATTGGCAGAAATACACACTGTTACAAACCTACAGGTGTTTCATTCTATCTACAAGTACTGCACTACTTTTTTTGTAGTGCAGTCCAAGACAAATTAAAAAAAAAGAAACAGTGTCTCCAGTCCATTAATTTTTCTCCCAGTGTGTCTTTTCTACCCACAGCTCGTTGATTCCATGGTTGTCCATCTGCAGCCTTCATGGATACGTTTTCAACTTACAGTATCAAAACTGTGTAGTTCCTTGTTTCGACACCGTTATAAAGATTCACACTGTTATAAATGTTCACAGAATAAGTGTGAATGCTGACTCAGTCTATCTGGCATTTTACTTGTGCATCTCTGTGAAAACTCAAATAAGTTCTATAATCACCCATTGCTTTGTTAGTGCACAGAATAATCTAAGTTCCTATCTATTCAAAGTCTATTAGAAGTTCTGTTGAGCTGACAATGCTTCATGATGTATTTTTTCCCCTCCTGAATCTAAATATTTTTATTATTACTCTTTAGAAAAATTGCTGCTGGGTTTTGTTGTTGTGGTTGTTTCTGTTTTATAGTGACACTGAATTTAAATTGAAAATAGATTTCATTATTTATTCATAGATTTGATTCACCCTGATTGTTACATTATTTTCAATGTTGACAGTTGTTGGTGAATAGTGTGGAAAGCTAGAGGGCATTTATTTGACCATGAAATGCCATAAATAATAAACTGATGTTGTCTTGTCTTCAGCTAGGGCTTTTTCATCTTCAAAACAAGACATTAAAGTAAAAAGAATTAAAAGAAGTTTTGAGTTTTATACCCTCGATGTGAACGTCATGTCTTGCTATGCTACCTATAGTGTACAAATATTAAATCTCACTAGAAGAATTTGGACAATCCTTGTCAAGATGCAAAAATAAGAAAAAGAAACTTGATAACAAGACTTACCAGTTGATCAAAACAAAAAAGAAGGTTGTTTTTGTCTCTTTTATTTTTTAATGGTGCATGGAGAGGAAGTTTGTTTAGTAAATGAAGAGAATTAATAAATATATGCAACAAAAATAAAAACCCCAAAAGTCAGGAAAAATAACAGTGTGTGTGTGTGTGTATATTAAACTTTACTGTTTAAGAAAAAGAAAAAGTTGATTTCTGTCAGAAATCATTGTAAATAAAATGTGACTTTAAATTGTGTTTTTATGATTTAAATGGTAGGGAAATATTACATGTAAGCTCCAGAATATAGCTCTTGGATTCTGGTCAAGGAATAAGTTGTTCGGCAATATATCTGCACAGTAATATAGTTAAATAGATGAGCTGCATCAATGATTGGTGGTATTAAGGATGAATGAAATTATAGGAAATTTTAAATTGTGTCTCAAAGCTGCTGCCTAGATTTGAACTATCCAGTTTATATCTGTCACGAGGAAACACTGCTCATGTAATTTAAACCCAAGCAGTTTTTTGAATTATTAATAATACATACTTAACAGGCAATCAGTAAACTGTACATTCAGGATCAATGTAATACAGCAGATAAACCACAGTGCTAGACAGCTACAAACCGTTAATAAACACTTATAAATTTCTAAACACCTTCTTTAGCTAAACCCAGGCAGTACCGGTCACACAAACGTGCACCCACGCACACGTGCACACCCACATGTACCCTCTGATGGGCAGCCTGCACCACAAGCACCTCTCCTTGTCAGCAAGGGTTCTGTGACTTTCAGACCCTCAAGAGGCCATAGCCAGGACCCCAGCATTGCACCCTGCACTGCCCCTCTGTGAGCTGGGTAGGTGTCCCAGCCCGGCAGCCACCCCGGTGCCACAAGGCGATGGATGATGGTGCCAAACCACATCCTGGCTGGGTCTTCTCTGACTGCTACAGTTAGTCATCTTTAGCACAGGCGGTTTTAACCAAACGCAAGGGTTTGTGTGTTAGATCCAGTCAGACTGTTTATGCTTGCATTCATAGCTTAACAGTGTGATTTTTGCCAGGGGTAGGGCATAAAGACACCCCTGCAATGCTTTTCACTTTTTAGGAGGCTTGTATTCTGTGTTGTAATACACAACATTTTGTGTTGTAATACAAACTACCTGCCCACAATAAGAGCCACCGTCAGTGATCATCAATATTATGAAGTTACGTTGGTAATAAATAATGAAACAGAGGTTTTTCGTGTTTTGTTTTACCAATTAAATGTTCTAGTAAAGCTGTTAGAAAATGCCATAACTCCCAAATTCTCCATTTGGATGATACGGTCAGGCACATTTGATGCACAAAATAACTCCTGGAGGAAAAATTCCCAATACTGATATCATTCTGTGTGGAGGCATGTTTGTGCTGGTTCTGTGTGGGAGTCTTGTTAGTGGAGGGCACATATCAAAACGTTTCACGCTGTGGTTTGACCCTGTCTTGTCACAGTGTGACTCTGGCTTCAGATGAAGTTGCGTAATTCATGGCCGGTTTCCGAAGTGAATGGTGGATTTAACATGACTGTTAGCCTTTGTCTCACTGAAAGGTAAGTTTACAAATGTAGACGCCAGCAGGTAGGCTCCACCTGCAGCTGCTCAAAACCATTTCAGCAGAACACTATTCAACTCCAAAAATGCAGTTTTGTTGAAATCAAGTTGTTCTACAGGAACATTTCAATTTTAAAGAAATTTTCCACAGGAAAGTGTCAAAATGAATCATTTCATCTTTCTTGTTTCATTCTGATAATGCCAAAACATTTCATTTCAAAAGTATCACCCTGATTCATTTCATTTGACACTTAGATTATATGCTAATATTAATTTTAAGACAGTGTTTTTATTCACTAATGTATATACACACACATTGCATATTTTTAAATATGACTTTATGTGAATTGTTGAAATGATAGCATTTCTGTGTTATCAAAACAAAAAGTTAGGGATGTTGTCAACTGGAAACTATGTGCTGGAGAAAAAAGGATTAAAAAAGAAAAGAAAAAGATCATTAGTTCCAGTTTGGAGTGGTAGAATTTCCTAAAAACTGTAAATTGATATTTCTGGCCAGTGGCACCAAGAAGACCCATTTTTCATGCAGTGGATGCTGGCAAAACCCTTGCAGACATGTAAACAGCAAGGCAGTTACATCTGCAAAGCATAGCATGAAGATGTAACACTTTGGGTCAGCGTGTCTCAGTTTAAAACAGTCTTCCCACAGTTACTAGTCAGTTTTAAGTCATGGGGGGAAAAGCTTAATGTTTCATCAAATCTCAGAGCTTTGTAGATGCAGAGAAGGGGTGAACTCATGGACATCATGTTTGTTTACCTTTCTCATTAGCTTAGCTAATTAGGTTCAGATGTTAGTATACATTAAATCATCCTTTTTCTTTTGAATGCCTGTGGAGAACACTCAAGAGACAGGATTAGAGTATGAAAGCCTTTATGCACAAAATGTCTGTGGTCATGACCACAGCAATTCACACATATCAGCCATCCGGGGAATTTCACTGTAGCCTGACAGGGATCAGGCAAGAGGATATATTAGGTAATAAAATCTCAGAGGCATATTCAGTCTTTGGCTCATCTCCATCTGCCAACAAGAGTGGAAACAAGGACTGGTGCTACTGTGATATATATCTGCCCACTGGTTTCATAAACAACAGGGCAGTGAAGAGCCACCACATCTGGAGGATTTCACCCACTATGGGCTTGGAGCCTGTTAGTCACCAATACACACCACAGATCATAATTAGGCTTTTTGTAGTAAATATTTTACAGTTAATTAAACAATTTGGAAGCTGCCTGATTGATTGTTTAGGTAGTTGGCAGTCCTCTGATGTCTCAGACAAGACGTGAGGTGTTTACATTCAAACCCAATGAAAGTGCTGAGGAATGTTCACACCACCCTCCGTGTTACATTCTTCAGAAAGGTTACTTGGACATAGCCATAAACTGCCACCAATCCATACATACTACTGACAAATTAAACTCTTGCTAATATTTTCAAAGGCCATAAGAAAACACTTCCCCTTTGTTTCCATGGCTCCTAAACTATTGGCTAATTCTTCAGGTACTGTGGCAGTATTCAGCCACCTGGATTTCTTAAGCACCGCATTCTAGTTGGGGACACAAGTCAAATACATTAATTGTAAAGTTTGGTCAATCAACTGTCCTTATGTAATAACTAAAATGCATCTCCAAATAGCCATGAGGCTAACTCATGGAGCAGGTTAACCTCAGCAGCAATTCATGTTTAATTTCTTTCACTACCACTCCTAACATTGTTATGAAAGCTATTAAATTAACAGATTCCTGTGACACTGTTTCATTTCTCATTATAACGAAAAGGCAAGCAGCTAACACTGCAGAATTTTCATCAGCTAATGCCTTGTACTAAATCCATTAGAAAGCCATTGGTATCTAATTGTCTAATCACAGCGAAGGCCTGGGACTGACATGGCTGTAATGGGATTAAAGTAGATTGCAGTGCACTGCCTACATTCTCTGATCCAGTCTGGAGATAGCAACGACCTTGCAGGTCATTTCAGTTAATTTAACCAGACTCGGAAGAAAAGAAGAAAAACTGCTTTGATTAAATAGGTAAAAGAGCAAAAACTGGTTTGATTACACCTGGAAGAGATAAAGTGGACAGTATGGCTGGAAAAATACACCATTAACTTGAAAGTAATCTAACGTATCAGTGAAGAGCTGTTGGCAGGATTGAAGTTGATTGCATATGAGGAATGGTAGCACGTGGTGTGATGAGGCAGGTAAAATTCTAGGTGTGCAGAAGGCACTGAGTTATAAAGCTTGCACCCCTCCAGTCCAGAGTAGTCTAGTCTCATGGTCTGCAGCTCCAAGGCCAGAAGCAGCCTTCTACCTGATAAATGCCACCCTCTAAAGCTATGCAAACTGGCAACTTAAGGGAATGACTTGCAAACGTAGGTCAATGACTGTGTGAGCAGTATCTCTGAAGTGGATACCATGGAAAAATGGAAGCTGTTGCTTTGCCGAAACCATTTCAGGCACCTTGGAGCACAACTGGGACATGGTCACCAAAAAGGAGGCTACGTGTGAGCACAGGATAAGTGTACAGCTGGAAAGTCACAATTAATGTGCATATATTTAATTGTTGCAACTACAGACTCTTGGTTCAGCCTCCTAGTGTGGACATATCCAAAGAGATCTATCAATGAGGCATTATTATTTTAAGAACTGGGAACAGGCCCAATAAAGCTCTGTGATATCGCATGGTGATTATTCAAAATATTTCAATTTATCTAAGTGAGGCTGCGGTGTTTAAGATAATTACTGAAATGTATTACAGTACTTTCAGAAGAGGAACAGACTACAATTCTGGCTTGGAGTCTGAGCAACATTATCTAGAATTTGCTTCTTATTCCTTTTGCACTCTAATGACAACTGTGCCTTGCTCAGTGCCAGTTTGAGAGCTTCAAAACAATATTTGTAAAAATACTATTTTACAAAATAGGAAAAAAATAAATTAAACACTACCTACAGAGGCCTTGTTCAGACCTTTTAGGTAAATGTCACCATAGTTTCCAGCACATGTTGTACTAATACCCAAAATGGATATTTCACTAAGTATATTTTTCCCTTTTCATATTGTACTCATCTTGGAAATTCAGATAATCACAAAATAGTTGATTCGGGTAATTTCAATTCGATGGAACACATTTCAAAATTTCAAAAGTTTTTTAAAAATTGAAAAATCAATGTTTTCTGAAGTTTTGGCATGCCATTTTACTTAGATCCATCAGATTGTGCCTTTAACTATAAGTTAAAGATTCAGTGCAAGACTTGTGGTTCTCCACTGAAGGGCATGAGTAGAAAGTACTTTTTTAAGAAAATCAAATACTGAATGTGTTTTAGAAGCAATGGTAGTCTATGATGAAAGGAAGAGATACATAGTGGTTTAAAAACAAAGAGTTGAAGCAAACCTTGGGACAGAGAGATATACACAGAATATTGGCTTTGGCAGACGGTCTCAAACTGGGCATGCTGCTCCTGCAGCTACTGGGACATTGTGAGAGCATGTCTGCAGCAGTAATTCCCTCATCAAAAGGCTGTGGGACCTGTTGGGCCTATTCTGATTCCACATTGGTGTAAGTGACTTCAAGGATTTACTTCTCATGCAAGCAATAGTCAAAAAAAAATTACATCTTAATGAATAAGAACTGGCCAGGTTGCATCTACTGGAAATCTGCTTCTGTAGTTTTAAATTACTTGTTTACTTCAACAGCTTGATAATCTAAAACAGGCACCCTGGAAAGAAACATGAAACATGTATATTTATGTGTTCATCTCCAGTCTCCAAAAGCTTGAAACTGGAAATCTGTGTGCAAGACTCGACTTCTTCAGAGTGATTGCTTGTACTAGATCTAAGGAGTCTGGGTGTCACATAGTGTAATTTGTGTCTATGGGTGATATTATTGGCTATGCTTATGCTCTACATACAAACTGAAGTGCTGTCTGATGCTTTTAGCATGACATCTCTCTTCATAAATGGCCTCATTATTTCTTTTCTGTGTTTAAACATACAGAAGCAATATCCTTAAGTGTATTTGTCCAGTTATAGACGCAAATCCCATGCCATTGAAGAAAGAGACTGTTTTTCAAAATTTATATTATTTTATTTAATAAACAATAATAAGAAAAGGATTTGCTGGGCATTCAGTCATTTTCAGGTTATAGCATATATTAAGATGATAAACAACAGTGATAAAGCCATCTCTATAACTTTTCTACCCTTCAGAATAAAAACACCTTTATACTTTTCTCCCTATAATGACAATTTGACAGTCTGGCAGTGCCTTTGTATTGTTCAAGATATAGCTCTGTATCATGGCAAAGATGTACCTTGAGTTAATCAGAATAAACATTAAAATATGAGTTCTTTCTATCTCAGAGCTATCAATAAACTAAGAGTAATCCTCAAGCCCTACAGCTCACAGCAAAGACCTCCTCACCAAGCAGAGTAGTGGTATCCAATGTAGGAAAGGATAAAACAGGACAGCTGCACTTGGCTTTTCTCCCAGCGACAGGAGAACATTGAAAAAGCATTAGCAATTTTTTTTTGTCTCAAAGTCATTTGGGTCACAAAATAGTAATAATTAAAAACATCTTATTATCAAGCAAATAATTGGACTGATTTAATCCTTGGGAATCTGTGGAGATCTATTTCAGAAAGCTGGAGTTAGCAGAGAAAGATACAGGCTGGTAGCACAGCTGAAAACAAATACATATACTTTATTCAAGAGAGAAGAGGAGAGAAGAGGAGAGGAGAGGATATATCCATTATATATGTCCCTGCTTTAGAAAATTTAGATATTTAGAAATATTTAGAAAATATTTAGAAAATATCTATTTAGAAAATAGATATCTTTAATGAAATTATGTTTATTTACAAAAGATGTGTAATTATTTCTGAATATAGGAGGAATCTTACAAATAGTCACCCCCCTCTTACTATGAAATGGAAAGCGCTTTCATCCTAAAACATAAAGTACTTAATCTCAATCTCAGCATAGCGACATCTGGTTGCCTGTGCAACACCTGGCTGGCTGCTTACACTGTTTCTATGTGCTCCTCCTTACTCGCAGCTTTGGAAACTGCACCAAGCAAAGACACTCCACCCAGGCTGTTCAAATTTCAGAAACAATTCACAAATTCCTGTGTTTTAGGTAACGACATGCACCTATAGCTAATATCAACAGTGAGCGTGACCATATCCACCAACATTTTGTAACCCTCACAAAGCACTTTTTTCCTTCAAACCAATTTTTCCAAAATCCAAAGACATGCTTTGCAGCATTCTGGGGAGGCCAGTAGCTCTGGTCACAACTACCCTGGAAGTAAAAATTAAGAGAGAGGCCCTGATGCTTTGCTGAGAGTCCTTATTGTTAACATTGTCACTAGCACACAAAGTTGCAGGGGAGATCATATCCTTCTGTGTAGTCTTATAACTGACAAAGGGCCCTCAGCCTCCCTGTATCGCTCTGCTGTTCATGCAGGAGCTCACAGCTGGCCTCTGCCTAATATCAGTTAGGAACCAGGCAAAGGCGGCAAGAAGAAATCCCTGTTCCATATCCCAAAGTTTTAAAGGTTAAGCACCATTATGTGACAAAGAGAAACAACACGAAGCCTGTATACTGAAAATGTTCTCTCCAGCTGGTGGACTACGATATTTTTCACTAGCTGGACTTTTAAAAGGTCATCCAGCAGTATGCCAGGTAAAAATAAAAAAAAATGTGAAAGCGAGGAAATTACAGAGATCAACCATGAGAATAGATGTTGCAAATGTAAAGATTAAGTGTGTGTCATTTAGACAGAACATTCTAACTGGCCTTTGGGAGGTTCTTCAATACCAGGCCTGTATTGGAGCTTTTAGTGATGATGGCTTTTCAACATTAAATAGATAAATTAAAAAATACAGTGGGAAACAGTTTTCAAAGAAAAGAGGGAGATGATTTTTTTTTGCTTGGGCACCAAGATAAATAAATGTTACAGAAACATTTCTCACACTGGCATTACCTACTGCTTTTTTATCTTTTTTTGGTGTGGGGGGGTTATTTTACAGACTGTTCTCTGATGTATTTCTCTGCCAACCACCACAGGTGTTTGTCCAAGCACAATTGACAGACAACACAAGGGTGGGAGACTCATGGGTTGAAACAGAGAAGGCAGGACTGACTAAACTGGTATAGCTACAAAGGGAAATGTCCATGTCCTCATGGAGTCTGCTAGTAGACAACTAAATCACTAGATTTCTTGGACAAGGCTGAAACAAGAGATATATTTTTCATCTTTACTGTGTATTTAAAACAAGATGAGCAAAACAAGATGCCATATAATGCATCTAAGGGATCATGCAAGCATTGTCGGTAATGGGACTGCTGCATCTTGTTTAGCAAGGAATTTATATTGCACAAGCAAAGAATAAAGAGAAATTTCTCCAGCACACAGTTTGCAGGGAGCCAATATTGGCCCAAAAACCAATAAACTAGCAATTTATTAGCCACTGTCCAGTGCCTGAAGTCAAGCTAACCTAGACATGGTATGCCTCAACGCTTCCATTGAATACGTTTCTCAGAAGTTAAATTCATCTGAAAGGCAGAGACAAAAGATTTATATATAAAAAACATTAAAATATGCAAGTCCTGACTTGCATATAAGCCTAGGAAAAGGTCTATAAAGTAGGAGGTGGATTCAAAGTGATATAATTTGTTCTTTCTCATTTTGTGGCTTCTAGACAGCAGTTAAAATACTCTACAGAATAGAATTCAAGATTTTACTTGTGGTCACGCTTCATATTAAATAGCTGTAAAAATAGAGTTTATAACTGGTTAAGAGTAATAGATAATTCAGTAAATGGCTTATCAAATACAGATTTCATAGGTTGTTTATAATTACTATGACTTTCTTGGTGTTCTTAAAGAAACTCTGAAATGTGCTATTTTTGTCTGGAAGATAACACTGATTTATTAACTCAGGAATCTTAACAGAACTGATGATCTTTCTTGCTAAACCTAAATAGCAATATTTTAAAATGAGTTTAGAATTAACAAAGTATAGTCATTATCAAGTAAACTACAATTAAACACCTCCAAGACAAGCTTGTCAATGGTCTTTGTTATGAAATGAAGGGAAAATTGTAAATATATTCTTAAAAGCTTAATCTTTCAGCAATTTTTCCCCATCAGAAGACTAAGAAACAAAACAATTCCTCCCACTCACTTCCCATCCCCCCTTGCTTCTCGAAAAAAAAAGAAAAATCTTATGAAAAACAACCCTTTTTATATCTCATGAAAGAGAAAAAGATCTAAAAAAAAGTTAATAGCTGAGAAGATAGTTGGAAATGATTCAAGTTAAGTTTTTTAAGTAAACAATTATTATTTTCTAACTGAATAGATTCATTTGCATCTTTTGAGGGGAAAAAAGGAAAAAAGAAAAAAAAAAAAAGAAGACACAAAAAATACATACATTCCTATTCCCAATGCCAGCAGAGTTTCACAGTAATGCTCTTTGTTCTTAAAAGTTTCTCCCTAAGGCTTTTTTTTTTTCATGCTTCCTGAAACCATCTCTCCCTCCTTACCTTATTTTAATGGAGTGAGATAATAATGACAAGAGGGTGGGATGTAATTTCTATTTCTTGGGTGTGTTTTCAAATAAGAAATGGTAAGGACAGTTTTTTCCAAGGAAAATTTTTAGTAGGTTATAAATTCCGAGGTGCGGGGTAACATAACACTAATAGAGGAGACTCAATGAGAAGACAATAAAAAAAAAAAAAAAGGCAGAAAAAAGAAATACTGAATTTTTATAACCTTCTTTTGACTGAGAAAAAGACAGTATAATCATCTGAATAAGAGACCAAGAATTAAGGGCTTCGGGAAACATGGAAAGTGCCATGTGAAACTCTTTCATCCTGTCAAACTAGGAATGTTACTGAAATGAGAATATTGCATCTGCATCTACAGTGACTGTGACATTGTGAAATTATAAACAAAAGGTGCTAAAAGGGAAAAAAATCCCTTTTAGCACTCAGGAAGCCTTATTCTGACTTTGGAGGGAAAGGAAGACCAGGGCTACATCTTCACAAATATAGAAAATTATAAGACTGAATGAAAATTTCCCACACCCTGTTATAACTTCATTAATTTCTGGTTCATTTCCGCAGTTGCGTTTCAAATAAACAATGCACATTTTCTTCAACCAATCTCTGGATTATGACTGGAAATAAATTAAACTATATAAACATGTCCTTGGTTCTCTGTAACCCTGGAATTATTTTAGTATCAGTTGTAAACAAATAGGGACCTATCAATAGATACTGCAAATGTCACATCATTTTAGTCCTGGCTGGAGGGACCATTTGATTAATTTCTGTCCCACATTTTTCGTAAGTAGTAGTAACGACTGTTGATGGAAAAGCAGGCTGAACCTTTCCTCTCTAACAAAGCACTTTCAGCTCCCTCTGGCAAACAAATATCATTAGCAAAGGAAGAGGGGCAGAAAACTTTACCAAATCTTGGAGCAATTTTGTTTCGCTTCTGCATTCTGCACCTCTTTCCTGCTTTTCTTCCTATTCTCCAGTTTCTTCTCCTCCTCCTCCTGTGCCAGGGAGAGTGAAGATGAAACACCTGCAGCATTTGCTTCAAAAAAGCTGGTGGAAAGATCTGCAGATGCTTTGAGGAAGCAGATTTGAAGATGATTGGAACAGGTCGATGAGGTTTGATGAGCTCACTGTGATCCAAAACCGATACATATAATGCCCAGGGTCGAACTGCAACATTTTTTTTCACCTATGAACCAATAATTTTGGAGCTTGTTGAAATACTGGAGCCATAGTTTTAATAACAAGACTGTTTCTCCATTAAGAATGTCCTTATATTGCTAGATATTGAGAAAATTTATCATAATCCAGACATTCCTAAAAATATTACTAACACTTTTATGATTCTTTGAAATTTTTTAGTCTTTCTACCTTCTTGCTTTTTCATTGCAACACTGCTTGTTCTTGGAGTGTCTCCAAGAACACTCCTTGTTGTATTTGTTACAAAATATGCTCAGTTTAATTCATTTTTTGAAATTAACTAATTGTAGGAACACTGTAGGAATTCCCACAGTTCTGCTGAGCAGTTTGAATTAAGAAAGTATTCAGATTTATCTTCAGGGCTAAAACATTCTTGTATTAGACCTCAGGACAGTAACCTGTGAGGAGGAGTTTAGTAATGTAATGTCTGACTCTACTTTACAGAAACATCATAATAATTTCTTTTACCTTTGGTACTTACTCCACGAGAAAATTTACCAAATGAGCAGCACCTCAGAGGTCATGATGCCTACAGATAAATATGAACTGTTTTCTGGATTTCTCTCTACAATAACACACTTTTTAACTGAAAACTCTTGGTAGTAGAGATATCAAATATGAATGTGGTCCAGGGGAATCTGCTTATACAGTGCACTCTGTTAGTGATGTCCCTTTGCAGTGCCACTGTAGCACTGCAGCTTTATAAAATTTAAAATTATTCTTCTCACTGTCCCATCAGTGGCAATGATACCTTTTTTTTTTTCTCTATCCACAAAAAACAATATTCATAGATTTATACCACTCAGACAAAACATACAAGTGTGCTTGCAGAAGCAGATATTAAAGAATAAAGTTGTTTACTAGAAAACTCTGAGATCGCCTAAGCAAAGTGAAGGATGACTCTTTTAAAAGAGTAGTAAACTAGGGACTTGAGCAGGATCACAAATCCAAAAAGGCTGAAAAAGCCTGTCTTTTAACAGGGCACTTATGTGCTAATATACAGAAGGAAATTGCCAAAGCGTAAAATATAAACCCTGCACCAGTAGCTACTCTTCACATCTAGCATCTAGTGAGTTCACAGGCTTTATCCTGCTCACATTATTTGGCTCAATCATTTCTTTTTTCCTTTGGGTTCAGTTTGCCTATTTTATTATTTTTCTTAAGCTTTCATCTTCAAGACTAGTGTCACTACATGAAGTCAGAGAGCAGCAATTTTCAAACTCAACAGTAATCCTTTCTCTCTTGAGGATTAAAAATTTCTACTAATGGAAGTAGAATATTTTCTGAGGGAATATTTTGAACTGTTTAACAAGAGTAAAGGATGAGCTGATATTCATTAGCTTCCAGATTTTTCATTTGAAAGTAAAGAATACAAATCACTTAAAGAAGACAGATGTGAGAAAAGTACTACACAGGAAGGTACTTAAACTCAGAAAATTATTTCTAAATGACTATGCAAATTATTTTTTTTTAAAAAGAAGAGCCACCTCTCTTGCAGCACACCCAAAAGGAATATACTGGATAATATATATTAAACAAAAT
>JAOXNO010000013.1:112909905-112928274 GCA_028565335.1 Limnodromus scolopaceus | reverse complement strand
AATACATATTAAACAAAATATTATTTATTTGCCTTGATATAGGTTAGATGAGTCAATTGCATATATTGTAAAGCATATGTAATGTAATAATCAGCAAAACAGACAACCCAATACATCTTTGAACATCAAGGAATGAAAATGACCAGATAAATCCATAATTCCATAGTATAAAGAATTTGGTGAAGGTACAAGATACATATCAAAGTGGATGATTACTTACACAGAATAAGAGAAAACTGGAGAAAGGGAAAACAAGAATTCATATGGAATGGTTTTTATAAATCCCCATTCTCGTTAAATAAAAGTTTGGAAGATAAGTGAGATTGTAATGTTTTGTTTCAGCAATTACAGTCAATGTATTTAACACAGCTAAATGCGTTTTTTGACAATCCTTACGATAATACAAGTTTGTTTAAGTGGTATTTTTTCCATGATATTTGTCCATTTGTTCATGAAAAAAGGCCATTTTACTAGGATCTGGTAATACAAAAGACTCATGAGCCTACACTCTCTATCTGCAGAATGATGGAAGGTCTCTACCCCTATATATAAGTTTTTGCTCTGTAACACAATAAAATTACCTGTTTCTTTTGATTGATTTTTAGATTCAAAATGTGAAGAGTTCATAAAAGAACATCACAGACATACACATCAAAAAGGTTGTTTTGAAAAAGCTGCGTAGGAAATACATTAAAAGTGAATGAGATCCAGAGGCCTATGTGGATAAGAAAAAAGATAATGGTCTTTGGAGACTTTCACTTTCTATCCAGCAGATATGAATTCAACATAGTTCAATGAACCACCAAAAATGAATGGTTGTTTACTGGGCTACATAATACAGGCCTATGTGTCTCATCAACGTTGTGTGATATTTTTATTACCTAATCCACCAACTTAATTGGCAGAGCTGCTGTTGGTTGCTTCAACAATGTCATGCCCATTTCATACTGTGAGGTTTACTTGGTGCTGCTCAGCAGTTCTCAGCTATTTTCTCCTCACAACAAAAGTGGTTTCGATAGCAGTATCCTTTCAATAGTGACTCTCATTTCCAGTTCAAATGGTGATGCTTGAACATTAACTACAATATCTCATCTCAAGTCTATGAAAAATTTATCAATCATTCATCAAATTCCAGCCTATATTGAGGCAACTTTTACCAGCAGCACACAGAAAGCAATATGGTTTGTTTCTCTGTACAAACAATTTTTTCTTTCTTTTCTTGAATGTTAATTAAATGATTTGGCAAAATGAAACAAAAATTCTCTAGATCATTTTGACACCTCATGAACTGCAGCACAAGATAGGATGCTTATGAGATTGTATGTTTGCTCAACAGGAAAAATATTGAATGTGCTTTCTAAAATACTTCAGTAGCAAAATTATCAGTGATGTCTTTCTTGACACATCATTGCATGAATGCTGTATACCAAATTAAATAGAAAACATATAGGTACTTGGATTTCTCATACTTCTGGTGTTGGATCAGTATGTGTGTTTCCATACTCCAACTTAGCTCAAATCTCAAAAGATCCAGAGACTGATTATTCCTTTAAGGCCATAAAAATATGGCTATTCCTGAATTTCCATATATTTGAGAATATCCATTTATCTTGTTAATCTTCTTCCTGTGACAATTAAGTTGCCAAGCTCAACAAGTCTGACAAATGTTCTGAGGTGATATTGTTCTACTTATAATTCTGAAGTTCATTCCCTATTGACTGAGCCAGTGGAGAAAAATTTAGCAGATTGCTTCTCTTGTTTTACTTTTTCTAGTTTTATTTAGAGAAAAAAAAAATATTTAGAGAGATGCATAGGGACAAGAAATGTCAGCTGACCTAAAGATCAGCCAGAATATGCATTCATGGCTTAAAGGCCCCTGAAAACACAATCTTTTGGGATGCATTTAGAATAGTAAGTATAAAACACTAAAACAACATATTGACAGCTACTCTGCCCACTATTGTGCACTTGTAAAACAATGTTCAACCAATAAAGTTTAAAATTTCTTGAAAATTCTAAAGAAAATTGAACACAAAATCATGCAATCACATCCATTCAACAGTACAGAAGAAAAAAGTTGTTCAGATCGTTCTTGTGTTTTTAACATGTCAACAACTTTATTATTTGCTTCCATGAAATCTATTCTCACACTACTAAAAGTAAAACCAATGTTCTTCGGTAAAACAGTAAACAAATTAATGACCTGTAGACAAGTGAACTCATCCTGCTAATCTGAACCTTTCTAAACTCCTCTGAATATTCTGAGTATAACTGAGTATTCTACTGCACATTGATTTTGTAACTTAATTTTTTACTTTTTGAGGGGAAGAGTTTTTATGTATTTACTTGGACTAATTCATTACTTAAACTGGGTTAATACAGGAAGGCTTTCTCTGACTATATATTTAGTGAGAACATATTGCCACACACAGCATGAGTCCTGAGAGAAATATATTTATAGACTAAAAGGATCCTCTTTCTTATTTGCTATACCAAATACATCCACACACATACAAAAGCCTTGAAATTCAGAGATGTGTGAACACTGTATATTTTAAAAGGTTTTTTCCATTGTTATATCTCTAATTGCCTATGGACTTAACCTTTATGGTTCAAATATTATTCCTGTGCTATGATCCAGACAGTTCTAAAAGCTTGCAGAGGTTTGATGCTCGATTTATTTATTCTTCATGTAACTTATAATCAACACAAATTTGCATTATAGATAAATAACATCTTACACCTTTAATTGGGAAAATCGGAAATTTGGAGTAATGTGTTCCTCCCAGTCTACCGATTGAAATCATCAACAGCCGTGCTCTAGTTTCCAGAAGGAAAAAAAATGCTTTAGCCGTTGCTAAGTTACACTGAATACCCATTGAATTACACATGAAACCTGTGTTAATTCCAAATACAGTCATTATGAGTGGCAGTATTACAAAGAATACTGAATGGATTCAAAATAATAGAAAACCAAATTAAAGAACTGCCATCACCTCTTGCTACATTTTCCTCAGCTTTTCTGGACTTTTTTTTAAAGATAGCTTAGCTGTCAGGAGAAAAAAAAATTAAGTAGTCTCATTGGTTCTTTTACAGTACAAACCAGTTTTCTGTCTCTGTGGTACAGGGCGCAACTAAAATTTCGAAGTACGAATCAGAGAATGAAAACAAGGAAGAACAGCTGGGCTATGCTGATATATACACTAAATTCAACCACAAAACAGCTATATTTTTCTGTGCTTTTAAAACATGTTCTAACTTGTCACTGTTTCTTCTGCCTTTGCTGGAATTATGCCTTGGACTGAGCCCAAGGAAGTTTTAAAGTAGGACACCTCTTACCGAGCAGGTAGTGGTAATTACTCTTCACTGCCATAGTCCTGACACTCTGTCCGTGGCTCTGTGATTTGGAGCAGCACTGACACTTCCACAGCAGGCCAGAGTTGCACTCACTGCCAGTACTTTCCCAGGTAGGAGAAATACTATATTTCATGAACTCTAGGAAAAGAAATCTGAACTATGATCACAATGAAGCTGTATAAATTTGTCAGTGTGATTACATGATGTAGTTACTTCAGTAGTAGGGACTGAACATGATGACCATGGAAATCACATCGAGGCCTCTGCCTTATGCTTTCATGGCCTGCCTAGCTATACCTGCTTGGACTGCCCACAAGGCAAAGGAGATGACATAGGACATTTATAAATTCCAAAATATATATTCTTAGAAACCTATCTTATAATGCTTCTACTGGAAGCCAGAAGTGGAAGGACCACCTGTGCTTCTCGTAAAGAAATGATGGAGGTTTTTATCCAGCTGTGTATAAGGCGTGTCCTCCATAAGACCTTTGGAGATGAAATTATTAATGCTCTAATTAATAACTGCATCAATGCATATCATATTCTGTCTTTATCTGCAGCTAAAATTCTGTTGCAGCAGAAATGAATGTTGCTATTTGCCCTCGTAGGTAGTACATCAGCATTTGTGATAATTCTACCTGTGCTGCTGGCAGCAAAGCTGTAGTCTTTGTGGGGTCACTCTTTGCATGGTATTTCAGACCACAGATTCTACTTCCATGGACTATACATAGCTGCATGAGTAAGAGTGCTGTCCAGAACTTAACAAGTGTGAGAAAAGACTGTGGTCTCATAGTTTCCATAAGATATGTCATGCTCTACCAGTATAATTACAGCACAAGGTTGTCACTGATCACTCACACTTCAGAACAGAATAGATTCTTTCAGTACAATGATCATCTAGTCCAACTGCCTGATCAGTTCAGGGCTGCAAAATGTTAAAGCATGTTATTAAGGATGTTGTCCAAATGTCTCTTAAACTCTGACAGAATGGGGGTGTCAATTGCCTCTCTAGGAAGCCTGTTCCAGTGTTTGACAACCCTCTCAGTAGACAAATGCTCCCTGATGCCCAGTCTAAACCTCCCCTGATGCAGCTTTGAACCATTCCCATGTATCCTATCACTGGATACCAGGGAGAAGAGCTCAGCACCTCCCTCTCTGCTTCCTCTCCTCAGGAAGCTGTAGAGAGCAATGAGATTGCCCCTCAGCCTCCTTTTCTCCACAATAGACAAACCCAGATTTCTTAGCACCTTCTGATAGGACCTGCCTTCCAGCCCTTTGCTAAAACTGTTACAGCATCGCCTCTTCTTAAAAGTGTGAGTCTGATGTTTCTTTCTCATTCTATCAATCACCCAGCTCCATTATGTTGTGTAACGAATTACAGCTCTTGGTTCTTCTAACACTTGCAAAAGAAAATCACTGATTAGACCCCTCTCACTCACAGAGGTAAAGATATGTCTCTGTGCTTAAGGAGTTTAGCAAACAGAGGTTAAGGCTTAACTATGTGAATATAATATTCAATTAGGCCATTGATAGCACCATTGATAGCACAGACTGCAGAAGGCAGATGTGCAAATCCAGTTGCTCCCACATTTTTCAAAATGTATGCCAAAGGATGGAGTAGTCCATGATCCAAAATGCAAATATCATGTCTGTGGAAATTGTCATAATTTGACTCACTGCAGCGCTGACAAACATAGTGCTTTGTTCAGGTATTTAAAAGCATGACTGTAACAAGCTATCAGCAAATAGCAGTTTCCTCTGTGCTCAAGTAGAGCAGCTGCCAGTTTTTGTCAGAACTCTCTGAAGTGCAGCACTGACTGTCACGGGTTCTTCGCAATCCTGCCTTGGCTAGTTTGGACAAATGCAACATTTCCGCTTGCATGTCCATCCTAAGTTAATAAAATATGTCTCTTGACTGCTTTTAGCATGGTACCATACATTCACAAATATTTTTCAAACTGATTCTGCTGAAAATGTTATTAGAAGTCAGACACAGTCATGCTTTTTAGGCAAATCTACTTTTTTCATTCTGAAAATCTTTGAGACTTTGTCTTGGGGCAAGGTATCCCAACATTATTTTTGTCTTTGAAAGATCTTGCTTTGTCACTCCTTTTTCTATTATCCCATGTCCTGACATTGTCAGACACTGATAAACACTATCTTATTTTATACTTATTTGCTCCGTATCTTTTGTATCACCTCCTTTTGCAAAAGCGTTTCACTCCTGTAATTGAGTTTGAAGTTAAACTTCTGAGGTTCTCATACAAAAATCCGAAGGTTTTGTGTTCCAAACACTGAGGTTTTGGTAAGAAAACTGTAACTTTTTCTGCCATTTGTATGTAGCTGGACCTGTAAAAATGCTTACTATTAGTAGCTTACAATGCTTACTAGAAGTAGCAAAATGTGTCTTTCTGTGCTGCTGCATTGACATCTCTTGAACTCTTCCTGCCATTATGCTTCTCTTATAGATGCGTAGGAATTTTCTATCAGTATTTTGGTTATTATTATAGCCTGTTTTCACCAAATTTCATATTGGGATTTCGTTGCAGAAGAAAGGGTGTTCTTCAGAGTTGGTGCAGATGGTTATACTGAAAAAATTTATTTCTTGTTTTCCCTGCACACTTTAAGCACCTGTCTTTTCATTTCTCAAAGATGCTCTTTGAACTTCGTTAATCTCAGTGTGGATTTTAACTGGTCATCTTTTCTAATAAAGCTTCTACCTCTTTTGGATGGTGTGAGGGCTATTAAATGCTTTATTGTTTTCATTATTTTGGGTCAGATCTAACGCTTCCTTTTTCTAAGGAATGATCAAAGTAATTCATATGCGCTACTCTGATTTGCATTTTGTTGTGATTCAGTTTTAGGTGACATTTCCTGCATTTGTAAACACTGTGATTAAGTTTTTGTTGTGCACTTTTCTTGTGCTGCAATGTGCTAAAACTCAATAAAAGTTACTTTGACTTCCATCAGACCTTCTCACATGTCATTCTTCTGGAATATCTCTTGTGCGGTTGGGTACTGTATGCTGAATACTCTTTTGAAGTGCCATCTTTAGAGTGGTGAAAGTGGTTACCTTGCTACTCTCGTCTTCCTGATTTATCTTTACACTTTGGCTCTGATTCATGTGTTAATTTGGGAGTGATGTTGCAATGTAACACAGGAGGACTGTCAAGTTTTCTTATTATTTTGTTTCAAAGGTTTGCCCTATCTAGTACTTACTTATCTTCTGCAGACATCAAGCTTAGCTGCCTAGAAGGTTCTCCCATTTTCCTAGTAAAAAATGTCCAGATATATTTAATGCCAAAATTCCTTGTCCTCTTTGCCCCTAGCTTTTTTTGTGGCAATTCATATATCACAGCCAACCCCAGCACTAGAGGTATAGAAAGTTTGACTTGTAATCGTTCTGGTAGATATCCCATACAACCTCATGCCTTGTCAAAGTATTATTTTGTTTATTTTCATTTACTTACATCTCTGGATACTCATGTAAACTCCATGGTTTCTAGTTTATTGATTCCATTTCTGGGTTGTTTTTGTTAGGTGCTTATTATATAGATATCTAGTTATTAACATTTTCCTTGAACATACTATTAATGCTCTATGTGGACTCAATATTCAATGAATGTGCCGAATCATATGAATAAATATGCTAGGAGTGGTGTGTTGTGATCTACCTCTTTTCTTAATTCAGTTTCAGGGATGCAGTTACTTTGGTATTTTGAAAATTCTGAGGTTTTCCTTTAGACCCATTTTAAGACAGCGTTAAGATGGTAACATGTAACCTCATCATTCTGTGTTTCTTAATCTGCCTTTGCAGCCAAGAAGGATGTAACATTGCTACTGCTGAGTTCTGCTTCTACAGCTACATCCCACTTCATGTCTTGTACTGTTCCGCTGGTGCATGCAGCACATTCATGCCAGGAGGTTTATGCCGTGACATATCATGACCATCTTCCCTAGTTTTGCACTTGGACAGTAAGATAAAACTGATACTACAAGCCTGTCATGTCACTGCTTTTGCCGCATTTTTCTTGGAATAATGCACATAGCATATTATATTGAACCTTTTGCTCCCTTCTATCTTCTGTGCTTGTTTGCTCATGGCACTACATGTATGTCATTATTGACATTAGCAGAAAATCTCATACGTTCTTCAGATGTCTTAAGTAAATTTCTATTTAGGAAACAAATTTTGTCCACAGTATTTTTTCTTTAACACCTTTTGAATTTGCTGTTATTGAGTTTGATCACCTTTATTATTTTATACTAATCTATGAAATCTATGTAGCCAGGTATCACCTGATTAAGTGACACAGTAGGCCTTGGTTCCCTGCGCAGAAAGCTTTTTCTTACTAAGGACTGTGTTTCTGCTCCAGTGAGCTTAACTTTAGACATTAATTTCTGCAAAGATTGCTGTCTATTTGTCCACAAGGAACTAAGCCTCAAATGCTAACTCAATTATCTTCTTCCATTTGGATTGTTTCTCTTTAGGGGCTTCTCATTTCCAGGTTCATAAGAACTGTCCTTGGTGGTTTTCCACATTCATTATATGTTTGGTTGGTTTGTTTTTTCCTGACTCTTCCTCTTTTGTTTTGTTTTTTTTTTTTCAGCTTTCTCACAGAATTCCACAGGATAACAGAAACTATATGGGTTTTTTTTCTTAAAAATATTCAAATCAAGTTCTTTGTTAACATCACAGAGGTACTTCACTGTAGAAGATTTTGTGTAAGAAACACTTATAGAAGAAACAATACATTTTGCAGTTTGGTTTGTTTTGGGTTTACCAATACGTATATATCAAATATTTTTTTCAAATGAAGACCAGGTTTATGCAAGACAAAGAAAAGAATCTGAGAAATTATAACACTGCTTAATGAGACAATATACAGGTTATTCTCAAAAAGAGAGAGAGTAAATAAGGAGACACAGGGGGAAAGTATAAGTGAAGAAAAACAATAGTCAAAAAAAAAGAGGAACGCAAAGTGTATACTAGCATTAAGGAAGAAGGCTGTTAATTTCTTGTGTGTACTCTTGGTATAAGAAAAGTCCCAAAAAGGGGAAGCTATATAATTTATAAGATGGACTAGGCTACTTTAAAAGCTTAGATTCCACTGTAGCAAATTCCTACCATTACATTTCCAGTCTCCTCCTAAAGTGTGTCCTTATTCCACTTTTAAAGGCCTGAGAAAAAAAGGACCAATTTAGTATTACCTTTAGCATTTTGATGGTTTTGTTACCAAATGATTTTACATACATAATAAAGCAGGCTGTAAGTATTAAGCCCTGCATTTTCCTTGTCTCCCAAGTTGTCCAGACAAATGTTCCCATCCCAAGGAGAAGTAAACTAGACATACTAGATTTTTTTACTAAGCCAGATCCAAAGAAATTGGGCCTTCTCTGTCCAAATCTGGGAGCCTTTATCCAGTAGAGGTTATAACTTCCACAGAAAATAGTTTATACAACTTAGTATGGGAAAAATTTTACAGGTACAACTTGTTGATAAAGTCTGAAAGTAGCTAGAGGACCCTTCCATTTTCACCATTACTTTCAGAACAAAAGAAATATGGTATCAGGCAGATACAATAACACAGGACAGTTCAACATACTTCATATTTAATCTAGGCTTATTGCATTAAAATATTAGTTTTATATCAGTCCTGCTCTGCACTATCATTTCTTTCAGCAGATGAGATCCTTAAAGGGAAGTTTAGTTTCTTACATAGGCCAAATGATTATCTGTTCTGTCTTGAATGCCATGTCAGGCATGTCATGCCATGCCATGGCCTTTGTTTATGCATTATTCCTCAGATTTTACATCATGATTCATTTTTAATCCACCATTGTCTGAACAAAACTATAGTCCAATATTTTTTCTACTACATAAGTGACAGAAATGTCTAAGTGCTTCAGACTAGCACATTTATTGAGTCTTCCAACTTAGGGGGATGAGTACTCAGGGAAGAACTGGTCTTACTAATAAAGATTGAGGCAAAGAAGGCATTAAGTACCTCAGCATTTTCCACATCTTTTGTCACTGTTTCTTCCTGTTTCTTCTTTACTGCATCCAGTAAAGGATGGAGATTCTCCTTAACCCTCCTTTTGTTGTGAATGTATTTATGGAAACATTTTTTACTGTCTTTTACAGAGGTAACTAGGTTAAGTTCTAATTGGGATTTGGCCTTTTTAATTTCCTCTCCACATAACCTCATGACATCCTTGTAGTCCTTCTGTGTTGCTTGCCCCTTCCAAAGATCATAAACTCTACTTTTTTTTCTGAGTACCAGACAAAGCTTTCTGTCCAGTCAGGCCAGTCTTCTTGTCCACCAGCTTGTCTTTTGGCACATGGCACTGCCTGATCCTATGCCTTTAAGATTTCCTTCTTGAAGAATGTCCAGCCTTCCTGGACTCCTTTGCCCTTCAGAACACCTCCCAAGGGACTATGTCATCCAGTCTCATAAACAAGCCCCAGACTGTCCTCTGGAAGTCCAAGGTAGCCGTTCTGCTGAACCCCCTCCTTACTTCTCCAGGAGCTGAAAACTATCATTTAGTGATTTCTATGCCCAAGACAGCCTCCAACCACCATATCACCTGCAAGTCCTTCTCTGTTTGCAAACAGGTCCAGCAGGGTGCGTTCCCTGGTTGACTCCCTCACCAGCTGTGTCAGGAAGTTGTTAAGTGTAGTGATCTGCTGGATCTTTCTGTTTCTTCCTTCATCATTTCCTGCAACTGGAAGGATAGAGGAGAACACTACTTGTAGTCCTTATCCCTTAACCAGTCTTTTGAAAGCCCTGAAATCTCTCTTGATTGCCCTTGGACTTCTAGCTGCAACTTCATTGCTGCCTACTTGAAAAATCAATAATGGGTAATGATCTGAGGGCTATACCAGTGTAGAAAGCTTTCTCCTCACAACTTTAACCCGGGCCCTGGTTAAAGTTGACCCCTTAAAGAAGGACAGCAGACTTCCCTAAGAGGTGGGTCCAGTGTACATATTGGTCCTTCTGTTCCCTTCAAGTGTCCTGTCCCTGGAAGCGTTCAAGGCCAAGCTGGATGGGGCTTTGAGCAATCTGGTCTAATAGGTGGTGTCCTCACCCATGTCAGAGGGATTGGAACTTGATGATCAAAGTCCATTCCAACCTGAACCATTCCATGATTCTATGCTCCTGCTCCTGCATAGGTCTCATCAGCTGCCGTCACGTGAGCTGTGGGGTCCTGGTGTCTCTCTAGGCTCCTCCTGAGGTTCCCCAGACTCAGGAAACCCTCCTGTGCACCACACTGGACTGCTCTGCTGCGGATCATGCTGGCACTGCAGCTGCTCGCCTGGGCAGCATAGCCGTACTTCCCACCCCCCAGCCCCAACCAGTCCCGCTGGGCTTGAAGAGTTGCATATAACCTCCCTCTAATAACTGAATTTCAAAACATTGCTATTATAAACCCTGTTTGCTTTTTCTCCTTAGGACACTGACACATGCAATTTCCCCTTCTTGATTGTAGTCATTGTGTTGGGGTGAGAGCCAGAACACAAGCAAGAGACTGCCCAATAAAATATCATCCTTCCTCTATCATTCTCACTGTCAAAAATATCTGGGATGAGTGCCTTGGCTTTGTTTTGCAGAATAAATAACAACTTGATTCTTTTTTTAAGGGCATATTTTCAATTACTTCTCCCAGGTGTTATTAGAGAGAGAGATTTCTAGCTCTTCTCAGCAAGACAGAGCCAGAAGAAAGAGAAAACCCTCAGAATTACGAACGTGAAACTGTAAGTTATTGAGCAAACAAACACAAGGCATTGCAGCTTTATTGCATGAGAGTCAGCCAGAGAATGAAGCTTTGAGAGGGATGATTTGTGGAAATGCCAAGTAGTACACTCTCTACAGTCATGACCTTATCCAAATTTTTAGCCCTGGCAGCCACTTCTGTGAATGATTCAAATCCCAGCTCAGATTCATCAAGTTTTAAATCAGTGTATCAGTAGGAACAAATCAGCATCTCTTCTTCTACCACCAGTCTTTACAGTCTCCTTGCTTAATTATCCTGATAGATGCAGAAGATTAAAACTATTTTTGTGTCAAGATCAAGGTTTAATAACTGTAATTTGACCATTCTTTGAATACCATCAAATAACATGCCTTTTTTTTCCAGGGCCAATGGACTGTCTTACTATCCTACTGTATCATGTCCAATTACTCACACAGAAGACAGCTCTACATGACTCCAGCTAGGATTAAGACACATTAAACAACATCTAATGGTTTCTGGTATTACTTCCCAGTTTGACAGGTGCAACATGAACATGCAGATATATTGATTCAATGTAAGAAGTGGTGGCCAAACTATGACTCTGCAGTCTTGTTCAATGTTTTCTTGGACATTTGTGTTAAACATGACCTTAATGTTGATTGTCATAAAGGACCTGGGGATGACAGATGTCTTTTCCTATAGTACATTTCCATTCTCTTTTGGTTTTTGTGCCTCTGGCATCAGTTTAGTGCATGACGAGCAGAAAACTGAAAAACAAATGTGGGTAAGAAGAGGAACACATGAAAAATGGGAGAATGAAAATGTGGAAGAACCTGGAGGGGAAAATATGGGAAGATAAGTGTCCAGTTGACAGAAAATAATTCAATGAAATATAAGAAATTAAAACAAAGGAAAGGGAAAATTTGAGGACTGTTAAGAGCATTTATTGAGGAAACAGTAAGTAAATTTGGCTCACCCTGAGTGAATTTCCCAGTGCAGTGAGATGTTTTCACTGGATGCTGCAAGAATTGCAGGCACACAGGGATACCACAGGGATGCTATCACAGCCAAAATCTCTTCTTTATTTAGACTTCATATATAATTTCCCCATTGGCAAAAATAAATTATATTTTTCTGATAATAATAATTTTCTAATAATAGCCATTTTTCTGTTGACACAAGGATGCAGAGGTTCTTTGTGTGTGTGTGTCCACATGTCACATCCTTTACTGAGAACACTCATTAATTTTCAAATAAAAATAATGAAAAGCCCATGTTTTGAAATAAAAATATGAAAGTACTATAAAAGACAAAGATACATGTCTTTGCATATGTATTTACAAATATATGTACTCAAGAATGGCAAAAGTAACTTCACAGTTTCCTTTTCTTCCTTGTCTTCCTTCAATTTCTGGTCATTCTGCCTCTTTAAAATACCTCTTTCAGGTACCTTTACCTCTTTGGATAATATTGCAAACACTTTTGAGTTTGTGGTTTTTTTGTTTTTGTTTTTGTTTTTTTGCACCAAACAGATACAATCTCAAAGTCATGGTGAAGTATCAATATGGGCACACTCCAGCCTGTTTTCTTACAGCCTGGAATTTTGTATTCCAGAACTTTTGAGTTCTGCAGCCTCATATTTGCTTAACATTAATTCTTACCTCATAATTAGGTTCCACTAGGCAGGAATTACCTTCATTGGAGATGCAAATTATGAGGACTTTATGAGTCGATATGACTGGAAAACAGACTGGATGGAGAAAGAAGATTTTTAGTCTATGTTGCGAAGAGTTCTCCATGTATGTGAACACTACCCTCCAGGAAAAAAGAAAGAAAAAAACGATGAGATACAAGCATGGAGATGCTGTCGAATTGTGACCAGCTAATGAGGTGGCTAGTCTGCACAAGAACGGGCTGAAACTACATTTGCATTTCCCTGAGGATATGAGAATGCACATTTATTAGGGAGGGTAAGCTTCCTGTTCGGTCTGCAATGAGCAATTTATGCATCTGCAACTAATAGAGAAGTATGAAAAACTCCATACATTTGTATCGTTAAGGTAAAATTCTGTCATCTTGGTGGAAAAAAATTTTACTCTTTCAATATGATAAACAAGGAAGTTTCTAGGCTTGTTAAGAAAAGGACATGTCTTACGTCAGAGTCTGTTTCTTAATTATAATCTTACTTAGAGAAAAACCTTTCAGCAGAAGGTACTACAAGAAAAAAAAGAAAAGGCACCTAAATGCATATGGTGTTTCTTTCTTTTCCAAGAAATTACTATCTCAGTGAGCAATGTCACTAAACTTGAGTTTTGATTAACATTAGGCATAACTTTGCAGACATAAGACTATGAAGGTTTTGTTTGGGTTGCATTCAAGTAAACTGATAAAATGCTGCTATTTTGTGATTTATCAAAAGTCATGCACAAAATCATTTACTTCATTAATTCAATATTTATCACAATAAGGTAATTATGAACTTGTTAGATATCATTTATTCATGGAAACAGATTTACGCAGAATTTTATTTTCTTTGATGAAGACCCTACTCAGATATTTATTTTTATTATTATTCATATTCTTCTCTGGAGGTAAATTGTGCTCTGCATTGTAATTTAATACTGCATCTGTGATAATCAAATTTTGAGATGATCTACACTTCAGGCTGAGATAGTTTATTACAGGAAAAGCAATGAACCACTTCCTGTAGCAATTCCTTTTTACATACAAGTCATCAATTTTTTAAGAAAAGTATTGACCTTAAAATTGAGTTATCATCATCATTTAGCTAGTGCCTTTTAGTCTCAAAGTCTTTTAAACAGCTAGCAAGTTATATATGAATGATACTAAGTTATCTGTGGCACAATATGTTTAAGTTGCTCTGTGCGACTTTCAGTGGAACTACCAAAAAAAAAAAAAAAAAAAGTATTTCAGAAGTGGCATCTACCAGTATTACTTCATAAAATGGATTTAGCTCAGATAATAATACCTAATTCTAAATCAGATCCTGAGCATAACTAAGTAATATTAATATAATTATTTTCTTCTTCATGAAAGGGAATATTCTTGACTAAGGTAATCTTATTGGGAAAATCAGTTTTACTTCTAAATAGAATACCATGAAATCTTTGGCTGCGTCTCAGATATTTTAAGAGAAGAAAGATAAAAAAGCATAATTTCTAGTGAAGGAAACAAAAACAAAACAAAAATAAAAGTAAGCCAATTTTCTAGAAAGGTGGATTTGAAGAGTTGTGCTTCATTATTTGTCATTATAATTTGGTGAGCTGGTGATTTCTGATACTAACATAAAGAATGCTTCATAGCATAAATGCCATCTTGATGTATTCTTGACTATACGCATCTGTTTCTTGACCACCTGTGAGGGAGGAGCTGTGTGAATTAGTGAGCAACATGGAGTTGTCTGATGTTGTACAGGAAGCCTGAGGCAGGTGTGGGGTATATTTATTCAGCTAATTGTGTTACTTATGAAGCATTTATTTGTCAGGTTTTCTTCAGGAAATAAGAAAAAACCTTTTCAGTCCATGTTGTATCTCCTGTGCATGTTCAGTCTTTAGGTCTAAAACCCTGAGATAAAGACCAATGCAAACAGATATCTTGACAATAATAGACTATTTGGAGGCCCGGAAGAAATCGTTTGCTTGCACTTTGCAGAGGCTGGTGATGTTTCTCTCCCAAAATCAATCTGTGTTCTGTAAATAAATTGTTAATAAACATGCCTGCTTATTGGCATCAGCCAGAGAAACAGATAAAATCCCCAGCCAATTACTCCGCTGTTCTAGGAATCGGGTAGTTGGCTGATTTGCAGTCAGATACACAGGCTGCCTGTCCTTCGGGGGTTCTCTGTGGGAATGCTTTCTGAACCGCATACATATCACCCTATCAGAAGAAAAAGGGGAAAAAATAAAAGCACCTCAGCAAGCTGCAAGTATCTAGCTTGCAGAGTGTCAAAGGGAAAGGCTCAAGGTGCCAAACTTTCATGCTCACTTTCCTGAGAGACACAGAATTTGCTGCTACTAAACCAGGTCTGTCGAAAAAGGACAGCTCACGAAGGCGGCATGAGGGAAAAACAGGTCTCTGATGGCTCTCCCCAACCAATTGAAGCAAAGAGTTTGATTTCACCATTTATATTGACAGCAGTTTACATGACGCCTTGTAGATGGTATTTCCTGCTGAATCATTTCTGTGCAAGGTTAGCATTTTACGAGGAGAAAGCTTTTATTATTCCTGGGATGGCTTTGCTTATGAAGAGACAAATATGTGGTGAAATTATGTTGGAAAAGCTGGAGTCCAGCTTGCTTTATAAATAGTTTTGTAAGAAAGCCAAACTTTCTACCTAAAGACTTTTTCCCAGGTTTACAAGTTCCCATGGAAGTCATGTAAAAAATGCATTTTATTTTGCTACCATACTGAGAGAATGATTCGCTATGAATCATTTATTAAATGAGTTTATCCTCTTTTTCTGTCTGCAGAATGTCTCCAAACATATCACAACTTTCTTGCATATATTTGTTATTCTAAATTACTTGACAGGTCTTTTTTGTGTGTGAATTTATTTACTCTGTAGGTTGCAATGTAGATTCTGAAATTATAACTTACCTATCAGTTTGTGACTGGTTATCTAAATCAGGCAGCTTTGTTTTGTTTTCCTGGTTGTCAAAGTGCTCAATCTATGTAGGACAAGTCTCTTGATATGGACACTTTTCCATCTGAAATTAAAGATGCAGCTCTGCATCTGCAGTGCATACATGATCAGTTCTCCAGAGTAGAACCAGAAATCTGCTGTGAAAGCATATGGTCAGAAGTTTAATGTGTTGGGTTTTCTTTTTTTAGTTTAATGAAATTTTTCTAAAAGCCAATTACATCTTAATTTACTACAGGTAAGAGGATCAGAAACCCTTACAGAAAAATCTGAATACTATTATTTTTTCTTTATGAGCTTAGATTTTTTGTTGCTGCAAAGCTCTGTAAAATTACCTATGCAAATAATCTGGTAGCCAGTGAATTCTAAGTATTGGATATGAAAACCTGAGGGGAAAAATAAAGGTAAGGTATTTCCATCTAGATGTGAAGCTTCTTCTGAGCATAGTTCAAGCAAGTTCTAAAGGAAGTTGACTTGTATCATTTCTTAGATCAATGGGAAAAGATGGGATCCCCAATGTCTGTTGAGCTGCTTTTCTTTCTAGCATTGTTATTTAGTTATTAGTTATGGAAATAATAATTTTTTTCATTAATCTAAGGCAAATAACAGTATTCCTAGTAAATTGGAATTCTGGATTCAACATTTAGAATATGGCTTCACAACAGTATTTTATATATAATAATCCAGCATCATCTTCTTGGGTGTGTCTTGAGCACTTGGTATAAATAGATCCCAAATTTCCCCTTGCAATCTCTGTAGAGCTGTTCACGGAGACCGCGAAGATCCTTATTCAAAAGCCAGTGAAACTGAAAGTTTAAGAATTAAATCCTGTTCTGGTCTTACCATTTTCATACTGATATACCATATACCACTATTGATTTTAGTGGATGAAAATCAATTGAGCACCTCACTTATTTTGTCAGTGAAAGCTTTAACTTGACAAACACATGCAAAAGCATGTTCTCATTTACCCCAGAGGCGAAAGGACCTTGTGGTAAGAGAAAGAGAAAAAAAAAATTGCTTTATCACTGTGAGATATTTATTGATTGTCCTCGGAGAGACTAAGCTAAAATGGCCATCACAAGCTGTGCATTCATATATAAAAACTAGAAAAAAGTTCATTTTAAAAGCTAAACTGAAACAAAAGGAAAACACTTCTGTTGAAATACTGAGTGGATTAGCTGTGGACATAAAAGGAATGGGAACAATGAGTTGTATTCTAGCCAGGGATTTAAAATTCAAGCGCACAATTAGAATGTGGTGGTTTCCAGATCTCATTCGCACCTTCACTTCAGGAGAAGGAGGGCTGGCAGGAAAACAGGCCTAGGAGTATTATCCACAGTGATAATAAGCATAGGTTGCCCCAAGGAGAAAGAAAGGGAAATTAGAAATATAGAATGCGTTAGAGCTAGTACATACTGCTGACTGAGAATTAGGCACTGACAGGCAGCAACTCCAGGGGAGCTGTCAGTGGCTCCACTAAGCTTTTCTAGCAGGTGTCATTGTAAGATAGTGCCATCAAATAAGCTGGAGACTGGTCGAAGGAAAAACTGCAAAAGCTGTATAAGGGAAGAGATGCATCCATATGTGCATGTGTGCCCATGTGTATGTAATATCTTTGTTGTCTGTGCTATCTGATTTAATAGCTAACCTTTCTTGCTGTGTAGCATCTTCCAATCGGGAAATAACTTGAGGCACATTTCCAAGATCTGTGGAGTTTTTTAATGGAAGATGCAGAATTAAACTAAAACAACTGCCTGTTCACAAACACCTTTTATAGTAGAGAGAAGCATCCTTATGACACAGAGTGGATTAGGGGAACTGAGCAGGCCTTTGAGTGTGTAAATGTGTAGTTGTACACACACACCAGTATGTTCTTTCAACCCAGCCTCGATATATAACTATTGCTGAGTCTAAACTAAAGGCAAACTAGCATGGTACGTTTCAGTAGCAACCATGCCTACTGTATATGGCTTCAAGGGACAGGTTAGCTCTATATTTAGGCTCTATTCCTCATTTTCTAATTTTCTTTCATTGCAATATAATTTTATTGTGTAGGTTTTATACTTCTCATTCCTCCATTACCTTGCCCTTTAGACACTATTTCGATTTGTGTTCTGCCTGACTGGATCCACAGTATCAGACGCCTCCTTGTCAGACAGTCAGCAGAGACTCTAGTTTTATTGCCCATAACAAATAAAAGTTATCTTCCCTCTTTAAAGCCTATCTGTGACTTGGAGAGCCTACAAGTTCAACAGCACACTGTTGATGGAAGACTATAATACCAATCAGCAGATGAGACAATTAGACTGTAACCATTTGTTTAAAGGATTTAGGGTCTCTTTACAGCCTCTGTGAGCCATTATTAGTATTTTATTACTTTGCCTTGTGATGGAAGGCAAAATACAGTTTTTCAGGGATTTTTTTTGTTGGAAGATCTAGTAGGAAAATCTACACAAACCTAGGAACTACCTGGGCTATGTCTCTTAAGCAGCCCCTTGCTTGGAAAACATTCTCTAAGAAACAGAGTCTTTTCTTATCTCTCTTGTTTTCTCAATAGTAAATAATTTTATAATCCAGAAATCTGTGTTGCAATCATTCCCTTCGAAATTGTA
>JAOXNO010000013.1:112894349-112907860 GCA_028565335.1 Limnodromus scolopaceus | reverse complement strand
TTTTTTTCATTGGTTGGACTAGATGATCTTAAAAGGTCCCTTCCAACCTAGGTGATTCTGTGATTCTGTGATTCTATTAGCATCACTAATAGATTCAAAATATCCCTAAAGTTTAGGATGTTTCGGTCAAAATCCTGTTTCCAGCAAAATAAGGAAGCATCACCTTGTAGGAATCATGATTCACTGGAAAGAGCTATTCTTGTCTGCTAAAAGGAGAAACTCACTGTGAAAAGGAGTCAGTCTAAGCTAATTAAATATCCGAGCTAAAATAAAAGGGTGACCTTAAGGGCATCCCACTGCTGTACATTCTGTACCAAGCAGACGAGAGCTGTGACAAACTCCAATGCATTATCAAACTCTACTTAAGCAGACACCTTCAGCCCTTGATCAGCAAACTACATAACCGAATTTTGTCCTCTATTGGCACTGAGGGTGAGCTCTTGCAAATCTACTGATTTCAGCATCAGCACAAGTGATCATAATATTTTCGTTGTGCCAACAGACATCAGCAAGATACTACTTTGCAGGTCCACTCATAATATATATATAGTTGACCATAAGATAAGTCTCTAAAAAGCTTGTCAAAATTTCACATCAACTGATGACCTGTTTCTGATGCTTTTAGAACAAGAGGGGATTAATGGAAAAACAGATGAGTGAGCGTGGACTTAAGAGACGTAGTCTCAATAGGTACAATAACTTATGGAGTGCTTGGAAAAGATGAGCGGAAGTGAGTGGTTATTTTGAGTGTCTTCATGAAAAAATGTAATGAAAAAAATCCAACATTAATGTTGCTAGCAACAGTACCTTATGACGGTGAATTTTCTAACCCACACATCATTGATTGAAATGGCAAGGTAAACTTAGGATGTCTTTTGCTATGATATTTGTTTTCAAAGGAAACAGAACCAGTGTTTGATGACAGGTGAACATTATTTAGATGATTTACTGAAAGAAAGAGTGCATAGAAAAAGACTAGAGAAACCTGTCCCTGTGGAGATCAGGGATGTCTGATAAGAAAGACAGGAGATGGAATCTTTTTTTAAAGCATCCATCCACAGTGAGATTTATAGTATGCTGGGAAAGAGAAGAGCAATACTATATAGACTATTTCTCTGCCTCATGGCAGGGTCAGCTATAAATATGTTATTCCAGAAAGATATTTGGCTAAGCTGTGTAATGGATATTCTGCTCTCTATCTCAGTAATTGGTTATTTTTATCTTTTTTTTTTTTTTCCTAGTCTGCAACTGGGCTTTTTCTCATGCTGTAAGACTGTATCTTATTAACCTATACATAGTAGACCTGGAAAATAATTTATCCCCTCTGTCTATACATAGCTGAGTACCTTTTTCATATAACCTTCCCAAGTAAAGAATCCCCTTTCTTTCACTCTCTCCTTACAAGTCTTCTGATCATTATTTTTCTTTCTGAAATGCAGCGTACTAAAAAATTCATACTGCTCTAACAGAAGCCACTAAAAAGAGACGAAAAATTCTTTCACAAGTTTTACAAATGACACTCATGTTTATGTGCTCAAGACCAACTCCTCCACCACTGCACATCATTGCTAATTCCCATGTTCTCTATGGTCTGCTGTAATGCACAAATCCTCCTCTGGAGACCTGCTGCATAGATCACCATTCACCGCTCTGTACTCCTGCAGCTCTTCAGTTTTACTACCTGGTACTTCCTGAATAACAACCTTTTTAGCTAGGTTTTGCAAATTCTTAGGGTCATATAAAACTGTTCTTTTCCTCTGGATTTATTGGTAGCACACTCACCTTGGTATCAATAGTAAACCTTGCAAGTACGATGTCTGCTAAAAATTTTAATGAAGATACTTACAAGTTCCGCTACCTTCAGAACATGACTGGGACACCACATACTGTTGATCATACAATACTAGTAACTAAATGGCTTTGAATTCTATCACTACACAGAACACACAGTGATAACCATGTGTCCATAGTCTTTGAGTATAATTTTACAACTGCTTCTGTATCCACACTATAGAAGTTCTACCTAAATCACATTTCCTTGTTCATAATACTGTCAGAAAAACAGTGTGAAACCTCTGAAATGACAAAAAATGTCACATTTATTGTTCATTCACCCCAAAAGGTCTCTTAACCTGTGATAAAAAGAAATTAGGGTGAAGTGTTTTGTTCTTTACAAGTGTATATTGTCTTTTACTCCTCTCCTTGTTACACTCTAGTTGTTTACAAATTCATTACCCAGTCAAGAGTTTTAGGGGATGGGATCACTTTGCTTTGTTTTGTTTTCCTTTGCTTTGTTTTCACAGAAATTAAGGTCAGGCTGACTGTTATACAAATCGATGATTCCTTTGTTACCCTGCAACTCTTTTAAAGAAGAGCAGCATGGGCCAGATTCTCACATCCTACCTTATTCTTCAGTTCCTCCTACTGGTCCTCCATACTGACTGGGTGTATCTCAAGGTCCAAAGCCTTGAAAATAAACATGAGACACAAACATGTGCATGTTTACTTGTACATTGATACATGTGGTTATGATCCTGTGTTTTCTTTTTTCTCACCTTTTGGAATGTCTTGATATAAAAGGAATAAAGTCCAGTGGTTTTGCATTGTTATTCCTGAAGTTTATGGGCTAATGTTAATGATGTTTTACCATGTATTGTTCTTCCCAGGGAAGATCCAATAGAACCCAATAGTTTTGCTATTGACTGAAAACTGGAACAGATTTCAGCCTTAAAAACAGCAGGCTAAATTTTCAATATTGGCTTTTAGATTTGATTATTGTAATTTTGTACTCTCAGACATATCGACTTGGCATTTTAAAAATGTAACTTTTGAGACCCCTTTTCATATGTAACTAAAATGGATTGTAAGTAAAATGTTTTCAAGAAGACAGAGAATAAAGGAAGGTCCAAATTTTTTGAAATTCACATAAGCCTGGATTTAGTATGAAAATATGGTTTTGGCCTTAAATATAATATAGGAATGTACATGTCTTTTTCTGGAAAGACATATCTGGATTGGGGAAAATAATGGAAAACTCATACCACACAGAATTTAGAGTCAACTGATTTTGTCAATTCTGATTTAGAATGAAGATCAAAACCTCTGAAAAAAATGCCTCCATTATTTTCCTCCCTAAAAGTCCTTTTTAATAATATCAATTTTAATTTACTTTTATATGTAGTATGAATAAAAGCAGATGAAAAGTTGTTCCCTGCCCCCCCCCCCAAAAAAAATCAGATAATTTTATTTTTTAACTTCTGAAAAAGGGAAAATTGATGTTCTTGGAATGTATTTCCTTTTCTTTCTTTTAAACTTATTAATTTGGTTAAATTGACTTTGTTCTTTGAATGTTTTTGAAATATTAAAACTTAATTTTTCCTAAGGGAAACCAGCTTTTTCGTAGAAGTTCTAATCATGTCTTCTCAATAACCAAAATAACATTTTAGCAGCACTGAAAAGACAAGAGTATTTAGGAAGTAAAAATAGACTGAAGATTAAATCAGAGATTCTGCACTAGAATTTTTAGTTAGTGTCTAAATTGACAGAACTAAGATCAACCTTCTTCTACATAATAATATCAGAAGCCAAAGCATAACTTCCAACTCTTGTCTAGGAATTATAACACTACTATTCACCAAATTTGGAGTAAATTTTATAAAGAAGCCATTTAAAAATAATTGTGAAGATGACAAAGTCACTCTTCTACATTCATAGACCATGCTAACAATGAAGATAAAATTAATTTATATGAAAATCAGAGAAACTCTTACTTAGTATCAGCAAGAAATTAAAAGTAAAGATCTGCTAAATCAGGATATAATCTTATTAAACATTTATTGTTTGGAGCTTTTAAGTAACAGAAGAGGATAAGTCAAGAAGTTATTTGAGGAAAACACTATCAGTGATTTAAAGAAAAAAATGATTGTGTCAACTGCAGCCACCGAACAATCACAGGGTAAACTGGCCTTTAGGTGCACAGTGAGACAGAATTTATCTTAAATGACACTGTATTTATATGTTTCGCATTTGAGAAGCAAACGGTGCTGTATTCATTAAGTGGGATTAACTACCTGTCACACTTTTCAACAGCTTGATATTGTTCTCAGAGTCAGGGGTATTAGACGCGCCTATGACATCAAACTCAAAAATGTATCCTCTTATGTTTAATTTCCATATCGCCATCAGATTAGGTGCCTGAATAGGAAAGGATTATAAATAAAAGACCTACTGTTTCTTTCTACCTTTAAAAAGCTATTGCAAAAAGGTGTTTTACTTTTGCAGAAAAAAGTAATCACCTCACTGCACGCTAGTGTACCGTAGTTACTCTATCTACACTATTAAACTGGCAAGCTTTGACAATGGTCTAAGAAAAACTGTATATTAAAAGCCATTGTTTACTTTTCTCATAACTTCTATTTTATCAGTATATTGGAATTTCAGAAAATAATATACTACAGCCACAGCTTGAGATAGATCTTTCTGATATATACCTAAATTGGATTCAAAATTCATGACTGCAGCAGGTCAAGTGATCTCTCTGGAGGCTGCTGATGCCATTGAGGCTATTTTTTGTTATTTCCTATGGGGTTGTCTTCAAGTGAGTTCATATTCAGTCTTAACTTCAGTGCTCATATTTTACCTTTTTACCAGTTCCAAAAAGCAGGAAGGAAGGAGTCATTCTTAATCAAAGTCACTTTGCCTGATTTTCCCATAAGATACAAGAAATTTTTTCTTAATTTTTTCTCTTTTGGCTGGAAATATAGCTTTATGCTTGATAAGAAAATATTTCTTGACTGTAAGAAAATACAGTTTGTGTTGAAAGGTAAAAGATAAACTCCACTAGCTGCAACAGTCGGGAACTTGCCAAATCTCAGTTTAGAGAGGGAGTCCAGAGAAAGCTGTTTGGTGTAGTCATTTTATTCTGGAGGTGAAAGCCTATACACTGCATAAGGAATTACATCTGTTGTCTAAAAATTGCCTTGTTTTTAATATTTCAGCCCATTTTGTTGATCTGAAATCAAATGAATAAAAAAGGCACTATTGTTTCTCCTCAAAATGTGTGATGCAGCACACATTCAGATTGGGATAGCGTTGATGCTCTCTCTCCATAATGAAACATTTAGCTGAAGTCATCCAGGTCTTTTTTCAGTCAATGATGCTCTTGAGAATAGATTTCATCGGGAGATTTTCATTATGACTTTGGATAGACCAAAGGAATGAAACAAAAGACTTTTTTATAGTGTAGCCTTGAATTATCTTCCTACACTGCAGGAAGTTGAAAGCCAAATTACACAGAACTTAGTGTATTGTGTCAGAGAGGTTATGTAAATATTTGCTTAATAGCTATGTGTCATGCAGTTTTTGTAAATATTTGTTTGGATTTCAATGTGAGTTGGAGTGTATCCTCTCAGCTGTAACAACTTGTTTTGAGAAAATATTTATGTGAACTTTCCAAACCAAAAGCCTGTTGTGCAGCTTAACTTCACACTTTTTTCTTGGCCAGCCCCATGAATAAGAAATACGGTGTTGCCTGGAACAAGGCTTGCCTTGCATTTCTTCGAGTATTCCTGAAGAAAAGTCTGTGCTGGAAATGTTATATACACAAAGGTAGGTAGAATTTTAAAAAACAAACATGAGAAAAAATGTGAAATCTCAGACAATTTGTTTTACATGGCATTAACCTTAACTGTCATTATGAAAACTAGAATTCCAGATACTTTTCCTTAAATTACTTAGATTATAAACTGTAAGAGGATGGGACTCTCTTTTGTCTGTTTTTCATAAATCATCCGGCACAATACAGACTCCGCTTTGTCCATCAACCCTTAAAGGCTCGCAAATGAGCATGGCAGTGCAAACATTCAAAACACTACTGATTCATTTTGGTTTTACACAATAAATTCAAGCCACATGAAATTTAGTTTCCTGGGACACTATTTTCTGGCAGTGCTTTCTATTTGGGTGTTAACAAAGACAGCTGTTTGAGATAACTGAGGAGATTCAGGGCACCAACAAGACTGAACGGATTTGAGATAGCCAAGACACATCAATTATCTGAGCTAGCTCAGAGAACTCTAACTATTTATTTCATTATTTTTAAGAAACTACTGAATGGAGGCGGGGGGGGGGGGAAGTCTATTTTCCACAGGAAGAGTCAATCAGCTGAATGGCCATGTATATAAGTTATTCATATGTTCAGAATAATAGAATCTGTACAATTTAAATTTCTTCACTTTGCAAATTATCTGGGTACAAGTTATGAATTTTACAAATATATTTTTCTATTTACAGTTCTTCAATAAATAGCTTGTGTCAATAAATTTTAACTCATGATTTGTTCATGAGCTGATCATTGAGAATATACATTATTTGTACTATATAATTTGTCCTCTAGATTACATTATTTATCTTCCCTGAATATGTGATTTATAAATAGCTTTATAAATAAAATGAATTGTATTTTCATTTATCAGATTAACTGTGAAATTCCCTAGTTGTTCAAATCTATCATCCAAATAATAAGAACAACCTGTGAATTGCACTGCTGATCCCCACAATTCCAATAAAATTGATGGTGCCTTTGTTGTTGATTTTTTATTTAGAAATGCTGAAAATAAGCATTTATGTGTATATTACTGAATGGGAAGAATTAAAAACAAAGTAGTCTGAGGTATTACGAGTTCTATTTTTATGGAAGCTATAATGTGGTTCTTGTACTAAGGTATGTGAAACATTACAGGGGAGGAATAAAGGGTAATTTGAATCAAGCTTAAAATTTTCAGGGCTGTTACTGTGTTCACAAGATCAGATGTATTTCTCCTCTTAGTTTATTTGAGAAAGAAGACACTTCTTTTTTAAAGTGTGAAACATTTAACAAAAAGAAGTGGAGAGAAGGAAGCCAAAAATTATTGGGGAGGGGGGAGGAGGAGAGAAGTTAAAAATCACATAGCAACAAAACCTCCAAATTACAGTTTTCTTTTCAGTGCTGCCTAAGCCGTGAGCAGTAACAAGCAGTGCACAGAACAGCAGGGTGCAATCCAAAAGCCACTGGTCCTGGGGATAGTAATGTCCCTGAAACAATGAGAGAAGGTGGCACAGCTGTAGCATTTCTCTCAGACTTGCATTTTACAGAGGTATTTAGAGCAGCAGTGGCATCTGGGCCCTCCAGCTCAACTGCACAGCACAGTAGGGGTTGGATAAAAAAAAGAAACGGGAAGCAATGTACTTGGTTGGAGTCCCACATCTGCCTGGCACTTAAATACCATTGAAAGTGCCAAGAGCCCATTTCTTTGGGATTTCTTTAAATAATAAAACCAACAAAAGCCCTCACTATGAACAAGAAAAAAAAATAAAGTTTTTGTCTAATTCTTTTTCTAACAAAAAGAGACAATGAAACAACAGGGAAGAAAACGCAACCAGTTTGTTGCAGGGATGTGCATTATTGAAATCACCTTGGGTGCAAGGGAAGGCAGCAGCATGAGCCCGCTGCTCTACTGTGGGAAGCAAGCTGGGAGCCAGCAAGAATAGCAGGGCAGTGCCCTCAGTGATGAGAGGTGCAGTCCCACAGTGCCCAAAAGAGAGGAGTAGAGCAGGTTTGGTGACAGCAATCAGTAACCTAAAATGTGACAGACTCAGGACCAGAGCTTAAATGTGGTGCCCAGGCCAAAGAGCAGAGGATGCATAGGCAGAGGTCCCAGAGGAGCTCCTCACCACTTTTTTTCCACAACTTAGCTGTTTTCACAGAGATCTGACCCAAGGTTACACAGATGCTCCATATCTTTGCTCATCATCAACCACAATGGTTACAGGCAGGTCAGGGGATTTAAAGCCTGTCAGTGAACTCAGGACTCTGACAAGCGCAACATCAAGGCTTTAATTTAGATCCCATTGTGTAGTTTTTTATTTATGTTTTAAATCAAGCATTGAACTAAATGCTAAAGGAGCTGGGTAAAATATTTCAGTATTTGATTGCCTGGATGGAGTCGCTGCAAGTTCTTTCAAAGGTGAATCTTCTACTACAGTTTGGAGGCTGCTGAGTAAACCCAGTTATTTGCTTTCTGCCCACATGGCCCAGACCTCAGCAAAGCAAGTTAACTATGTCAGAAGTGTGGTAAAAAGGAGAAGTTTCCTCACTAGAGATGGCAGCCAGGCAGGAAGAAAAAGATGAGAGGCAAAGCTCTTCCATCAGTCATGATCATGAAGAATACTCTTCATGACTATGGGAAGACACCGGGAGGAGAGACGGGGAGAGCATTGACCTCCCCAAACTGTCCATATTCCCCAACCCACTGGAGTGAACAGCTCCTTCCCAAACACAAGAATCAGCTCTGCTTCTGCCTTCCTTTTCTCCCAGCAGTACAGAGATTATTAAATGATAAAGCTGGGATTTGTGAGGATTAATCTTTCCTCTCACCAGTTTAATGCCTGGTTTTGGGAAAGCACAAATGTGTAATTATGTAGTCTCTTATGACAGCCAAATACTTTGCCATGATTCTCTGTCTGTGTCATTGGGTACCGCACTTCAGTTCCACTACAGAGAAGAATTACAAAGTACTTTTATTAGACCAATAGATGTGGTTTGGGAACAAAAATAAACAAACAAATATGGGTGATGCAATAAAACTATCCATGCTTTCTGCACCTCTCAAAGTATTGGTTCTTTTGTGCCAGGAGCTATGAAGATAAAAAACCCCTGTTAGCCACTAAATATTATGAATTAACAAGAAAAACTCCCTTCTTTAAGGAATATTAAATGTCCCATAGAAATATTGTTAAAAATCATGTTTGGTGATCAGAAAGCTGATCATAAAAACCAGCCAAATCGATTAAAAATTAAAAAAGAAATAAAATAGGGCAAACCAGACCCCAGTGTTGAGTAGAAGGATTAAGGATATTTGCATATTTTTCCAGTTACTATCAATCCAAAAGGGGGAAAATTGTATTAGAGGTCAGTGTGGTAGAATAACAATGCAAAGGTTACTATTTAAGTAATACACAGAACACTTAAAAAATAATCCAAAGCAACAAAACAGAGGCAAATTAAAATAATCATTATAGGAGAAAGCAAACACAAAAGGTCAAACTGAAACAAATATTTCAGCCTAATGTGTCCAATGGAATGTCACTGTAATTGTTTTTGAAATTTTGCTTTTAGGGTATAATTTTTTATTTGATACTGTAAACCAGTGGTATGCCACAGCCCACTACTGAACCTGTGAGAGGCAGAGCCAACTTACCTCTTGGGCTGCAAGAATTAGGGGCTGCAGCACTTACTCATTCCCAAGGGCAGTACCTAAAAGCCTGTTCATGTAGACAATGGTTCCTACAGATAAGCTGGACGCAAACAACACTGCATTGAGTTGAGCTTGGGAAAAGGGAAGCAAAGGTGTTTCCCCTAAATGTTTAAATGTTTTTCTTCTTTGTTTCCCAATACTCAAGTCACTAATGAAATGGTTTTTAGTTAAATGAAAAGTTAAATTCCCCAAGTTGAGCATCTCTTGTCTGCAATCAAAGTGATGAGTAATATCCCTGTCTCTATTTTGACCCACAAGTTTTCTTGCTGTTGTTATTCCTATTTTCTTCCCGTCACACTATGGGGAGGGAGGGAGCAAGTGGCTCTGTGTGTGTGTTCTTGGCCGCTGGCCCAGGCCAGCCAACCACAAACACATTTTTTAATGTTCCTGAGCCACTTAATTCAGTGTATGGGAATGGGTCAGCATTCCAGACAGAGAGCTGCTGCTTTTGCACCTTCATATTTTCTTTCCACGGAAGCAAAACTAGGGAAGAGGAAGCAAAACTAAGGAAGAAAATGTTTATGTGTTTTTCCTTGTTATAGAGGTAAATGTGAACAAGGCATATGGATGCAGGAATTCATAGTTCTGGAGCTTCGTTGTATCTGTAGGCACCTGCCAGGGTGAATGGTGTAAAGTCGTGTGTTTGAAAATTTGAATCTTCCACAGCAGCTGCCTATTTCTCTCCACTGAATGTGTAGGATACCTAGGACAACTATTCTGCTAGCTTACACACCTCAAATGCTTAAGCTTAGGCACAAGTAAGTTATTGAGAAGTACTGACCTACAGGGAAACAACAGAGATGTGATCAACCTAATAATCCAACCTCTTGAGTGCTCCCTGGAGTTGTTTGGATATCTACTTGGGATCCTTAGTCCACAAATCCTCAACTGAGGGATTCTGTGCTGTCCTTAGGTGAGCACAGTAGGAATAATTTCTGTCTCTGGAAACACATGTGGTCCTTTTCTGCTTAATACCCTGGCTGCTGCAATATTCTGCTAGAGCATCAGATAAACCAGTTCAATTCCTTCCCTTATTGTCTTGCAACATGCCGATTTTATTTGGAAAATATCTTGGACAAAACATTGTTACTGTCCTGGAAACCAGGACCGCAACAAAGACCTTCCCTTCAAGTTGTTAAATATCCTGAGGGTTAGAGTGCTGTTTGGTCTCTTTGCAATGGTTTCGGTAAGATGAGCAGAAATTTGCTTTTCCCTCTAAAAACTGTCTGTTTTTCTCATATGTCTGACCTCTCTTAATGAGCACTGAGCTGTGTCCTTATAACGTACTGAATAAAGAAGACCCAAATAACCCAAAACTCTTTGGGTTTCCGTGCACACCCCCAGGAATGAATGCCCCAGTGCTCCTTGCAGCTGCAGCGTGGCGCTGCATTGGGATGAAGAGACTGTGGGTTTGCTCTCCCCTGGAAGCAAGCCCAGGCATGCGGGCAGGGGATGTGCTTGTAAGGGGTCCTTGGTACAGGCAACTGCTGCTTGGAGACTGTGGGCCATGCTGCAGAATGCAATTAAGTCGCCATACCAGCAAAGCCTTTTAGGTTCAAGCACTTAGCTACACCTGCACTGCGTAACTGAGGCAAAACTGCCAGATACTAAAATAATTTGAAGACTACAAAATCTGAGAGCTCAGAACCCAATTCGAACTCCATTTCATAGCTACCCCATAAAAACTTCTTTAAAGCGCCTCATGTTCGGTGGTGGTTTTTGGTTGCTCTCTTTTTTTAATCCGGTCTTCTTCATTCTACCATTAACCCAGCACTAAGGTTCAATTTAACAGCTGCTTAGCTGTACAGGCAGATGAGACAAAAAAAATCGGAGATTGAAAATAATAGGCTGATAAGTATTTCAGGCTAAACCGTTATAGAAAATCTGGCTAGGTACAAGATGCTATGAGCTTAGAAGACAAACTGAAAAATTTGATTCCAAAACCAAGTTGAAATATAATTATTTTCTTCAGTAAAAAGTATTAATTAATTTTTTCTACCATGTTGTTTTGAGTTTTAGACTAAGAGGCTTTCCTCATCTTAGAGCACTGTAAGCAATTGGAATAAAATGAGTTTTTCAGACTATTTTAATAAAATTATATTTTTTTTTAAATGAAGACAAATGGCAAACGCTTTAGATCACCTAAATGATGTCAAGAATCATGAAGGGGAATGATAGCAAAGGTAGGACAAAATATTCACAGTATGAATGATTCAGACTTTAGAGACAAAAATTTAAATGCAGAGAGATATAGCACACAAAGAGTTCAAGCAGAGAATTTCACTTAGTGCAGTTGCCAAGTAAAGCCATCAAAGCAAATAGCTTAAATGAGTTTAAGAGAGAACTCTGCATGTCTGAGCAGGGAGGGAATCAAAGGATATAGTTACTAAGCAAGAAAATGGGTATGAGATAAACTTAAAGGGAATGGCTTATTGGGTCAGGTGTCCTTTACTCTCTCTGCCAGTGCCTTGTGTCCTTGTGTCCTAATCTTTCATAAAAGGAGGATTGAAAATAGTCGTAAGGAAAAGCCCCACAAAGACTATAATTAAAATGTACTGCAAATGTTTTAATCTGACTGACTTGTGTTTTGATTTGGGGTTTTTACATTAATTAGAGAGACTATAAAGACTGCGACAACCATTTCATCAAAGACAAAGGCTTAAAGAACAGCCCAAGACGGAGAGATTCCTTCTTAATGAAAACATCTTCAATATGTTAACTAAGTAAATTTTGAAACTGTGGGTGTGAAGAAGGAAAACTACATGGAATTGAAAGGTGGAACATAAAAACTAAACCTTGGAGAAAGTAGCCTAAACCACATAAATCAGAGAGCATAATCTCTGTCAGAATTCAGTCTACCTGAAGAAATACTAAGCAGAGGTTGCAATACTAGATATTGTACATAAGTATATAATTTTTAATTTGCATCCCAATTGAAACTAATTTGCATGTTATAATTACCTTTCCAACTGTCTTTTGGGAGATAAAAACAGAGCTATTAACAAAACTTCAATGTATCAGAGTTTCTAGACTAAATAAATTTGCTCTATGATATTGCCTCACAATCTTTCCCAAAAATGGCAAAAAGAATAAATATGCTTCATTAAACAAAAAGAACTGCAAACATTTGAAGTTTAAAATATTAGTGCTTAAACAATATTTTGTACCAACAACAATTTCAATGATTTGCTTTCAAAAATAAAACTGCAGTTTTATTTAATAGCTTGATTACATACTTCCTTACAATATTTGGGCTGCTATAAGCTACACTGTTTAGTGCTTACCCACAAAGTGCATTGAAAACAGCTTAATAAGCCTTGGAATGCATTCACAAAGGGTAAGCTGTGGCCATCACTACTAAAATCAATGTTTCTCATGTAGCCAGGTGGAAGTGGGATATTATGAAGTGCTGAAGGTTATAAGAGAGGTTGCTCCTTAAACTGAAGCTCACTGGGAGACAGGATCTATCTTTTAGGTCACCTTTTTGTCATCTTTTATATCACCTACTTTACCCTTAGAGACCAGAGGTACAAGATCGATCATAATTGTATAGCGAGGGCCTACATGATTTGAGATTAATTACTGAATTGTAAATAACTTTTTCAGTCTCGTGTTGAGTTTTAGCAATTGCAAGGATTAGACCACTGGACCACCAGATATCTGCTGGAAAGGCCACACAGCCAGGAATATACAGTCTAAGAGGTTCCTCCAAAGTATTGATGATAACTTCTTAACCCAGCTGGTGGAAGAGCCTACAAGGGGAGAGGCACTACTGGGCCTAGTACTAACGAACAAAGAGGGACTGGTGGAGGGCATCAAGGTTGAGGGCAACCTCGGCTGCAGTGACCATAGAAAGATAGAGTTCAGGATTGTGGGTAACATACAAAAAACAACAAGTAGGACTGAAACCTGAGATTTCAAGAGGGCTAACTTTGTCCTTTTCAGGAAACTGCTAGATGAAATCCCATGGGCTAGGGCCCTGGAAGACAAGGGGGCTCAAGAGAGCTGGGCAATATTCAAACATTGTCTTTTCCAAGCTCAGGACCAGTGCATTCCCAAGAGCAAGAAATCAAGCAAGGGAAGCAAGAGACCTGGGTGGTTGAGCAGGGACCTTCTGAAAAAACTGAAGTGGAAAAAAGAAGTTTACACTGAGTGGAAGAAGGGACTGACCACTTGGGAGGTTTACAGAGATGCTGTTAGACTATGTAGGGAAGAAAC
>JAOXNO010000013.1:112883532-112894249 GCA_028565335.1 Limnodromus scolopaceus | reverse complement strand
CCTTCCCTTCCCTTCCCTTCCCTTCCCTTCCCTTCCCTTCCCTTCCCTTCCCTTCCCTTCCCTTCCCTTCCCTCTTCCTGACTGAGGTGCTGATGTTAACTGCTCTACAGTGAGACAACTTTTAAAGTACATTGCTCTTTATTGAGTCTAGCTAATTTTATGGTTCAGACTTACTAGAGATGTTCAGAGAAAAGTAATTTTGGTTTATGGGGATTTTTTTTTCATTTTGCTTTTCCTCATTACTGCAAAGTTCTTCATGGAAAATAGAGCATCAGATTTTCCCACCTGGAGCCCCAGTCCACTTGACTGAAAGCCATCAATATTGATACTGGGAGACTAGTCTGTTCAAAAGCAGCACAGGTGCACTGGAAGAAAACAAAGTAGGTCTGACTGGTAAGTTACCAGCTTTCCATAATATCTTTGTCAAAATTAGTGTCTGCAGACTAGTTTGATTTTTATGGCGTGGCACTCTCTAGCATAAAAATACTTTCAGAAAATGCAGCCAACTCTAGCATGGAGACACACTGTGGTGAGTCTTCCTATGGTGATTTAAGACAGTAACTTATGACCCATGCAGGAGAGGAAAAGAAAAGCATACTTGAAACACTCCAGTCACAGTCTAGTGTAATCACTTAAGCTGCCAGCAATGGTAGTTTGTGCTGGTATGCTAGAATGAAGCAGATGAAACATGCTCACAGACTCCCTTTTGCCAGCTCTGCTATGAGGGTTTAACCTCCGGTGAATGCGTGAGGCAGGCAGCAGAGCAGTGGTAATATCTTAAGTAGCTACAACGATCTGCTTTTCTGAGCATGAGTGAGAGTCTTTAGCTCATAGCCAGGCTGCTTATTTTTGCTGTTGGAAATAAGCAATTCTGTGTGTGACAGATGATGAGTGGAGAGCAGAAATATATTTTTTTTAATTAACTTCTTGGTGGGAGAGTAGAATAAGACCACAGTATTTTGCTTATTTTCATTTGGGATTTGAGATGTTTGAAATTGTGCCCCTACATCTACTCTAAAAGAGTGACGTATTAATTCTCTTTGCTGCCTAAAAGTCCTCCAATCCACATGATCTGATCTTTTGTAAATATAATTTGTATGAAGAGAACCCTTGAATTTCATAGGCTTGCATTAAAAAGTGCAGGATGCTACTTGCTTTTATTTGTCAACCAGAGAGAAATACCAGGTACAATCTAACAAGGCACTTTGCCATGAAGTCAAAGTAAATATATATTTTTTGGTGAATAGATTAATCTTCACAGATTTTTTTTTTTAATATAAGATCTTTATTTTAAATCCAAAATGCAAATGCACATGAATATATTAGAACTTACTTTGCATTCTGAGTGGAAGACTCAAATTTCTTTCACATCTTTATGGGTTCTCCTGTAAGTTTAAAATACGGACCTTTCTCTTTTCATCTGTGTTGTCTCATAATTCCCTTCTCCAGTGTCTGTCTCAAAGATATAATATAAATAAACATTTTTACTCAGGTTTCTAAGGGCAATGCTTAGAGATATGCAAGCAGATCTGTGTTGCTAACTGTCATTACAGAGCTTTATGATGTTACACCTTCAGCCCGAAGAGGCTAGTTGAAGTTGTATTGAGTTTCTAATACTGACACCAAAAAATGACAATAACATTAAGGAAAAATACTTTGTCAGTTTACACTGTAAATGTATATGATACCTCTGGAGAAAAGGTCAGGTTTCATTTCTTTGTTCTTCCAAGCTCATATTATTTGCTACTGTTGATAACACTCTAAAGGTATTTTGAATCCCTGTGGCTGTGATTTTCTTTGACAATGCATTCAAAGCTCAGACAAGCTGATTCAATTAAACAAAGATCTGAAGCTGTCAGTATAGAAATAAGTCGAATAGCTTTTTTATATAATTAATTGTACGTCTGAAGCACACAATGAACCAGTCTGCAATATGAGAATATTCTTTTTTCTTTAATACAATTGTTTTGCTGAGAAGAAAGTTCGGCACAACTCTGTGGGATTCAGTACATCCAAGACAATGTAGCAACAAGACAGATACTGTTTAGGTTTGGTCTTTTGGTGGTGTTTTACACCCAACAGCAAACAATTGTGTTACTTGTTCTATAAAGATAAGTTGTAGAAATTTGAAATTTGAAATTATCCCTAGCCATAAGGTCTATAAGGTTGTACTACAAAGTACCTCTCCTGTTTCTCTACTACCACTACAGAGCGGATGGAAGAACAAAGAGGATAGAAGGAAACAAAAGAAAGAAGATGAAAGAATAAAGTGAAAATATACCCTTCCAAACATATTGAAAACATGCCGTCTGTCTTTTCCCCACTATTATTCAAGATGTGGAATACTACACATCCCACTTGAGGATCCGTGGGAGAAATCGTAGTCAGTATGATGAGAAATACTTCTAAAAATATAGGAACATGACAGAGCATCTGCAGGCTCTCCAGGCTGTCCAATATCCATCAGTGCTGTCTTTGTCAGCAAGCTGTGTGGCATATTTGTAGACTGAAACAGTGGCAATGAGGACCCAAGTCCTGCAGGTTTGGGAGGGTTACTTGAGACAGGCTCTAGCCCAGTCCGTGCACTGGACACCAGTCAGCAGCTGCAGTGTGTTACATGAACTCCTGGAGTCCAGCTTCCAGTTAGTTTAAGGGAATGGAATACAGCTTGTGTGCCTAAATATCTCCATCGGATGTGAACCAAACCAACCGGGCAACTTTTTCATGTTCATAGGGCTGCTCCACATGAAAACGTTAGTGTCCCTTAACAGTGGCCAGTACTGAGACAAGCTGATGAGTGTGGGATAATGTGCCTGTCATTAAAATGAGATACAGGTGTCCCAACTAGGTCACATCAAAGGTTCAGTTAACCTAGAGCTTTGTCTGTGAAAGTGACCACAGCAGTTGTGCTTCCTTGATACACACTCCCGTAAGTGACAGAGGACCTTGCATTTCACTGCCTGCAATGGACATTTGTACCATAAACGTCTCTAATTGCTTCCTCGACTGCTGCAAACTCTTGGTATTTACAATAGCCTGTGGCACTGAATTTCAGATTTGGAGTGTTGAGTGAAACTGTGACACCTTTTTTATTTTAAACTTGTCATACAGTTATGATTTCATCTGCAGCTTCCTGGATAAGAAACAGTCAAAAATCATTTTTACATGCCTTCTCATGGTTGTATAGATCCCTATCATTTTCCCCCTTAGCTGTCTTTCAAATTAAAAGATCCTAGTCTGTTCAGCAGTCTCTTCTTGTGCAGAAGCGAATCCATAACACTGATTTACCTTTGACAACCTACTCTAAACCCTTTTTTTTGCTTTTTATCCTTCTTGAACTAGGAAGATCAGACTTGCTCTAAACACTGAAGATGTGTGAAAATTCATGTTTTCTAGTTTGTTCTCTACTAGTTCTGTGGGATATCATGACATTTGATATTCTTTTTGGATTGCAACTTCTCATTCAGCCGATGTTTTCATGGAGCTGTTTTTTATAAACCCTGAACTTCCTTACTGAGTATTAGCAAATATTTCAGATCCCCTTACTGTATATGTAAGGCTAGAATTGTTTTTCTACATAATCAGGATTTAATATTTATTAAAAGTGATCTTCATCAGCCATTTTATCAACCAGTTGTTTTGTTTAGTGTAACAAAATGCTTGACAATCATTTCTAGTTTTCAGTGCCCTGAAGGGTTAGTATCAATAACTTCAGCCCTTATTCATGCTACCTTGATCTCACGTCAGAACCTGATTTGAGCCTTACTCAAATAAGATAATGCATAAATATGTGTTTCCAATGATCTTTCAGTGAACCATGTGTTAATTATTTCCACTGCTATTTTATACTTTTTCTTAAAAAATAGTTTGATAATGTCAGTTGTACTACCTTTCTAGACATCCTTTAGTTCGGATGGGATGGGACAGTGAGAACACTTTCTTAATATTCTTTCTCTAGAACAGCTTTTTCTTTATAATTTATAATCTTCTTTCAAGATAAACACTTCAATACTCTCGGCCTTTTATTCAGAGAGATATTTTTTTTCATACACAATTCCTGGCACAGAAAGAAAATGATAAGCTCAGCCACTTTTACTGCATTTTGTCATTGTTATTGCTTCCAGACCAACTTCTTCTGAGTGAGAAATTAGAAGGGCAGATTCACAGCAACAGCTGCGCAAATCAGAGACCTTCAGTTCTGACAGTTCTAGAGACTGAACTTAATGCACATTGAACTACATCATTAAATGCTGTAAATCGGCATGTCTCCATTGAAAGCAAAGGAAGGATGTATCTGACACTGTAAGACCGTCTGACTCACATTGATGACATGTCAGATGTCACAAGACTCAGCTAGAAATAGCTTGTCTTGAATATACTTGAGAGAATATGGTAATTTTAACTAAAAATGTAAATTAATTTAAAAATAGTTTTAGGAAATGTCAGTTTCCAGTTGGTTGTGAGGTAGTTGTCGACTCTGAATGATAAATTAGTATGAAATGGAGACAGACCATCATAGATACATTTTTATTTTATATGGTCACTAGCTATATGGAATGTCAAAGTGTGTGGATTGTGGTTTGCTACTGAGAAAGGATGTAGCGCTAATAAGTCCAGGGCATCATGACAGGTCGGTTCTCAGGGCTTTCAGAACACTCTTGATGAATCCCTACGAGTATCAATCAATCTACACCACTGGAAGTTAAGTGTGCGGTAACGAAATGTTCAGACTCCACAAAATGATTAGGTATTCTTGTTTAAATCACTCTGCCTATAAGCACCATACAGAGTGGAAAGAGGTTGCATTAATTTACCAGTGAATTAATCTGCAAACAAAAAATAAATTGGGCAAATCTCATTCCTAATTTGGGGAGCTTTTTTTATTTGGTTATTTCTCATGTAATAAACATGACCCTGCAGCAATGCCCTTTGGTGCCACTAACACCTTGTAGAGCCTGTGGGAGGGCTACATAAAGAATAAATAGATGATGTTGCCAATAACACATTCTTGACACAGAAGAAAGTAGATGTAGTCATATGTACTTAGCCTGCTTTATAAGTTGGGGGGGTCTCCTCTGGGTAAGTAGGTTCACATTGCTAAAAGGGTAAGGAGGAGCTGTGACTCTATGGCTGATGACAACTAGATACTAAGCAAGGACGCATCTGTCTATTTCCAGTGGCTTTTATGATCAAATTTTATGTATTTATTTATGTTTGTTGGTTCTTACTGCTTGTCTGCATTACTCTGATGCTGATGTACCTGTGTTCTCTTTATGCTCCTGATGTACTAATTTACGTGGTAGTTGACATTGTTTATTTCCATTTGGTGTCTGATACTCTCTATTGCTTTTCTGTTAATTAGTGTTTTTACTTTCTGAGATTTCTTTCTAGATGTACTATATTGTCCTGCTAGATTTCTCCTGACAATAAAGTTTTTTCGGGGCCTTTAAATAAATAAATTCAAATATTTTTTTTGATAATATTGTGCTTTATTACATGCCTCTGTTTCAGTTAATGCACCCTGGTACAGTGTAGGGAAAAATCCTTTCGGTCTATTGCATATAACTTAAATTTTTATAGAATATGACCCCCTTCTGATGTCACTTGACTGAGCTATTTAACTCTTTTAATAATTCCTCATAAGTTGGTCTTTCCATTGCCTTAGTCAGTTTTATTGCTCATATCTCAAATCCTTCTCAGAGCTGGGTTCAGTTTTACCTGCAGTGAAGAGAAATGTTTACTTTCCCACTTTTTATGTTATGCGGTTTGATTGCTTTAGTCCTTTTTTGTTTTCCTACCTTATTACATTGCATCTTCATCCCCAGTCTTTTGTAAATTTGAGGATTAAGTCCTTCCAAATACTTCCCTCTCCATTAGAAGTCTATATGCTGATGTTTTTTCCCCTGTAATGTATGAAGTCATCGTTTCAGACTGAACTTCCTGCCTCTGACCCTTTTTGATTTATCTCTTTGGCCTCCTTGTCGTTTGTAACACCTCACATTAAATAGGGCCTGAACATTTTAATTAATGATGTGCTGTTTACTGCTTCATCCAATTCAGTAATAAAAAATGATGGTTAAGATATTAAGACTATTCTTGACAAAGGGCAAATGTATTTCAATACTAATGTGAAAGACTGAAGTTCAGGAAAATGACTATACAGCAATAATACATTTTAGCTCAGAAAAGTAAAGTGGCTTGCCAAGACAGGTTATGAGCCTTTGTTTCTTCGTATACAGATGGAAAAAAGCAAACAAAAAATGCAAGACCTATTAGTAATATAAATCAGAGTTAGAGCGATGTCATACGCTACCACCTCTTTCATAGTATAGAAATGTGAGCTGAAGTAATGAAAGTAATGAACTGTGCAAATGTGAAATATTTACAGCAGTTTCTTGGAAGCCTTGCAGTAGTGTCAGGATGGCGGTACAAAGTATTGAGCAGCATTCCTTGCCAGCTTGGGGAAACCTGGATGTCCATGCAACCACCATTATGAACATCCCATTCTTTATCATCATCAACCTAAGATATCAGTGTCACAGTAAACACGTATACACACAAGTATGTGCACATATACAGGCACACACACATACTTACATCATGTATGGACCAAAATCTTCCTCATCTTGAGGACAATCTTTTTGTCATTGTGGGCCTTTGGGCAAGATACTCAATTGATGTAAATTGTTTTTGCTCCACCTCTGATCTGATGCCGCCACAAAAGAGGCAAAGTGGCTAAACAGCACTGGCCAGCAGGTAGTGCGTGACACTGATGTATTCCCTGACTGAACCACATGAAAAAGATTAACCTCTGTGAAGAACATCAGAGCTACTGGCATCTGCTGGTTTAAAAACAGGTTAGACAGGCAAAATACCTTTAAACTACATACACATACCAATGGCTTCTGTGTGATTTTTTATTTCTTTGAAGTTCAGAGCAGTCTCAAAGTTCATGAAACCAGTCACACCAATTTTAGATTAGGTTTTTTTCTTGGGGCAGAAAAAGCAAACAAACAAACAAAAAAGATACACCAGAATACAGTTCCCTACTCATATGCTATAGCACTGAAACAAACACATTTTATAAAATGAAAGCCATTCTAAAGAATTCCCTCGAGGAGATAACAGCCACACAAGGCAGCTATTACTTGTACTCACAATTGCATCAATCTTTGATCTTTATTGTTAAGGTATTATTTCTATTCTGGTGCTATAAAAATGTTCCTTGTGGATTTTCCTTAAATAATAAATGTGCCTACCCTAAAACTGCTTGGAAAAAGACAGTTGCAGATCAGTGCTACAAATAAAAACTAAGGAGCCCCTTTATTTAATTTCATCGAGAAATGACTGTCAGATTGTTATCTTGAGAGAGGACCAAAAATTAAGTTTTTACAATTTCCTTTTTCTGCGACAATCTGTACCATGCAGAATAGATTTTATGCTATTTCCTGTTCTTACTGCAACTTTCATCCTGAGAATTGAGTCTGCGATAGAATATTAATTTCCAAATACATCATGTAAAATATCAGGAGCTTGTACTCCTTGAAGTTTCCATAAATCGGAGGTTTATGTTTTGATACATTGATAATTAATTTACCTAAAGCTTATTGAACACTATAAATGAGGGTGAAATTAGAATGCTGAAAGAGCAGAGGGTTTTCCTATTTAGCTTATATAAATATTAGGGTAAAAACATGCAGAAGATTAATAAAAAGTTGCTGAACAATAATATAGGAGAAGAGGAAATTCTTACATTCCATCCTGCTTACAGCTTACTGCCAAGTAGACACAGGAATGTTTAAAATAATCTTCTTTATAAGATATTACATTGAGCGGAAGGCTTAATTTCATATTAATTTTAGGAAGTAGAAAACCAAAGATCATATGCATGCAAAAAGTATGTTTTCATAACTTTCCCTTTCTACATACCTTTCATATCGCTCCTATAGATTTCTTCGTATTTATAATTTTTTTGCAAGTCACAAATTATTTTGTGTATTTCTTAATCTACATGAATTTAATGATTCGGGGAGAACTATACATTAACAGGTCACTTGTCTCTTCATTGTTCCCTGGATTATGTAATACACACCCCAAAAAATGGTTAGAAAGAGGAAAAAGTGGTGGCCTTTAGAATTTGGCCTGGGAATTTTCCATGTAACATGTAGCATGAAAAAAATTATGATTGCAAATGCACCTATATAGACCTGATTGCAACTTACCCCCACCCAACCCACATCCCCAATAATTTTGAAATATAAACTAATATAATGACTTTAAATATTCACTCTACTACTGGATGCATGGGTGGCATGGAATGCCATAAGAACTTTAATGCAAGCCTTGTTTGCAGTCACTTATGGAGCTGTTTATCACATGGAAGTATGCAATCTCAAATGTAAAATACCTTCAAGTGCATAAGCAGAAAAGTATGGTGTGAACTGAGAGCAATGTTTTGTATTCCTCTCCCTCCATTCCACTTCCACTGGAAATACCAAGACAAAAAGATGAGAGCAAATTTTATTGATTTCACATTCCCATTACTTCTCCAGAGTCACCTGATTCAGGGATGTTATTTGACTTCACTAAGAGGAACATCAAACAGCAGATTGTTGATTTGTGGTCCCATGGAGCAATGGATGGCTCTGGGACGATGTGGTTAACAACACCTAGGTGAACAAACGGGAGGGAAAATAACCTTTTAGTGTGAAATATTCTGTTCTCAGACTTCTTTCACGCTGTCCAAAAGGACACATTTACCTTGAAAGATCCCTGATATCTCATTCAGTATTATATCGGTCTCTTTTCCATTAATAGGAGGGAATCAGTCTCTGAAGTCTTCAGTATGCCTATTTTATCACTATATAGTTGTTCCAGTAGGAGAGTCTTCATTTATGAATGAAAAGTAATCTCTACCAACATGCAGAGAGATAATTTGGGCCTATCTAAGTCTCCAAATGATGATTCAAATCCATAAAAAAAGTGTGAACAGTGTGAGATTCTAACTGCTTTAATAAACAAGGGAAGTAATTTCTTGCAAAGTCCACAGGACTGCCAAATGGTGGACAGGCAAAGTTGTAGTGTTTGGCCTACATTATTTTAAACTTTGGTGAGGCACATCTTTTTTCCTCTTCCCAACACCTACCTGCTCTCTCACTGCACTAAAGTGAATAGATCTCTCTTCTGGAACTGGAGCCTGTTATTAGTTTTGGCTCATAAAAGCCCCTCTCTTAGCAGTTCACTTTGATCTATGTAGCTCAGACTCATTATCTAGTCATTAAAGTAAATAAACCTGAATTCCTCCCATATTTGAAGTGCAAAACTGCAGGATGTTGCTGTAACATTAGGCATAATGGTACAGAATTATTGCTGTAATATTTCAGTAATGTGCTACAGAGCTGTCACAGTCAGAACAAACCACCTAACTGAGATGCAGAAAAAGAAAGCAGCAGATCCAAAAATTTCAACTGTAAATGTTAGAAGGACTTCTTTTTTTTTTCCTAAAACTGGAAAAAGCTGAAGTGGCAGACTGAAAGAAAATATAAACCGTCCTTTCTTACTTTTTGCATTAACACTTGAAAAGTTCATTGACCAAAAGCATATAGGAAAAAATATTTCATCTTAAATTATCATATTTTGTGTCTGTTAAGAGAGATTACATAAAATTTATGACAGTAAGTTTCAATCACTTTATTTTTGGTTTTAGAGCAGACAAGCAGAGGACCCAGTTTTGCACTTGTGCTTATTGGCGCGCTCTGGAACTGAGCTTGAGAACCTGCATAACAATTGCAAATACTGTCTATAATAGTTACATCTGCAAAAATGGAAGTTTCATTAAAGTCAGGAGGAAAATCCATCCCCTAAAAAAAAGGAGGTGTGTATATATATAGGTCATAAAAATGTCCCAATTTACCATGTCTTTCCATGACCCTCTATATAATCAATGTTTAAATATATCTAAAACAGCTTAAAATACTCACGTAAGTTGATATAACTGCTACCTAAAAATAGATAACAGTTATATCTCATTTCAAAATTTTCATTTGGAGTTTTTACAGGCTTCTGTTACCGATCTTTTCGCAGTACACTGGCTCATGATCTAACTATACCGTGTTTTGCCTCAGAAATTTAACACTCGATATGCAGTATAACATAATGTTTCAGTGTTTGCTTTAGAGCTGGATGCATCATCCTTCTAAAGCAAGCCTTCTTGTTGGCTGCACATCTAATATACACTTAGGGGGTTTGCTTTTCATTTTCCAAAATCTGCCACAGGAACAGCAACGGACAGCTGTGATAGACACACATGGAAGATAAAGCCTCAGACACTGTGTGAAACTCTGTGCGAAACTATGAGAAACCTATGCTATGAGGACAAGCCGAGAGAGTTGGGGTTGTTCAGCCTTGAGAAGAGAAGGCTCCAGGGGGACCTTATAGCAGCCTTCCAATACCTAAAAGAGGCAGGGGGTTGGACTAGATGATCTCCAGAGGTCCCTTCCAACCCCATGTGATTCTGTGATTCTGTGACTCTATTGGGGAGTACAGCGATAGGACAAGGGGTAATGCTTTTTAAACTAAAAGAGGGGAGATTTAGATTTCTTATCAGGAAGAAATTCTTTACTGTGAGGGTGGTAAGACAGTGGAACAGGTTGCCCAGGGAAGTCGTGGATGCCCCATGCCTGGAAGTGTTCAAGGCCAGGCTGGATGGGGCTTTGAG
>JAOXNO010000013.1:112835563-112873193 GCA_028565335.1 Limnodromus scolopaceus | reverse complement strand
TAGACTTGTGTGCATCCAAGTGGCATAGCAGGTCACTGATCTCTTCCTCTTTAATCTTGATGCTCTCATTCTGCTTCATTAGGAGTATCTTTTTGTGTTGGGACTTGTACCACTGTTTGTATGTTCACACAATTTCAGGGAATGGCTACCTGTGATACAGAAACACAAGCTTGATGCTTATTTTCTAATTAAACCACCTTTATCTGGCCCAAAAGTTGCTTTCGGCACCTTTTTGGCAGGAAACTTTAATTACTATGTCGATCATAAGCACAAATCCAAGATATAAAGTAAACTGGATTCAGAGTCCAGTAGTTATGATTAAGGCATGCTATTGCTTTCTAGCAACAGGATGAACATTCTAAGCACCCCATAGAATATGTCAGTCATATACAGTCATAAGTATCGCCTTGGATACATCCCTGATCTTTGATGTAAATAAACCAGATTATACCTTCAGTTTACATAGATTATGTTTTAGATTTTTTTCTCTAAATTAGAAGATGGTTTCCAAAGCTCAGTTGTCAGCTGTACATCCTTGTAAGTGTGAAAGTGGAATAAAAAGAAGGCGTTGTAGTAACATTGAAGAAAATGTACTCACATTTGTTGCTAATTATGCTAGATTATGAGGCTTTCATAGTGATTGTTATTGAGGCCCCAGAAACACCTGCAAACACAAAAGAGAGCTTGAAAATTTCCTGACAGAGCTTACACTCCGAGTTCACTAGATTTCAGAATGACTTCAGGGGATGTGCTCATAAATGGTGTAAATCAGTTAAAAGCACCTAGGCTGTAAGACTGCAGTTGATGATGCTTTATTTTCCCTTTTTACTTTCCTGTCAGTCCATGTCAGGTGTTTAGTGTTAGAGGTCACAGCCATATTAGATCATCTCTTGTTTCCTAAATGTATGGTTTTTTGTCCTTCATCACAAAGTAAGCATTTGATGAAGCTAATGGTGCTGCAAATAATGTACTGTTGATTCTTGAGCAGATAATTAGAAAAATCGTACAATAGCTTTTACAGTTCAAGGAATAGATGCCCCAATAAAGTTATAAAACAAATCACCACTTGGCAAGCAAATATAAAATGTTGAAACTTTACATGAACAGGTATTTAAAGTATGTGTACACAGGGTATCTTACAGGCAAACTGAAATGTGTTTTTATTACAGTAATGGGAAATAAAATGTATATATATCATGTATATATCATGTAGTTGGATATACAGTGTTCAAGTATTTGCATTCACTGGCATTGAAAGGGTGATTGCTATTCATTATCAGTCAGTTATTACTACAATGAGGTGGGCTTAAAAGAAAAATACAAATTCTGTTATGTTAGAAATTTGTCTTTCTCCAGAAACAGGCATGCTGCATTCATGAAAGGAAAGTGAACAAAAGGATTCTTGAGAAAGAAAACAGTTTGGATATAATTTTGTAATCACAAACTATCTTGCAGTTGTGAGGAAAAAAAAAGAAGAAAAGAAAAAATTGAAACAATATAGGTTTAATCACTTATACTGTTCTGTTAGGATATAACATAGGAGTGTTGGAAGTTATTCTTCTGCTTAGAGTGAAATATGACCATCCTCCTCTAGTGTATATCAAATTTAGAAGCCGCTGTAGAGCGACTACCGAGACAAGACTGTCCAAAACTATTGTTCAATAAAGATTTACTTAAAATTAATAGAGAGAATTAGGAGAATGCCACATATCTAAAGAAAGAAATTGAAATGAATGTGTTTAAACAGCTTCTTGAAAGTGTGAATTTTCAAAGCAGGCACCTTTCTTGGTACAATCTGATTTCACTGTCAACACACTTCTAAGTGGGTTAACATATATTGCACTCTCCATAAGGCTGAGAAGTCCCTGAAGGATTATGAAAATCTGAATTCTATTTCTTCTGACCAAATGTTTGAGGAACAGGAGGTGGGCAAAAGTCAAAATCCTAGATGTGACATTTATCTCTTGACACTTGTTTTGTGAACGGTTTTAGAAGATAAATCCAATTCTGAATGTCTTATCTCTCCATTTTAAGATGAGTTGAACCAACACATTTAAATTTGGAATGGAAATGTTCTTAGATGAATAAAAATTTCCTATCATCATTACTAGCTGGGCAGCATAAACGAGAGTAATTATTTTCAGTTAAAAATTCAGACTGGAGAATAAGATCCTGTAGACCAGACTCCCTCTGTATGTAGAAGATCAGGAGTTGTATCAGGGACAGAGGGAGAATTTTAATCATATTTAGAGAAGCCAGAGGCAAACAAAAAGTTAAATCCTGACAATGATGTTTAATATTTCCTGATAAAAAGACCTATTCTCTTTTTCTTTTTACAAAAACAAACAATGCAAATCTAAATTCAGATGCTTCAGAAGAAATATAGGTGAATCTAGGTCATCTCTGAAGTGTAAGGTATTGTATCTGAAAGTCTGAGAACATATTATGAATATTCCATATGAAAGATTTTTAGGAATTGTCTGGGGTTTTTTATGGCTACATGAATATTTAGTCCATTTGAAACCAGTATGAATTTGCTGTTAACTTGGGATAGAGACAAGTCCTGAAGAGAGGGACTTGGGGATACTGGTGGATCAAAAGTTGGACATGAGCCAACAATGTGCACTCACAACCCAGAAAGCCAAACATATCCTGGACTGCATCAAAAGAAACATGGCCAACAGGTCAAGAGAGGTGATTCTCCCCCTCTACTCTGCTCTTGTGAGAGCCATGTAGTGCATCCAGCTCTGGAGTCCTCAGCACAGGAAAAAAAATGGTCTTGGAGATGGTTCACAGGAAGGTCACAAAAATGATTGGACGGCTGGAACACCTCTCCTATGAGGACACGCTGAGAGAGTTGGGGTTATTCAGCCTAGAGAAGAGAAAGCTACGGGGAGACCTTATTGCGGCCTTCTAGTACCTAAATGGGGCCTACAGGAAAGATGAAGACAAACTCTTTAGCAAGGCCTGTTGTGGTAGGACAAGAAGAAATGGCTTTAAGCTAAAAGAGGGAACACTTAGACTAGATATAAGGAAGAAATATTTTACACTAAGGGTGGTGAAGCACTGGAACAAGTTGCCCAGAGAGGCCATAGATACTCCATCCCTGGAAACATTCAAGGTCAGGTTAGACACGGGTCTGAGCAGCCTGATCTAGTTGAAGATGTCCCTCACCACTACAAGGGAGTTTGGACCAGGTGACCTTTAAAGGTGTCTTTCAGCCCAAAGAATTCTATGAATCTACGATTCTGTTCTATAGGACCACATATTTCAATCAACTATCACAAACCGTTGCCTTACTGTGCTGTTGTCTGAGCGGCTGTTTTGTTCCTGTCTTGCTGTAGCTTTCAGGGCTTAACTAATGTAAGCATCATGCACAGCCTTACAAAATCATTTAAATTACGTATGATTTTCTTCCACAGGTGCTAAATTACTATATTCACTGTTATTCAATTAAACACGGAAACTAAAATGTCCCCTTTAACAGATGCTGCATATTGCAAATTTAGCATTATAGATGATAAAATGCTTCTAGGCAGCTTTCCTACATCCTTTCCCTAAGATTTTCTGATCTAAAGCTCTTGTGTTAATATGATTCTATGCATGTCTGCCTGATGTGTGAACTTCACACACTTTTAAATCTCTGTTTTCATTATATATGTGGACTAAGCTTTGTTAACCCAGGAATAATTACAGTTGTATCAAACTGACTTTACCTCCAGGGTGGCCCTGGGATGTCCATAACCTTGAGAGAAACCCATCTCAAACCTACCTTTGGCACAGGGAGCTCTCTCAAGCTGTGTTGGCCGTGGCACAAGCTGCCCAAAACAAGAGAACCTGCATGACACCTCCAGCAGGCACAACTTTCCTTTTTGTACTGCCTGTGATGCAGGTGGACAATGCAGTTACCTGGGTCACTTCTGGATGAGTTGTAACATACTGGCCTCCTGATCTCTGAAGGTAAGGAAATTATACTGCATTTGGAAGGGATCATCTGCATTTGGAAGGACACATGATACCCTTGTGTCATTTGGAAGGCATCATCTCTAGCCCCTTGTGTGAAGATTATCTGATGCAATCCTCACAGAAAATACCCTCAGTGATCTGAGGAGAAACCTGTAAGAGGTTTTTCCTTTGTGCTGAATGTTATTCCCTGTGTCCTCACAAAGTTTTTATGAAATATATTGCTAATTTGAGAATAAGTATTCAAGGAGTAGGTGAGGGCAGATTAAATGTAGGTGAGATCATAAATGGCAGTGGTAACTTTGACGTGATATAGAGCAGGATGTACAAATTATTTCTGTATGGTTACAGTCTGTCCATACAGTCACTTGGAGAGTGACTTCCTGTCACTCTATTAAAGCTTCCTGTAGGACAATAGGGAAGCTTTGGGAAAGACAGGGAAAATCAAATCTTCATCCCTGTAGTCCTTCATTCCAAGAATTTCCAAAGGACTTACCCCTTTGATCCAGCCTGATTCATCTGTTGATTCCTTCAGAGACATTTGGTTGCTGAAATGACTTTTACAACGCTTATCCAATATGTGCAAAGAAAGCATAAACGGCAAAAGGGAGCTAAGGGTAAAATTTCTGCTCTGTTCCTTCCCTCATGCTGGAGTGAGCTGCCAGATCCCGAAGTTCTTTGATGATATTCAAATTTGTACCAAGGATTGGCCTCTCACCTATACATCTAAGAAGCATTTCTGAATTCTAACCACAACTTCTATATTTCAACAAATGCTTATCCCCGTGGAATACCTGAAATGTAAAAGATGCAAGACTACTTCCTGCTTTGATTCTGACATTGCTCTGTTACCAATTCCAAGTGTTTCTCTTTGAGTGTTTTGTTTTCTTTGCTTTTAGAAGTGAAACGTGAGAAGTATTGGGGATTTTTTTTTCTAGAATGTAGACTCTCGCTCAAAACTTTGAGAGGATTGTTGTCAAGCTGTCACTAAGTTACGCTCCACAGTGTGATGAAATAATCCATTCTATATCCACAGCTGACATTTGTACAGGCATGAAACTTACCCTGCCTTGTGCACCTGAGAACTTTCTCTGCCTACAATACCCTGGCTCTAGGAACATGATTCTTTTCCTGCTTTTCCTGTGTGTCTTCTGGGTGACTTTGATTATATGACATCCTTCTCTTTGTTATGTATTTTATCTACCCAGCATAATAGAATATGATTTGCATTTTACTATATATATTGTTAGAGTATGTAGTTATAGGAACAAAAGTACTACTATGATACATATCACAATTACAATAATAATATCCGCATTAGAGTTCATAAAGCACAAGTCATTGATTGTCTAAATGCAATAGGGACCGGCCTATAAACATATAATCGATCTTATTAAATAACTTTTATTCTTGGATCACCAGAGATTGAAATCAAACATGATTTACCATGTTAAAATCATTTTCTAAAAACATAGGTTTTTCAGGGAGTTTCTTAATCAGCCCCCTTATAGTTGTCACCAAAAAGTTCCACTGCCAGCACAATAATTGTCTCCAGAACAACAGATTAGAACCTTTATTTGAGAATTAGGAAGAGTGTGAGGATTACATTGGGAACTAAAGCATAAATATCTATAAAAATAATCCTTATATGGAAGAACATTATAAAACAACAGTACCAAAAATACATGGTACTTATTCAGCTTCTATTAAAAAAAGAAGTTAAACTAGGTGTGAAAGCCCTATTAAAAAATTTACAAAGTCCTACTTTAAGTCCTATTATTAGCTAATAAATCCAGACTAATAATTTACAAGATTTCCATGTCATTTTATATCCAAGATATTTATTTTATATCCAAGATATATCCAAGATGTTTATTTTTTTGTTTCCTATTCAAAGCTTCTGAGAAATTAAATTTTTTATTCATGTGATTGTGTCAGCATCTTATGTAGGGTTTATGGCCATTAATTTAAAAATCTGAGTTTCTTCTTGTTGATACAGAATGCTATATTCACTTAACCCCAGAATAAAAATTGCCATATAGTCAAGAAAATGCTATATACGGTAAATCTTCACCCATCTCCCTTGAAATAAGTTAAACGTTGTAGCAGATTGGCTGGCAATATTATGGGACTACTAACAAAAAATATATGCAGGACAGGACAAATTCATTCATCTAGGTTAGATTCTCTGCATAATCCTAGTGGCATTTTTACAGTCAAAGACAAAAGAGAATATGTAATAGTTCCGTGATAGCTGTTATCTGTGCCAACATCCTTATCTGAGGCAGGCTTTTCTATCAAGTTTTTCTTCAGAAGAGGAGCCTTGCTAAGTGACCGCAGAGCCTTCAGATTGTAAGATGGTTGCTTCTGACCGCAGCACCCATGTTTTGCTCCTTAACATTTTACAATGTTAAAATTTTTCATCCTTTTTTCTAACTTTTGTTAATAAATGTGAATTTTATTTTTCAATACCTGATTCAAATAAATAATTATCTTCAGTTTGAAGATATATAAAAGTTAGGTTTGTTTCTTGTTTCGTCATTTTACAAGACACTTATTTTTGTTGTCTGGATAGACTCATACTAATACAATAGAAAGAGCCAGGCCACGGGTACAAGCAGTGACAAGTGATCATCAGACAGGCAAAGCATTATAAAAATCCCACAAGAAAGTTTTGGTCCATGCCAGCCAGTATGCTCAAATATAATGCCCAGGTAGGGACTGGAAGTGGCTTATCTAATTGCTCAATAAAATACCATGCTGGCTAATAATATTCTTTAGTGACACATCTTTGATTTTTGCCCAAAAGGCATGGGTAAGGAATTTGGATAGCGTATCTTTCTGTTTTAACTCCATTTGATGCCTGAAAAAAATTCAGTTTTAATATCCTTCAGAATGCTAGAACTTGTGTCAGAAAAACTTTTCAGAAAGGTTTTCAGAAAGGGTCTACCAGTCATCTTTAGATTTTTTTTCAGTCAACTCTGAATTTCAATAACAATTTTATATCATATTTGAAAATCTATTCCAGTAACTTCCTCATATCCTAAGATAGCAACTCAGATATTGTTTTAAAGTGTTTGATTCTGTTTAATGTCTAAAAAAATATTTGTAAACATTTTTAATATGAAAATCACTACTTTATATATGCCCGAGAAAAAGGAACCTGTATTGAGATTCGTTTCTGACATAGAATCTTTTTTTCTTTGTGTTTTTTTAATTGAAGTTATATACCCATACATTGAAGTGCACATCATAATAGTGTATGTTTACAAAGCACATTCGGCAGACGCACTGAAGTCTTATCTTTTCTTTCATTGCAGACTGAAATTGGTCCTGACTCTGAATGCTTACAGATATTAATATGATTTCTGAATGGATGTCGAGCCTTCTAGTTTCATCCTGATGTTGTTTAATTTAGGGACCTGTGTTGAATTTATACCCAGCTGGCTTTAAAGTCATATTTAAAAATTATTTGACTTAATTTAATTTCAGGGTTTTTTCACACTCTTGGTAAAATTTTAGTACAGACAAATCATAGAACCATAGAATTGCCTAAGTCGGAAGGGACCTTTTCAGGTCCTCTAGTCCAACCATCAACCTAACACGGACAAAAGCCATCACTAAACCATATCTCTAAGCACTATGTCAACCTGTCTTTTAAATACCGCCAAGGATGGTGACACAACCACTTCCCTGGGCAGCCCATTCCAATGCCTAACAGCCCTTTCAGTGTAAAAAAATTTCCTAATATCCCATTTAAACCTCCCCTGGCACAGCTTGAGGCCATTTCCTCTTGTCCTACCACCTGTTACTTGGGAGACAACGTTAGCCAATGTTTTTTGTTTAGAGAGGTTTAAATGACCCCTTTTTACTATTCCAGTTCTTTGGTCTTCACTTCATATGAATTTCACATCAAAAATCTGAAAGTCAAACAAAATCAGAAAGACCCAAATTGGGACTGTAACATAGGAAACCTTGTGGAACAAAAAGCCTGAGAAAAACAAGATTTTTAATATGATAATGCCACTGTGCAATACTAAGCAGTTAACTATAATGTTTTTCATACAGAGACCTCAGCCTGCTTCATCTCGTAAAAAACAATGAGCACAATAATTTTTAAACCACTTTTAAGGAATACAGCCACAATTGGTTAAAGCTGCTTACACTGAAATGTAAAGAATTAAGCAGAGATTTCATTCTCTATTCTTTTTTTCATTCACTCATATATTTTTATAAAAAATCCTTACTCTGTTTGACAGTCTTATAGATGGTATTAATGTCAGTAATTACTATCCTTTCTTGAAAAGAAAGAGAAATTTGTTGAGAAGGGCAGTTGTTCTTGTTGGAATTCAATCCTATTTCCTGAGAGAAACAAGAGAGAAAAGGGCGGGGGAAAAAAAAAAGAAAAGAAAAAAGAAAAGGAGAAACAGCTTCAGCTTTTGTTCTTGATTCTTACATACATGGTTGCTGCTAGAAAAAAAAAAAAAAAAACAGGCATAGTATGTGGTTTTATCAGCTACTCCAAGGTCTGGCAAACTTGTGTCAATGTCATAGCATTTAAAGCACTGCTTTCAATTTCTTTTTTTGGTCACAAGCTCACAGCAGTACCGCAAAAAGTCTGTCTTGGCTGGCAAAGTCAGACTGTTTTCAAACAGAAAGCAGGAAACAGAGACAGGAAAGGAACAACTGAATGGAGAAGAAAAAAAAAGAAATTAGATTGGATGAAAATTAGAAAAGTGGAAAAAAATAAAGTCATAATTACAATCACAATGTTCAGCATAACGTTGAAGATTTAACCAAGGCAAGTATAGGTATCAAAATTCTTTGGTTCTCTTTCATCTTGTATCTGAATATTGGTGTGGTGGAGGCTCATGATATTTGGAGACAATTATTATGACTCCAGGACGTGATAGAAGGAAGAGACTGGCATGTAGCTGGCACAGTGGCACAGTTCACCTCTTCCTGTGTATTAATTCTCTCCAAAGGAGTCAAATTATGGGTTGTCAAAGGATTTTAAGAATGGTCTAATTTTCTACATTACTTATTTTATTATAAGTCAAAACTTTAGACTCTCTGCTTTTGTCTGCTGTTTTCTGGTCCCTTCTTTCTCTTATTTACCAATATTGTCCAGTACAAATTATCCCTGGAACTGTGAGCCATTAGCTTAATTTGGTGCTTTAGGGACTCCAACAATTTTTATCTTTCAAAAACAACATAATGGGAAAGACTGAATTTGAATTTTTCACCTTGAGCAATTTAGATTATAAACCTAAGACAGCTGAAATTAGGCCAAGTCCTTCACTTTCAAAATATTTTACACTGAATAAGATATAGATTTTGCTGGGTTCCTAGAAACTGAAAATTCATCAATTTCTCCTGAATTTTATGCTTTATTAAGAAGTTTTGTACATCTGTACTCACCAATTTCAAACAGGAGGTGACACTTCACTGCACTAAGGGAATAAATCAGAAATGCATCATTGACTATGACAATACAGTCACTAACATACACAGTTATTGGAATATATTTTGACTAGCTGATAGATTCCTGTATATTTCTAGTGCAGAAAAATAATAATAATGATCCCCTCAAAACTCAGAGCATTTTCAGGACCTAAAGGCAAAGTCATTACAGGGAGCACGTAGGTCACTTGTCATTTTTTCCTTTTTTCAAATAAGCATATGTTACTGGTTAATGGACATTAAAACCACACACTATCTCATTGCAGGCACTATTCTTTAAATTATTTCCCATCAGTGAAATCACAGAAACCTAACCACTGTTCTTTAGAGAACCTAAGACTGAAAGTCAATAATCTGGGGAAGCCAATGAAAAAGCAATAAATTGAATACTGTCTTTTAACTCATCCCACTCATAAGTGGGGGAAGTTACTGGTGCCTCCAGTTATAAATAATATTTATTGTATCATTATGTTATATCACAGCTGCTAATAAGACCTAGGATAAAACTCTATGGTAAAGTCTACCTCCTGAAATGGCTCATGATCTGAATGAAAACATGCTTTATCAACATAAACTGAAAGTGCCAGAAAGGTATAAGTTGCCTGCTGGAGTACTGCTGATTTGATGGAAAATTGCTGCAAAGAACGAGCTAAAATGAATGTGTTCAAAGTAATCTAAGATGCAAATGTAATGCATTGCTCCAGGAACTCTACTTGTTTTTCAACGTGACAGTTCACTGAACTGTACTGAGCGGTAGTCAGAAAATGAACAGATCTATTTTAACTTCAAGCAGATCTCAATGGCTGCAACTGGCAAAAAGATGATTCTTAGCAGTTGGAGATGACGTTGTCCTTCTCTGCTTCAGTTAAGCAGAAAGGATTTGGAAAGTAAAAGTAGACCTCACTTTATGTGTCAGACATATAAACAGAAGTGCTGAGGAATTTTTAAGCTAGAAAAAAATGCTGAAAAGAATGACTTGTAATAAAATTTTGCTGATTAATGATTAAAAAAATACATTTTTAAACACAAAATTGTGACTTTAAAGCACAGAATATCATTGATCTTCCATTGAAACAACAACAAAAAAAGATGAAATGCAGACATCTTATAATAATAATGAAATAGTGACATTATGCTTTCATTTTGAAATAGATTCTGATACCTTTACCTATTTTCAACAGTACTTATGAAGCTGGTGGAAACAGTTATTGAATCTAATACTCGTTAATGTATGTAAAGACATCATAATATATCTCATGAAACACACATTCTGTCATGAACTACTGTATATGATTCCAATTATATTGGAAATACAACCTAATTTCATTGACACCGTTAGGACATACTATCAGTGTTTCTTAAAAATCTTCATTTCAAATTTTATCAAATCTCAATCTTTTCATTTTATAGCAGCGTGTAACCAAGTAACAGGCTGTTAGGTCAGTTTTGTTGTCAGTAGGAGTCACAAAATAACAAAGGACTGATTTACAATTATGAAGGAGAAAATCATCAACAAAGATGGAATCATTAGAAAAAAATAGAATGCACAATACTTGAAATTCAGTAGCGAGTTTAATCATGGGTAATTTATAGTTAGAAGACAGGGTTTTTTCAACTTTAAAAGACTGATCTAATATTCTGTTGAGAGGTAAATTTTTAAGATTGTTTGCAAAATATTTCATGTGAAGATCATGTTTTATATAATTTGCCAAATATTTTTAAATTTACTCTCTAACTTCTAGAGAGTATTCTAGTTCTCAGATTCCCTTGATTTCTATGAATCCAGTTTCACAACAAACAGCAGTTTCTGACCTTTGTCAATTTTGCTGGTCCAAAAAAAATGGCAAATTACTTAACAATGTCCATGGTTAAAACTCATCAACTGATTTTTCTATTATTGACTAAATGTTGTTAAAAAAGATGGAAAAGCCATTGTAATCTTTCACGTATATGGAAATGTACTGAATATTTGTCTTGTCTGAGCTTTGTGGTGCAGCTGGCTAATACCCTGGAACTGAATAAAAGAGATATTTAAAGAAAGTGTAACAGAAGAGTGAAGTCTTATAATAAGACTGGAAAAAAAAATATAGGGATGATCAGCTACTTCACCTGCAAGATTTTGCCTGCTTTTTTACACTTTGTTTTGAAGCATGATGACTTCACTGGACCTTCAGGTTCTGATTGTGCATTCCAGATAACAACAGTAACTTAATTGTGCATGCAAGCAACAACACCTGGCCTGAACACTTTCTCGTGATATATGTCTTTATAGGTACAGCAGGTATTATGTATGTTGTTTCACCTTCAACTTAATAACGTGTTTCTAAATCTCATTTAAAAAACTTGTGCTAGCTTGAGAAAAAGGAATACAATCTTCTCTTACGTATCACTTTTTCTGAACAATTTTTTTTTTTGCTTGAAAATATTCAGGCAAACAGGATTTTACTGTAGGTCTATGAAATACTGTTTGCTATACAAGGGTGGGGGAACGTCTCCCACAGAGACAATTAAATGAGCCAGACAAGGATCTGGCTGTCATCTTTACAGATAGGACAACATATAAACTCTCACATTTAATTGGTGCGAATGTGACAAGAGAAAACTGAACATAAGGTCTCTAGACAGCCAATAAATCTGGCTTGTGTCTTTCTCCCTCAATCAAAGACAGAAACTGCCTATTTTTATATCTTGGGTTCATGTACAAATTTTTTGTGTGTGCAAAATAGGGCAAGAAAGAAAGATTTTAACTGGACAAAAATGTCATAAGCTTATTTGTATTCCTCTAATGCCTAAAAAACTCTCTCAATCCAAAGTTCTTCTGAATGGATCAAAACTTCTGTGATTTTTGTTTGGTTTTCAAAGTCTCCTCCTATTTATTAATTCTAGGTCAGACAAGCCAGAAATTTATCATTCCACAGACATTTCATTATTCATTTTTTCTCTTCTGTTAGGCACTGTACATCTCTAAGATAATATATGGTCTCTAAAGGAGCATAACATACACAGAGTTGAAGGGGAAATGAAGGCACATACCCAAAGAACAACTTATCCAAGGTCAAAGAGTGGTTGTTATTGACAGAGGAAGAAATAAATCCCAGCTGCCCTGTGTTCCTGGCCAGAACCAGGACACTGAATGTATCACCTCTTTATCTGATAAGGGCATGATAAAATTTAAGGAAGCTTGGGACCAGAAGTAATGCTGAATTTTTCTTTGTTTCCATGGCTTAGTCTTTCAGCCTTTTCCGAGCAGCTCATACAAATCACATTAGTAGCTAAGAAATGCCTGCTAGGTCAATTCCTGTTGATTCACAGTCTGTCTGCTCCTTTAATGCCCCATGAGAGTGTGTTGTATTCTCTGTGTGTAAAGTAGTCCATATGGAGTATCTTCCACAGACACTACAAGATCTGCTTCTTTCAGTAAGGGCGACCTCTCCAGTAGTCAATGGAGAGTTGGGTAGGGGATAAAAAACATGAGGCCACCAACACTATCACAGGAAATACAATAAATCCTCTGTAGAAGTAAAACTTTAAGCAATATGCATATAATACTCTACATAGCTCTATAACAAAGCTATCTTCAATAAGTATGGCACTTTCTCCCTCGGTTTAATACACACCAGCTGAAACATTTGGACTAAGAGACTTTGAAGCTTAGTGGTAATATAGAAATGGAAGCAAACCATTTTCAGTTCTTCACTTTGAACTTTCCCTCCTAGGTTCATGTTTTTTTAGTCCTTCCATTTGAATTTGTCATTTCTTCCAATGGGATGAAGTGCCAATGAAAGGAAATGGAAATGGAGGAAATGGAAAAAGGGACTTACTCTGGTGATGAGATAGATCAGAAAAGTTTCTGTTCAGGATGATGGAGGAAATGGCACAGGATACCTTGTGTATAAATTTAGCTAGCAAAATGACTGAAAGTGCCTAGATTTCTGGGTAGCTGTATTTTAAATATTTCAAAATAAACAATGGTCAGTAATTCATAAGGAATAGAAACAATTTCTGTTAATCTTTTTTTAATTATTTATGTGTGCAACTTTCATTTAAAGTGTTTCTGACAATCTTTTCTGTGAGCTAAACAGGACATTTGAAAAATGATCCTTGAACAAAAACAGTAATTTTCGTAATATCCTTTTATTCTACATGAACTCCTAATTCATGTGATGAATGGGAAGTTTTGTAATGTTAAAAATCATTATGTGAGTTAATAACTGTGAATATATACTAATATTTTCCTATTCAATATTCATATCTGTAGCAACCGTTCCATAAACTACAAAAACTAGAAGGCAGAACTTAGTTAAAACTAGTAACCGAGCAAACAAAATTATTGCTTTACAGAAATATTTGACTTAACTCTTTCATCACTGAAAAGATTTCAAGCTAAATACTGGTCATATATTGTAATAAAGACAGCTTAATCTATTTTTTCTTTGATATCCAGTTAGTATAGAGGTCACTTGATACTATAATTTCTCTAGCCTTGCAATCCTACTTCAGTTCCTCAGCTCTTGGATAACCATGTAATAACAGATGGAAAAATTGCTTCTTGCTATGGATGGACCAAAAAGTTTAGCCCTTGTACTCCCCTTAGAATGAGGGATGTCCTTGTGAATTAGGCAGATGCTCTTAACTTTGATAACCTTCTCAGATGTAATGCAGCAAGTTTCACACTCCTCCCAGAGGGGGGAGAATATTAAGAAGGGTTTTGCTTCAATATGATTTTATGATAAATTTATCATAATGTCTGGATGCTACGGAACAGAATTCTTACAGAATACTGACACATACTTAAAATTTGGTTATACTTGGAAATGGTAAAAAAAATCTTTGGAATTTTTCTCACACACTCTTGTGCCTTCAAATTCACAGCCTCTTATCACATCTGCAATTTCCTAAAAGAGTGAAATTGCCAGTAAAAAATAAACACAGGATGTCCAGAATAAATGACAAACAAAAACTAAACAAAAAAGTTCAGATCTTTCTCAGCAGGAGGCTGTGTGAAACTAGACATTTGGCCTAAGTTTCCTAGAAAAGAAGAAAAGAAGTAAAGGAAGAAAATGAGGTAAAAAGTAGAACAAGCAGTGCTTCAATCCACTTCACAGGAAAGTAGTTGTGAGGTCTCACAATATAAAGGTACTTTGATTTTTCAATAACTTGAAATTAATTAATTTACCATTTCTGTGAGTCTTCAACTTGCACATACACTTGTGATGTCTCTGCCAGTATAAATTAATAAGGTTTTAAAGTATTTTACTGCTTTTTCTTCCACACTAAGTTTCTATTTTAACTGTGATCACATAATCAAAAAATTAGAATGTGTTCAGATTTAGTTACTTTTTAAATCTCTTTACATTGATTCTTAGATGACTTTACTACATAAATAAATAAATAAATCGATAGATAAAAAGGTCAGCGTAAGATAAGGTATGGACAACTATTCCTAAAAAAGAAAATCCTAATGGATGTCTTGGTCAACATTGTCATTCTGCTTATCTCAACCTCTACTAAAGCTGCAAGTTCTGCATTAAAAGCAGTGAAGAAGGCTTTGCAGTCCAAGAAATGAAATTGTAACAAGGCTATCTCACAGCTGGGATACTATTTCAGCCTGATAAAATGGGTATAGTGCAAAAATAAAGCAAAAGCATTCCAAGAGGAAAAACATGTTTTTTTATTTTGTTCCATCTTCCCATGCTCCATCAAAAGGTAAGACTGACGTGCACTTCAACAGTTATATTTCAGAAAGCTAAATTTACTTCAACAAAATCAACCTCTGAAAAGAAAAACTAGTTAGAAGCAACAGATATATTCTTTATTGTAATAGTTTTATCTGGTCACTGTTTGTATAATATTAACTTTTCAGTAAGGACTGTGTTACAAGAAAAAAACAGGAGGATGAAAAGGTAGTAACTTGCCTTTGCAGAATGGTAGGTCATTAAACTAGTCTCTGCTAGAAGCTAACCTCCACACACCATTAACACCCTATTTCCATTTAATGTAATTTTGTTCATAAACATAAATTTCTTATTCGGTGGGACTCAAACATAGCCATGGAAGATGGTTTTGAAGACAGATTAAATCTCAGAACTAGGATTTTCAAAAACCTAGAGACCGGGTAGTCTGAATATGAGGTGTCATGTAGTTTCCAGCTCATGACATAAAATGTGAATTTCAGCCTATTTCTTACCTCCAAAACACACTTGATTGATTGCTTTGGAATGTCTTCAATCATGACAGAGCTGTATTTGGGCACTTTGGAAATATCTGGCCTCACTCAATATACAGGCATATACAGCAGTAAAGTGAGTTAAGAGAGTAAAATGGATATTTCTTCTGCAATGCGAATGATTTTTGTGCAAACAAAAGACATCTGAAACAAGAAATGAAATTTTTACTCAGATGTTATGAATATATTATTTATGGTGGCTTATGGAGCTGTAGGTACCCAATGGAGACAGGAAGAAGCTAATTAGAAATTTTTATAATTTCTTGGTATCTAATTTACCTACTGAGTTATCATTTATCTCTTAAGAATCTAGGCCTAAGAATTTGCAACCTGCTTTGAAATGGAGTTGACATTTTTCAAGAAAAATAGCCATAACCTGAGACTTCAAAATACCACAAGTTCAGACAGCTTTCTACGTTTTTTTTGAAAATCCTATCCCTGAATATATGCTGGTATCGAATACACAAAGTAAGAAATGTTTTCCAGTACTGCTGTTTGTACAGGACACTAAATAGTCATATTCTCTCAATGCTGCAATTAATATTTTCTGTTTACTCAACCTAAGGGCTGCTCTAATGGTTCTCACTTAAGTAACACACAAGATTTCAGTGACTGAATATATACGCAAAACAATATAGTTATCAAACTGCTGTCAAACTGGAATTTTGGTAGCTGATTTATCCACTGACTCCTGTCTTTAACACTTCTTCCACCACCAAAGGCTGAATATTCCTCATTAACACTACTGTGACAGATCATCATACCAGGTGGTACCACTAAACAATTAAGAACTCATCCAAAAGCTCTCACTTATAAGATAGTTCATTAAAATTGAACTTTCCTTTCAGATTATGCAAACCATAGCAATTTCCACTGATTTTTGGAAAGTTTTGGAAAGTAAAAAATATGTGCAACCATTACACAACTGAGAATGCTTACAAATAAGCAGAAATATAAATATAAAGAGGCATTAAAATCAGAAAACACAGGACATAATAAATAGACCATGGAAGTATTTAATGAGTCAAGTCTTTCTATGAATTAGTGACTAATTCTATTAATGAGTAAAATGATTTTTTCTTGTGCAACAAAAATACCTTATGTGCAAACAAAAGATGTAAAATACAAGAAATCTAATCTTTATTCAAATCAAACTGAAGTCTGGTCTTGCTGTTAAGTGCAAATATTTTACCAAAGCTATCAGTGTTCTGCTTTTGAGCTTTATTGTTCCTACAGTTGACAAATAATTGCTATTAAACATAAAACCTATGTGCAGGGTGAGAAGGGACTGTGTCTTTATTTACAGTGTCACATAGGCCCTTCTAAAAGAGGACTTTTAAAGGCTTTTGTGAAAGCACTGCTTCATAAAGTGAGAGTGTGAGAATATTCTTACTATTTGAGTAGTGCTTATGGGGACTGGAAAGTAGAAAAAGCAGAACATTAGGAAATATCCATGTTTCATAGTTAAGTAAGGAAACCAGGGTTATGTTGTGGAACTGATTTTGCAGAAATTCAGGTATCTCTACAAAGGAGACATCTTTGCTTAAGCATGCTCTCCAAATACACCTATAATCAATAGCGAGAAAAACTCTTGTAAGCATGGTTCATCAGACCCATTATAGACACCAACTTTTGGGTAAAACAAAATTTTCTCTAGTAAAGTCTGCTGTCCTCACCATCTACAAGAGAGGTGGGATAAAGAGTTCATATGTAGTCATATACTTTGTATACGTGTAGATAGAAGAATCCATCCAAAGTTTTGGGTATGATGAAGTAGGGAGTTTTTGAGTATGGGAGTAAGCAAAGTTGAAACATGTAAAGACCAAAAAGACAGAGAGAGAGGAGAGTTATTTTACCTATATATAGCAGATGTGTGGCACAAACCTATGGGAGCAACTTGTACAGTCTTCGAGTCTTGCTGCCAGTAGCTGTACTGCTCTTGGGACCGAGTTACAGCCTTCACATGGTGCTGCAACCTCCTGTGTTGGTATCTCAACTCCTCCCAAGGATCTCTAGTGTGATAATTCACAGAGGGACACAGGGAGTGTTCACAGTGGGAACCAAGAAGCATTTGACTTCGGTGCCAAAGTACGGTTGCCACGGTAAGACAACTTCCATGACCTCATGGGTGTGCTGCTGCTGTTGAGCTGACAGCAGGTGTTCAGCAGAAGGCAAAACACTATTCCTGGCTCACAATATATTTTTCTTGGAGGGAAAAATCCTGCAAGACAGACTGAAAAGATAGCATGGGTGGATATTTTTACTTCTCAGGAGAAATAATGGACCTGTATACAGTGATAGTTAACATCTGTACCAATGAAAAACATTTCAATATATGACCAGATGCTAAAAATTCATATGAAAATCATCCTGTAAAGGTAAAAAGCCTCTACATCATGACTGTATGGCATAGAACTCAGGAAGAACATGAAAGCCATGAAAAATGTAATTTCTTACTCCTCGAAAGTTTCAAGCTGTTACATATCTCTTGGATGCAACATAGGGTGTCGCTTCAATGAACCGTCTGGTTTGCACCTCACATGCATAGCTGATTTCTGGCACTAACTTTTAGACCAAGAAAGATCTGGAGCAAGACCCTTGCCAAGTAAAAACTGAGTTGTGATTTTCTTGAAAGTTAAATCCATTTGCAACATGTGCACAATCCATCTTTCTGTTAGTATTAGTTAAGCAAGTACTAGCTGTACCACAAGACCCTGAGCCAGTATTAGAATGGATTTATCCACAGGGGGTTGTTACAGGATTGTAGCAGCAGGGGAAAAAAATCCTGTGATGACATCTGGCTTGCTACTGAATCAGAGGGAAAAAAAAAAACGAACAACTCTTTTGAGAAACACCTCTTCAGAGAAAATCGGCTGGAGGAAAAGTTCTACGGGGAAATGCATCTCGAGACATTCTTGTCAAAAAGATGTCTGGAGGAAAAAGAAATGCAAAGCAAAAATGTTTTTTTACATAAATCTAAGCACAATAGACATACTGAAAAATAAGCTAAGGTGAATAGCCCTAAGAATGTGTATCCATATTAAACTCAAAAGCTGGGCAAACTAATGAAAGTATTGAGTGATATTGTGCAGCAAAACTTGATCTGTTATGATTGGCAGACTCATCAAGCCACATGAACTTCATTTTATGTCTTATTTTTCATATCTTAAGTGCATATTTCCCACGTGAAATTTGTTTCTGGAAACATTGGTTAAAATTTGCTGTTTTCACAATAATTTACTAGTAGCTATGTTGATGAAATATCTTTAGAAATTTAACACTAAATTGCAAGAGAAAGAAATCCATAATATTTATGTAAATACAGTTTTTGCAAAGACTCAGATATGTGTCAGTGATTATACTGAATCAATGGTCATATAAAATCAGAGTATATCAGGTTTTCTTTACAAAATCAGAAAATTTTACTCAGAAAAATATAATTTTTGAGTTCTGCATAAACTATTGAGGCTATAGTTTTCAATTTCGGAAAGAACTATTGACAGGCAATAATAAAATTCATTTGAATCTCATTGATTTTGAATACATGATCATATAATATTATATTAGTCAAAAAGAAAAGCCATAAACCTAAAAATTACCAACTAAGTATCAAGTTATTAACGAAATACTGGCAGAATTCCTAGTCTACATGACAACCCTGCAGATAACAGTGTCAATAAATGTATTTGAGTTTTAATGGCAGGTATTCACTCATAAATAGCTACGTCCGTGCATGATATAAAACATTTATATGCAATTGCATTTGCAACCCATACAGGCTGTTGTATCTCTTTCTACATTACTGCTTCTGAACAATGATCTTTAAATATCACTGACATAAAAGCTTTTGATAATTTTGTTGTTATGAATAACATTATTGTAAATTTAGGCTGTTTACCAGGCATATACAATTCAGTATAGCCTTGCAGTGGTATTCAACTTTTTTTTGGGAAGAAACAAATAAAATAAAATTGTATGTATATATTTTCTTATATTTCAAAGGGATAGCAGACAATGACAACTATTATTTACCACTACCATTGTGTCTAGCAGCCTCAGACAAATAGCCTGTTGTGCTAAGCACTGTGTAAAGACACAACAAAATACAGCCTCCATCTCCAGGCATTGATAACATCAATAATACATAATATTAAAAGATTAAATGGGAAAAAGAAAGAAGAAATATATGGGATTCATAAAAACTGTACTACAACAAACCATCAAATTATTGTAGGTATGTCTCCTGTTTTTTCCGGACATGCAAGTTTTCATAGATTAATTTGTCATTATGCTTTCTAGTAGTAACAAGGAGTCATGGAGACATCAGAATATAAACAGACAAATGAAGTCTTCTAATGGTCAAATTGCTCATTAAAAGTATGTTATGGAGGAATTGCACCACACTTGTGTTCAAAAAGCCTGCAGGAGAGCAAAAATACTGACTTTTGTCTGCCTCTTTTACTGTAAGTAAAATTGTATAATTTCTACATATTAAATGATGCTGGATATTAATTCCTGTACGTAGCTTAGAGCTTTTATCTCTAAGCTTTCTCCCCTAAATTACCTTGAGAAATAGTGATAATGCTATCATCTTAATCACCTTTTTTTTTTTTCTGCAGAAGATATATATATATTAAAATCTATATCAGCCTTCTCCCCTGCAAAAACATCTTTATATCTTTGCCAAAGCCACCTTGAAAACCAGGCACTAGTGGAACTGAGCTAAAAGTGAAAACTCAATTTTCAGAAATAACTAAAATTACTGGACTTTGTTTCAGTTGTCTAGCAATGGATACATTTTCAGTCCATAAACTAATTTAATTCCCTCCTCTAATGTCGCTCACACTGTTTTATTGAGAAAAATTTCACTTAGTGAAAGCCAGGGCTCTTACAGGAAAAATAAGTTCAGTGATAATTTGATAATTTTTAATCAAGAAGTAGTTCTTAATTAAAAAAAAAATATCACTGAAGCTACTATTTTACAAGTGGAAAAGGTCTAAAAAGGATCTTTTATTTTTTGGAAAAAAAAATATCAAGCAGAACGCTGACAACAGTTTCAAAAACTTTTAGGTTTTTTTTTGCTGGCATAAATATTTTAGGTGTAAAAAAGGAAAATTAGCTTTAACACTGTTCCGCCTTAATGGATGTGCCTTTACTTGCATGTCCTACTACATGCAAATAACAGCACCAGAAGACTGGCCAACATGTACCTAACAACTTGTTGGAATGTAAGTAGCCTTGAGGTGACTCCAGGGATATCAGTGTGTTGGTGGGGGGAGAGGAAACGGAAAGCAATGATTGATGGAAGCCCTAACCCCAACAGTATGGATGACATAACTCACAGCATCTAGCCCATTCTGTCAGTGCCTGTTTCATACACCCTTTCACAGATATAAGGAGGCCAGCATCAGCTGTCAAGCTGGTGAAGAATACATCTACAAAGTCAGAGAACGAGAGAGAGAGGGAAAGAGAGAGAGTGGTTTTAGTCATGCTAAACTCAGATGGCTCTTTTGGTTTGGTGGTTATACTGTCCAAAACTCCGGGTGGCGTCCATCTGACACTGTAGAAATTGAAAGATGAAAGAAAGACACAAGGTTGTATTTCTTTCCTTTTCCTGACCTCTTTCGGATGAGAGAAAACAAAGCTGCCTCCTCACTGAGTATTCCAACTTGGACAGATAGCCTTATGTCCTCATCTCCTGATTCTTACCTTACAGATGGAATAATAGAAGCTAGCTTTTGCAAAGTTCTTTTAAGCTTATTATTGCGTAACTTGTATAGTGCACAGACCAGTAGATTGAAGGTCAGCCCTGCTATACCCAGACTTGTGTTATCCTTGCTCTTGGGATTTGTGAGGAGCTGGGGATCACCAAGTGACATCACAAGACGTTTGCATCAATTCATCATTACCAGAGTTCAAGCATCTTCCAAGCATCCATCTGCTATTTTCTGCTGAAGAAATCTGTGTCAATATATACCAAAAAATAACTGTTGCTGTATCATTTCTGTTATATGGAATGATATTTTATATGTAAAAGGAGTTTGCCCAGTAATCTGATGATTTATTTACTCAAACAGAGACTAAACAAAAAGGACAAAAAGAATCAGTCCTAGGCATGGAACCCATAAATACTTCAAATTGTTTCCACATCAGTTACTTCCTGGCTTCAGTTATTCTTTCCACTTATTGTGTGCTTTGCAAATGTGGGGTTTTTTTTAAAAAAAGGTTTATATAAAGTTGGAGACGTAGTCCCCTGAAATACTTTGTATTCCAGGAAAGTCTAGTACTTTGGAATGCATATGTACACACACCCATGCACATATACGTACATTTAGACAATTTTACAGTATGTTACACATTTCATCCGGGGAAAATCCTGAATAAACTAGAAATTTACTCTGCAATTCCAGTCAAGTAAAGTTCTTAAAAAAGAACATCTAACACACAAAAGATGTGCCATAGCAACCACAAAGAGTGTTTCTCAGGTTGAGAGAAAGGGTTATGGATGTGAGAATGAGAAAAAAAAAAAAAAAAAGGTGCAGAAATTATTGTAATTTGCATTTATGATGTGACCGCCTCCAGTACAGATTAAAATCGGAACCCCTACTAACAGTCACTTTCATAAAGCAGCTTGTGGTATCAGGAAAATGTCTTCTCTTCTGAACCCTACCTATTGAAATAATATGCAGAATACACAGAGCTCGGGATTCAGTGTCAATTAGAGAGCAACTCTCTACAGTTTGCCCCTGTAGTAGATGTCAGGCAATGAAAGGTCACCAGCTGGCTTTGGAAGGAAAGAGAATAATATGCTAATAGTGAAATGTGTCTGCTGTTTAGTCTTATTCTATATTTAATGAGATTATTATAATGTGGTTGCTATCTCAGGCTCGTAAGAACACAGAGTACCTAAGGAATATCTTCTTCCCAGAAGCTTTTCATGAAGGAAGAAATGCTGACTGTCCATAAAACACCATGTACCCTCTATAACAATAAAATAACTGCCACGGAATTTCAGTGTCATCATGATAAAAGTCTTTAAAATTTTATATTCTGCAGTAGTGCAGTACCACCTTTATATTGTGCTGGAAAACACCACCCTGAAATAAGAGAGAAGAGAAGGAATGCAAGCAAAATCCTTTGAAGCTTTAAAGTTTTAAAAGAATGGTTAAAAATGTGAAGCATGCCATTTTTGTTTGTTTGTTTCGTAAATGTGTAGAAACTAGAGATGATCTCTCTAAATCAAACAATTTTTATTTATATTTTCTTGGATCTGTTCTCTGACTTCAATTATTTCATGATCCCTAATGTACTTGTGCTGTGCACATGGCCATGATAAATCCTAGTTTAAGGCTAACAGCTGAATCACATTAGATGAGTATCCTTGGAATTCAAACACTGCTACTTGTAAAATCAGAAATTAAATCCTATTCAAAACAACCACAAGTGGATGATCTTGCATTTTTAAAGCTGCAAAACCCAAAGGCTCAGCTTGCTCTTAGTCCCTTTACTGAGATCATTATCTTATCTAATGGCCTCAAATTGCTTTTCATATAGTCAGTCTGGTTCAAGCAGTTATAAAATCCTAACTCTGCTAACACTGCACAAAATTGAAAAGAAGCAAATTTCAATTAAATTCCAAGAGTGAAGCCAGTGTGTTGAGAAGTTTGGAGGCCACTATGGGAAGGTATATACTAGCTTGCAAGAATAAAACCTAGTCAATAATCTGCTTTCAAATTATAATGTCATGAACTAGAAAGGAAAACAGCCCTTATGTTACATAATTGTAGAATCATATGGAATCATAGAAAAGTTTTGGTTGGAAGGCACCTTAAATATCATCTAGTTCCAACCCCCCTGCCATGGGCAGGGATACCTCCCACTAGACCAGGTTGCTAAAAGCCTCATCCACCCCAGCCTTGAACACTTCCAGGGAAGGGACATCCACAACTTCCCTGGGCAAACTGCTCCAGTGTCTCATCACCCACATAGTAAAGAATTTCTTCCTAGTATCTAACCTAAATCTACTCTCTTTCAGTTCAAAACTGATAGCCCTTGTCCTATCACTACACTCCCTGACGAAGGGTCCCTCCCCATCTTTCCTGTAGGCCCCCCTTCAGGTACTGGAAGGCTGCAATAAGATCTCCCCAGAGCTTTCTTTTCTCCGGACTGAACAACCCCAGCTCTCTCAGTCTTCACAGGAGCCTGCTCCAGCCCTCTGATCAGCTTTGTGGCCCTGCTCTGGACTCTTTCCAACAGGTCCATGTCCTTCTTATGTTGGGAGCCCCCAGAGCTGGACACAGTACTCCAGGTGGGGTCTCATGAGAGCAGAGTAGAAGGGACAATCACCTCCCTCGACCTGCTGGCCACACCTCTTTTGATGCATCCTAGGATACAGTTGGCTTTCTGGGCTGCCAGTTCACATTGCTGGCTCATGTTGAGTGTCTTGTCTGCCAACATCCCCAAGTCCTTCTCCTCAGTGCTGCTTTCAATCTGTTTTCTGCCCAACCTGGCATTGCCCCAACCCACATGCATGACCTTGCACTTGGCCTTGTTGAACAAGGACAAGTTAACAATAAAGTAATAATAATATCTATTCTAATACCTACCCTAATAAATGATAACTCCTAAAAAAACATTTCCCAAAGTCCTGAATATCTCACCTACCTAAATAAATCATCTATTTTTCTTGCTATAAATGGCTCATTTTTACATTTACATAACAGTTACTGTGCAATAATTACTTTTTTTTGTGAACCACAATTTATTACAACTGATTTTAGTAATAGAAGTTGCTGTATGAAGGTAAATCAAGGATTCTTTATGTCAAAGCATAAAATATTGCTCCACTTGAACACAAAATCAGAATAAGCATCAAGTAACTTGGTTTTATATTACATGTCATCTGCTGCTACATGGAAAATGATGAAAACAATAATGTAACCTTCAGTATTATTTTTTTTCCAAATTTCCAGGAACAATAAGAAGTTGTAAGTAGAACATTTGCTTCTTGAAGAAGTTTATACCTCCTCACATATCACATTTATAAAATAAAATGTTAGCAAATGTACCTACTGCCGGCAGTGTGTCAACACTTTACAATTGGACAGTTGCTGAGTAGATGCTTTTCATAACTTGAAAGTAGATTGAAATAGTTGCTCTGTGAAATTACTCAATCATAAAAGTTAATGATTGAAATTATTTGTGACCTCAAAGCTTAGTGAAAGAAGGTGGCTGGAATCATCAAAGGTCATGTCAGGATGCTTTGCATGTAATACCTTTTTTTGTCAGTAATTATTTTAATTAACATTTTTCAGAAACATTGCTTTTAATGGAAAGCATTAAAATCTATTTATATTTTTGTTTGTTTCCCATGTAATTTGTTGGGATATTGTTTCATTCAGGTTCTCTTGTTCAAGTGCCTGAAAACAGTGTTTTAAATTTCTTCTAAAAATGAAAATATGTTGATTTTGATTGTACTTGGAGAAGTTCTGAAAGATCTACAGTTCAGTTATGAAAGGACATGTGAACAGCTAGATTTCAATTTCTATGATGCAAATCAGTCAGTAGTTTTCATGAGTCATCACTTCTTTTTCAAAGCACAAGTTTTCACACATTATGGGAGGCAAAGTGAGGCAAAGCACAATGATCAGCCTTGGGTCCATCAGCTACCGAAAATGGCATTTAAAAAAAAAAAAGTGAATTTTAGCTTAGCAAATTTGTGTGGTTGTGTTTGCTTGTATTTTACAAGTTGCAAAGTTTTGCAAGAAAAAGAAACCAAGAGGTATCCAGTGTATTTTCACTCTTAAATTCAGAGTTGATCAGAATTGACAGTTGTATGGCATTACATCTTCTGTGTTTCAGTTCTTGAAGAAATGCCAGCACAGTCAGGTTTACTTTCTGATCTTGCAACATGAAGTTTGCCCAACATTTTTAAATGTTACTGAGTTCATCTATCTTATTACTTGATCAGTTTTCTGCAGTATGCTTGTTGTAATTCTTTACAACAATGAGAGATATTAATGGAGAGATATTAATCTACTCTATCTCTAGTTCCAGCCTGATAACTTACAACTACTAGTCCTCACCACTTATGACCTGTAACCTGTAAAAGCAAATGTTCATCTTTCTTCTTTAAACCTCTTAATATTTTTCAATGACAGCATAACCTTTTATTTGGACTAGAAATACTGTTTCTTTCACAAATAAGAAATGCAGCTATTTACATTAGAATCTAGTGAATAAAAAGTATTTCCTGATACTAGATAGCAATACAATAGCATTGCTTAAAATCAGAGCTCCTCCTGAGCTGTAGTATCATTGTATATTTTTGTATGTAAGCAGTTTTGACTTGTTTCCCTTTTGAAATGGAACCCTTGAAAGCTACAGCTGCAACTATGAAAATGCATGAGGAGTTTAGAGTCTTTGTGAGTTCCCATTCATCTCCCTTTGACAAGACAGCAAGTTGTTTGTGAAAGACCTACATCAGATGCTTATGTTTATGCTATGCACTCCCATGGTAATAGCTTTCTCATTTTATTTCAAGGTTTAGATTTTTCTTTCCTTTTACAGTCATCTTGAAGTTTCAATAGAAGGAAGAGGTTCCTGTGAATATTCCACTCACTGAAATTTAAAATACAACGTATGGACTTTCAGGAGCAGTTTACCCTTTCCACTAGGGGTGGGATAGCAGGACAATTGCAGAGAGTGGTAGAAGTGAGGTACAGCTGACACGAGGAGGCAGGTCAACTCCTGAGGTCACTCACTCAGGATATTGCATTTCCTATATAGACATAAAATATTAGGTGACTATGCACCATTCAGCTCTACAACCTAGAGATCCCAGCAGCATGGTGTCCCTGGAAGATTTATGAAAGTGGTACAAACTAAAAAATAGTTTTGTGCATGCTTCTTCATACCTAAAACTCTTGATAATCCCACTGCTTGATTCACATGCTGATCTCCAGGGCCTAGAGCAAAAGAGCACAAGTGACGCTGACCAAACATAGCAAAACACAGAAGAAGAAAACTGAAGCAATCAGAGACACTGGTTAATTATGAAATCAATAAGCAATTCGGTAAGCCTGGGAAAATACTCAGACAACCATCCAGAATAAAAGCTTACATTTCAATAAATACATATCTATATAAAAATGGTAGTGTCTCAGATCAAATTGGGTAAGCTCATAGAGCCATGTTAGCTGTCTTCATCCCAGTCAGGGTTAGTCCTCAGTTAGGTTCAAATCCTTTTTCAGCCTTGCTTCTTTTCATGTTCTTAGACATGCATCTAATTTCTCTGTTCCTCCTCTGTAACCCAGAGATAGAAGCTTCTAGAGGCGCCCATGTAATGCGCCTGCATATCAAAGATAAGCTGAGGAAGTTCTTTTGCTTAAAGACATGCAAAAAAGTGCCCTGGCAGGTTAGTCCCACCTATTGAAAAGAAAACCTGACTGTGGGTTTTGTTTCCTTATTCCAAAAACGTTAGAAATGTGAATCCATTCTCCAGGAACATTTAATTTTACTTGTGAATATGTTGTCAGCTGTTCGCAGACAGATATTTTGTTTTCTTTCTACACCCTACATACAAATGTTTCCTGTACTAGAGATCTTGGCCTTGTCATATTAAAGTATGACAGGTTAGGAGCCGTCCAGACGATATGAAGGCTATGGAAGCTTTAATTTCTTTTGAGTGCACTGTGAAAGTACCATGAAATCTCCTATTCGAGCCAGCTGTGAAGCTTCCAGAGGTTTCCTCTACAGCAAATGCTGGGTTGAGATTAAACTAGGCAAAATGCCTGAAGAGATACTGAATAGGTTTGATACAAATTACTCTGTCCTGCTGGTTTGAAAGTACACATTACTAGAATCATTAACCATAATCATCCTCAATTACAAGCACTGTAAGCACACATACAGCAGACCAATAAATGAAGCCATTGTTTGCATGCAATGCCCATAATTTACAAAGACATGGCTACCTCATCCACAGTTTGACACAAAGCTGCAATCTCCAACAGAATATTCTGAATTATTTTTAACTTCTGAAATTGATGCATCTTTTATGCCTCTTTTTCTCCTAATTCCTACTAAGATAGTCAGTCTTGTTATGTCTCATTATCTTAGTTCATACAGAAAATGCATTTTCAGTTTGGAGAGGACTCAGGGTGCTCTTTACGAATTCCTGTAAGCAGCCAGCAGGGCTCACCACTCCAAAAGTTTTCTCCAAGAGAATCTTTCATTAAGTAATGTTGTTGACATGTTTCCACAGTCAAAACAGCAACTGGAAAAGGTGCAGACCATGATAACAACAGAATGAAAGATCTTATTACTAGACTTGTCACCTTTCTTGGGCCACCTCCTACAGTATTACAGTCTTCCTCCCAGTCCTGCACGTGTGCAATGCTTGCAACACATAAAGCCCATATCCAAATGGAGAAAAAAGTTAGAGTAGGGTTTAATAATGTATAATCTATTGTATGGTGCCAGTAAGTAATATTATAGTGGGTGCTATTACAGTAATCTTTAAATTGTGTCCTACTACTTTCTCTAATGAAATGACATTTGTGAGAAAACAATTTGTTATGGTAATGGGATGCATTAAAAAAACCTCCTGGTTTCACTGGGGTATGTAAATATATCTTTTGTGCTTGCATATAATGTACATTACTGCAGGTAGGGCTGATAACACTCCCTATTATTAGACCTGCCAGGTATTTTATATTAGAAGGGCTTATTTTCAGTTGCTCATAGCTTTACAAATTTTACATATTTGGGTTTACATTTCTTATGCTTTGTCTGCAACAGGATCAGAGCATTTTTCCCTATTTGGTGAAATTTTGCTTAAATACTTTAGTGGCTTCAAGAGAGGGATTAATGATGTTAGTTCAGTCTTCCGCCCGTCTTAATGAGTAGATACTTTCATGTCCTCTCATGGCTTTTTGGAGAAAAGGTTTGAAGGTGGTTTGGGGTCAGGTGTACACATTTTGTTATCCCTGTGGAAAATCATCAAAGGTTAGCTAATTTATAAGGTTTTGTAAATTGCGATTTGAACTGAGTCGGAGATAATTTAAGATTTCAGCAGGTAGCATACTCTGAGGAACCTCCACTGACTATGCCAAATGATGACATTTTCCGAAAACTGAGGTTACTAACTCCTACAGGGCTGGCTCTGACCTTTCCCAGGCTCCAGAATATCTACCTGGCATTCATGATGTGCTGGTGAACTTTTTATGCTATCCCAGATGTTCTGAGTTTGGAGACCATTGACCCAAGCTCTGATGTGAATAGTTGCTTAGCTATTGATGTCTGCTCAGTTAGAAAGAAGTGGAGGAAGGTGAAGCAGAGACACTGTGTTGCAGCCAGAATCCAAAGCCATGTAGTACTGCTGTTTGGAGGGGAGGTTAGCTCTGGTTCTCTCTTTGGTTATAATCTTCCAACAGTGAAACTCTTCCATGGATGAGAACAGGAATGATACATAGCATGGCTGGCTCCCTGTGTGAGGTCTCAGTGTGTTGAGGACTTTCTGATGAGACACATCATGTGTGAGAACAGAGGAGCTCTGGAGCAGGGTGCAGAGCATCATGGTCAATCTTGTGCTGATCTGTGGGAAGCAGCTCTTGGATCACAGATACTTTACCACTAAACTGCCTAAGAAGGTGCACAGGGGAAAGACAGTGAGGCTCACCACTCCTGAATTTTTCTCTCAGGGAATCTTTCATTAAGTTTTTCTGCAGGCCACTCTCATGAAAAAAAAAATTGAAGTTCTCTAAGTCCAGCCTGAACTTGGCATTTGGCTGTGAAGATCCTCCAGCAGAAACTTACCGACCAATACTCAAGGATTCTTGAGTTTCATGACACATTTGGGAACTCTCTGAATTATTCTTTTTGCATTTAAGAGGAAGTTATGACAACAAGCTGAAACTAGCTCAGCACAATTTGATACAGTTGGGAGCCTTTTAAATAACTTTTTCCAACAAGCTTTGGGAACAAAAAGACCTTTGGCCATCAGCATAGCTTTTTCTGAATTTAGTAAGTAGTTACAGTAAACGGGAAATTTAAGCTCCACATTCTTTTTAGCTTTACATCATCACTGAACAGATTTCAACATAATAATCATGTTATTTATTGCTTGGTCAGAGTTAGGATTAGTTTGGCACCACAGAAGGGATAGCTGAGAAAATGAGATGCAGTTACAAATTACTTCTAGGGGCTTTTTGAAAGTTAATAGTCTTTAAATTGAATCAGGAATACAATGTTTGATATTGGGTTGTGAGTGGGGGGATAGTATATGGAAGGATTATTCTCTGAAAAAAATCTGGAGTTACTGTTGTTCTTGACTCTTCCATCCAGTTACTGAATCATTACTGATTTCACTCTAAACCTGCAGAATATTACATCCTGGAAGTTCAGGATACTCCCAAGGTGAGCAGTAAACTTACCTCAGAGCCGATTCTTGATCTTTATTCAAACATAGACTAGTTTTAGCTAGATTAAAAGTATCAGACTTTCCCTTAAAGTGTATAAACTCTGCTTTAACTTAACTTGGTAGCTCATGTTGTCGTGCAAATAATATATTAATTCCTTGGGGAATTAAAGAAGGAGATGGAAAGACTGTCAATATCACAACATCTGTCTAGGTCAAACCTTTATATTATTCCCGAAATAAATGTTGTTGTCATAATCTGGTTAGATCAGCTCTGTAGTTCTGGTGGTTATTTTTTTAAATTTAAGGTCTCCACTAAAAATGGACAAAAATGGTGAGATTAAAGGATTTTATCATTTTCAAAGGTATAACACTGATTAAGGGAGCCTGAAGAATCTAACAGCTTGAGATTCAAAAGATCAATGACAAAACCAGTCTGCCAATGCAACACTCATATTAGCATATGAGCAAAAAAAGCACCTAGAATAAATTCTGACTGTTCCTGGGTTACGTTAGGAGCTGCATGGAGTGAACACTCAACTCAGAGATGTTAGCTGCCTTAAAATTCTCATCTAAGTGCCACTTCCCTTCCTAGCCAAAAACCAGTATTATTTGGCATTCATGTAGCATACGTAGATGTGTGTTTCAGAGGCTTTGAGAATTTGCTTAGCCCCTCAGCTCTGCAAAGACCCCAGACAAAGTCTTACCTTGAGCAATATTGGAGGGATCAGTATGGATTCATAGCCAAAGATGATATTTGTCTTTTAATTAACTGTTTAATGTGGTGTAAGGAAAATTGGGTTTGTTTTACTAGGCCCTGCATTACAAGATCTGTAATAAGCTTGTTTAAGTTCAATCGACAGATAAAACTTCTCTCATGACGCAGTTGGGAGTAGTGTACAAAAAAGCGATACCATTTTCTGCAAATATTTGCCAAGGACATACAAAAGGACTCCTGTCAAGCTTGCATGGTTTTTTATTAATGGCTATCATGCTCCTACCAGGCATTACTGGAGCTAAAAACTTTGTGTCACACAGCTCAAAAAAATGCCTAGCCGTAGCTTTGCTGAGATGGATGGCATCTTTTGAATGGATCTCCAGGCACCAACAGCTGCAGGTAAGGGCGAGGAGATACAGTTACATTCAGAGGGGAGTGTGTGATGTAGTTAACAGAAGGTGCTCAGCTGAAAAGACTGAAAAACCAAATACTGAGCTGCACTAAGGGGAAAAGAGTATATATTAAGGAAATAGGTGCTGGACTTTGCAGATCATGATATCCTTGTAAAATTAAATCTGTAATCATAAAGAATGAGTTGCAAAAGGCTCAATATGCCTAAATCCTTTTCTGAAATGTTGTCCTGTAAACTTACTGACTTTGCACAACTGAACAGGAAATATTGCATGCAAAGGCCTTCCCATGATTTTCTAATATTTCCTGCTTTCAAAAGCAATGAAAATATTATAAGTACATAAGCACTTTTCCTCTGGGATTGGAATGTAGAACTACAGAGGTGTCTGAAGACAATTTATTTCAATTTTGTCCAACATATTTCAATCTCAAAATTGGAACCAAACTTCTAACCAATTTCTAGTTTTTCCATACTTGTTCTACCAGAACTGATCAGAAGGTATATTTTTTATTTGCAAAGAAATTAAAAAACCCCCTTTTTTACAAAGGAGCTTTTAAAAAATAGTAATTAAAAAAAAAAGTTTGTGGTTTTTTTTTTTGAAGAAAGTTTAAGTTTAAACCTCAATTAATTAAATAAAGCCTTAAAAATATTGAAATGAGATTCCAATCGTTATACAAATGTCACAGTTTTCAAGTGGTTTTTTCTTCACATGTGAACGGAGCTGTGATACAGCTCTAGGGGTCTGTGGGCTGTGATTCCCAGAACTTCAAATCCATGTCTCAGATCCCAGATGACTCAGATAAAGGAAGATTCCCAGGGCTTCCAGTGGGTTTGTTTTGGAAGAAGTGTTCTCAGGATTTCTTACCTTCCTGGAAGTCCTTGGGTCATAAGCACTGAGAGTCAGCATTGTGTGAGCATTTCAGAGTTGTGGTCTCCCATTCAGCAGCCGCTAGATAGTTAAAATAATGATTGTGTTTTGTTCTAAGTGCACTATGTTAAAGAACAAACATTCCTTTGCCTGAGAGTTTATCTTTTTCTGAGAAAACATTTAGCATGGGGAAAAAATTATAGCTGCTAGTCAAAAAAATATTTTTTATTTCTTATATAAATAAGGTAGATTATTTAAGTAAGGTAACTGATCCTAATACAGAGATAGAAATCAGACCTCTTCATTTCTGTTGTCTTACAAACTCTACAGAAAGGATCCCATTCCCTCATGAAAAAGAGGTTCAGAATTATTCCTAAAAACAATGGTCAATTTTAGCTTCATTAAATTCCCAAAGGATTTTTTTGTATCAGAACAGTGGGAAAAAAGTGTCCCAGTTAGTGTGTTTTATAATGTAATCATTTAGACCATGTGACGCTCTCTCCAAGGAAATTATGGAGGTCCTATCACTCAAGTTCTTTGCAAATAGAATCAGGAAACAGGACAATACATTGCAGGGATAAAGTCTGCAAAAGGCAGCTGGGAATAATGAAGGCTACTCCTTTAATTCTAATTCTATTACTGGAAAGATAATGCAACAGGAAGAGCAAGTCTTCTTTTAAAAAGAAGCTTTTAATGAGGTTGAACATCTGAAAGACATATCCAGATGTACAGACTAAACTGATCGCATAGCTATCAAAAGACAAATATGTGTGGGTAGTACAAATTTCCTCCTACTCAGAGGCATGTTAATTCCATTCAGTCTCCATGCACCGTCTCTGCCAAATATTCTCCATTATTTTTAATCCTCTTGCTTTTTAGCCTAATTTCCTATAGATAAACAATATATATTATTATTATTGGCTATACATGTGTTGTATATTTGTTTTCCCAATTTCAATAAAATTGGAAGAAGCAGAATGTGTTGTAAAGATAATTAATGGTTCTAGAAGACATATGAAAATAGTTAGGAAGGAAAGAGAAACTCTAATTGTGTCCCATAGACCCAGAGCAAACTTACACGTGCCAGAATCAGGACAAAACCTTCAAACAATTCTCATATCTTCTTAGTCACCTGAAAAAGATACAAATCTACGGGAAATCACATTCTCTAGCTCATATGTTCGAGGAACTATTTGTATTCTTTTGTATTTCTCAGCAAATGGCAAGCTTGCATGCAATTTGCCCTGAGGCATCAAGCATTCCCAGAAACAGATTAAAAAGGAGTGATTTTTTTTTCAATATGGGTATGAACTGGGATTAGCAAAGGATCAAGAAGTTAGAAACTTCACTGTTTTCTTTCTTTCTGAAGAAAGAAATTTCTTCAGAAAATTTATTTTCTTATTTTCTTTCTTTCTAAACATGAATAACCATGCCCAGGGAATTTTCTTCTCCTCTGAGCTACTGTAAAAATGTATGACTTATCTAAAATATATTTATTGTCTAAGCCTGCTGTGCCCATCTTCTGATGGTAACATAATGGTATCCTCAACATCTGACATCTAGATAATTATATTGTGCTTATTATTGGCTGCTATGAAACAAACATTCATGAGAGATCAGAACAGATTTCAGCAAGCTTTTCTGGAGCAAACTGCGAAGTACACAGACATAACTAAATATTTCTACAAGCAGCTCCATAATTACAACTGGCAGTGAAGAAGAAATCAATCAGCAGCACAGTCACATAGAATTAAAAAACATAAACAAGTAGAAAATAGGAGACACTCAAGTTGACAAAATTCTGTATTTCCTACTACTGAGACCTCTTGTATACTCTGGTGGTATCTTTCATTAAAATCTCCCTGAACTATTAGGTGGGCTAGCATAGAGCAATCAGCTGAGGTCTTTTTATCAATTTGGAGAAAACAAGAGAGACCATAAAAGGGGATTTTAAGTTTGGAGTTTAATAACTGGGTTTATTAAACATTTAGCACATCAAGCAAAGAAGGAGCAGAGTTCAAACTGACACCATTGAAGAAGGAAAGGATCTGAAAAACAAGCTGCACACCCATAACAGGGCTTGAGCAACCATCCTAGTTTCTTTTTCCTGTCGCTTATAAAGATTATATACTAAAATTATGGTTGCACCCTTGTACCACACTACAGGATGCAATCTGGCTATTACCTGGGCCTATGTAATCACTCCACATTAGAGATGGCTATAACCTACAGCAAGTGTTGAATGCCTTTTAGATAGTTTCTCCATTGACACCTTCTCCATCTTTGTTTCTAGTAAACGCTTAAATGGTGTAAATACTTTTGCACAAGCTTTCTCTCACAGTTTCATCCCCTACTTATATGTTTGATATGCAATATGTAAACCCAGACAGACTGAGAGAGAAAAGTTTTATTTTTCTCTGTACAATTATAACTTCCATCTCATATTTAATGCTCTAAAAGTCTTAACCTCATTTTGTCCCAAAGAAATACTGATTGTAGTCTTATGCCCAATCTTATTTTGGGGCAGAGTAAAGTTTCTGTAAATATGTTGATCCTTTCTTTTTTTGAAGTCACTTTTGCCACCTGGTAGCATGCAGTCATTAAGGAGGCTGTTGCCACCTTAGGCTTCTCATATTCATTGAGCCATTCTTCACTGGCAGTGAGACCTTCTGTCATTTTGAAAGGATTACCCTGCATTATAATTCAGTGTCAGTGTATCCAAAGCTATAAAACCTTCTAAGTGATGGATCTCTGCAAATCTCCTTTTTTTTTCCCCACTTTATATTGTCACATTGTCAATCAAGATATTTCAGACTGTTTTGGTACATTGGAACCTGCCTCTGGAACCCTCTTGCAAAAACCAGAGGTTTAGAAACACATATACTGATTGTATGACAGAGTTTCCAAGGAAATACACCATGGGACTGTACAGCTCATTTAGGTTCATAATCTGCTGCTTGAGAAATTATAGTAGAGTGGTATGTCAGAGTCCACGCTTCTTAAAAGCTGTCATTTATAAGTCAGAGATGGTTATTTAAGAAAGGAAAGTATCAAAGGAAAAAAAAAAATAGATACAAGACCAAAATAGATAACACTGCCAATGACATTGGGAGTACTAAGAAGAACATGATAATCCAGGCTTGCATTTGTGTCTGAATGAGTTAGGTCTTGGGACATATTGCTCCTATGGAAGACGATTACATCTAAGAAGTAAGTTTCCCCTGTATACCTCATGCTTTTTAAATCCCAGATAGTTTTACCTTTCTGTGTCTATGATGACCCTCTAAATCACAACAGACTGAGTTCTGCATGCTGTGGCTCGCAGGTGTCAACACTTCGGCTCACTGATTTGGTAAATCCCAGTAGAGTCCTCTGTTACAAAATAAGCAACCGGTAGCAGGGCAGGATGTGTCCCAAGAGACCAACCACCATATAATGTATATTTGCCCATTGCATGCTGTTTTGATCTTACGACCTTTTCCTCAGTGGATTGCACCTCTTTCAAAGCTTCCCTGTAAATGACAAAGGAGAATTGCTATCAGAAAGTGACCCTCTTCCCCTTTCTGTAAATGTAAAGCTCTCTCTGTCCTCAAATAAGAGGAAGACTTGACCTGTCCCTCTTCTGATACAGTGTTATGGTGTTTGGGTTTTCTTTTCTTTTTTGGGGGGGCTGGGGGAAAGAGAGGAGGGAGGAAGAAAGAAAGGGAAAAAAACCCCTTTGTTCAGTGCATCTGAGTAACACCAAGATCAGAACTAGTCCCTAGTTATTTTGTCTAAATTGTCTTTTTTTTTTTTTTTAAATTGCGTCCAAACATAAGACTTTACGTAAAACACAGGAAATCAACAAGACAGAGTGTTTCCATATTGTACTGAATCATTTTTAGAGTTAATTTCCAGAACTCATTTCTTGCCAGAGGGGCTTTCCAGGTTATTCTCTTTAACTCTTCCCTTTTGATTACTTAAGTAGATAGGCAAGTTATTAACTCATTTATAATTTTTGAGAAAACCTTTGTTCTATTTGTTTTATTTCCCTGGGTGTAAAACTTATTTTTGCATCTATAATTTATGATTAACAATTTTAAACCAAAGTACTATTTAATATCATTTTAAAAATCAAAAAAGTCCAGATCATTAATATTTTCTTTCCTGAAGAAAGTTACTAGCAAGAATAACCCTGGTTTTTTCAGTTTGATACTTTCCTTCTGAGACAGGAGAGAATTTTATATGAGAAGATATTACTTGAAATTGTTGTTGTTGTTGTTGTTGGGTTTTTTGAGTTGCTGTTAGGTCTTCAGACAATTTCAGAAGAAAATATTTGACCTTCTTTTATTGGACGTTGTTAAAAAGTTTTGATTCTATGCATGCCACATCACATTAAGGTGCTGCTTCTATCTACCTGTCTTGGTCTAAATAATGTTTTCATCTGGGGAGCCTGAAAAGGCCCCATTTTTCAAAAGACTTAAAGAAAAATTTTTGAAAAAAAAATAATTAACAGATATTAAAAACAAAGAAACAAACAAACAAAACCACATGAACTTCATTAGGGGGAGTGTTTATTATTTGCAGGACTTATTTTTTAAAGAAAAAATGTCAATTCTGAAAGTGAATGTATTTGTGGAAAAGAGTGCAAAAAACATTAAATGTGACAGATTTCATGCTTGAAAAAAGTTTTAGGTTAAGATTAAAAAATCAGTGAAATATCCTTGTTTTCACATTTGCTAAATTAAAAATTCCAAAAATTAAAAATTTGTACTCATCTGTCTTATTACATATTACAATAATTCTAATGAGAATGTCAGTTAAAAATTCAGCTAAATTCTTTGAAAAGATAGACAACAAATATTTCAATTAATCTGATATTTTATTTAAAATATTTTTTTTTTTAATATGGTGAGGATATTGATTTCCTGCTCCTATGACACTATTTACTGCCATTTCACTAGAAACAAAAATGTTCTCCTTCCTCTAACTTTCAATGAAAAAAAAGAACTAAAACTGCATAATCCTTTCATTTAACATGTCAGACTGAGGGTAAAAAAACCATTTGAGATGAGGAAAGCTTAGAAATTAAGAATATGGTATGGTATGGTATGGTATGGTATGGTATGGTATGGTATGGTATGGTATGGTATGGTATGGTATGGTATGGTATGATTGTCCCAGAATAACAGGATCCATCCAGTACCTTCCTGGGGCAGAAGCTACTTTTAGTGCTAATTACAAAAGGGGTCCTGTAGTTTAAGTTATGTACTTAGGACACTAGCCTCAAGCTTGATTTCAAATTCCTTGGCAAGACTTTGCTCTTAAGTCATTTAAGCTTCCATTTTTCAGACATAACTGATATTTCATGTCTTTAAAATTGTGAAAACAGCACTTCCCCACCTCAAGGTGGGGGTCTGAGCATGGTCAGGGAGGTGTTGGGCCTTGGCCCCCCCCGCAAAAAAAAGGGGTCCTGCACTTGGGTCACAACAACCCCAGGCAGCACTACAGGCTGGGGGAAGAATGGCTGGAGAGCTGCCTGGCAGAAAAGGACCTGGGGGTGTTGGTCGACTGTCGGCTGA
>JAOXNO010000013.1:112797974-112835463 GCA_028565335.1 Limnodromus scolopaceus | reverse complement strand
GTGCCAGGGGAGGTTCAGGTTAGATATTAGGAAATATTTCTTTACTGAAAGGGTTGTCAGGCATTGGAATGAGCTGCTCAGGGAGGTGGTTGAGGCACCATCCCTGGAGGTATTCAAGAGAGGAGTTGACATGGTGCTCGGGGATATGGTTTAGTGTTGGGTTGGTGCTGGGTTGGGTGTGGTGTGGGGCGGTGTGTGTGTGTGGTTTTTGGGGGTTTTTTTTGGTTTGTTTTTTTTTTTTCCCATTGGTTGGACTAAATGATCTTAAAAGGTCCCTTCCAACCTAGGTGATTCTGTGATTCAAAGTATCTAATATTGTTTATCAAATGTAAGTATAACTTATATACTCCTATAAGTTACATTTCAGCTTCTGACAGCTTCTTTCACTGCACAGTGTCTAGCACTCTCTAACACTGGAGTCTGGCTACCTGTGCCCCCTGCGCAGGGAAAGACAGGCAGCTCCTCCATAGGAAGGCTGGTTGTGTGGGAGGCACTAATTCATTCACCTACATTCTCTTTCTCCTCTGAACAATTCTGTTGTTCTACATGTCAATTCACATGTAGGAAGCCTTTATAGCTTGAGAGACTGGGTATTTTTGGTAGTTAGAGCCCATTATTACTAGATTTAGAAGTGGGGTTTGTCCTGGGGCTCTTTATTGTTGGTTTCTGGTTGGAGTTTTATTCATTCTTTATCACAGCTTTTTGTTTCCTGTATATTGCCACTTTGATTAATGCCTCCCAAAATCCTCCAATGTTTAAGAGTAAAGCATTTTACTGTCATCTGGGCCTGCAGTTAAAGAAATACACAGCCAAACCTAAAAGTTTTACATCTTCTTGTACAACATACGTAAACACCTTCTCACCAAATATGTTTTCTAACAGTCAGCCTCTTCATTCTCAGTGTGAGAGTGCCAAAGAGAGAGTACTCTTTGCTGATGCACTGTGTGGTTAAAGGACTATGCTGAAAACACTATCGAAGAATGATTTCTCAATTAAAAGGTCAAATGTACATTTGGATTGGATTTTAGCTTTGCTAAAATATTCTTGAAGTAATAAATACTTGCTAACATGAGCAATTCTGTGTCTCCTTCAGCTCATTTTAACAGTTTTATCACTGTTGAGCAGATTGCGATTCGATTCTAGTCTTCATGAAAGTCTCAAATATATTTTAGGAGGTTTTTTTCCTGAATACACTACATTTCCTTTACATTAGAGAGGTTCAAATTTTTATAGAAATGTCAGATCCCAGAAAACTCAAATTATTGATTCCATTAGACAGATTTCACAGTCTTTGTAAAAAATAGATTGTTCCAGGTATTTACTTGGGTTTTTAAATGCAGAATCTAATCTGAATTTCAATTCCAGGGACATTAGTTCTAACCCTTTCTAATCTGATCTTGTTTTGTGGATATTAACATCTGTTGCAGTATTATTTTTTCATTACTAACTACCAAGATCAAAATTAGTCAGTTTTAAAAACATTCATTGAAAACATGTTAAATATACTTGTAATCAACTACTTTTTCCTGGAAAATAATCTGAAAATAATAAACAGATTGAGATTGTTTACCAGTTCTTCTAAGTACAGATTTCCTAAATATAACAAGAATGTATACACTATGTAGCCATGGTGTGGCTAAATAAAACATTCAGATGCATCACACAATGTTTCCAAGCTGCCGATATTTCAAATAAATGTTATGTTTTTACTTACGGGAAATTTTATCTCTTGAGATGTAGGCACCTACATTCTTTAAAATACAGTATTTGCAGCACATTGAAAGTGTAAAACATATTAAATTAAGCAAAAAGGAACAGTCCTCCAGAGAAAAAGGCTCACTCAGTTCTAAGTCAAACTCATCCACATGCCTTCTAGAATTTAATTGTTAGTCAGACCAGTCTGACTGAAATGGTTCACCTCTTCTAGGGGTGGTCAGATCTAGGGTCTGGTGAGTTAAGTCTGAAAATAAACTCCCTAACTTCTACATGTATGAAGAATTCTTATGCCCCACTAAGAAGCAGATGTGATTTCTGAGCACTATACAATATTTTTACTACTATAGGCATAACTGAATGCAGAAATTAACCCTGAATGATTTAATACTAAAAAAAAATAGTAGAGATATTTTTCATCAATTACAAATGAACTGACTTTTGATTCCTGTTGTTAAATGAAATATAACAAATTATTATTATTCACAGGTGGAAAAAGAGGCCTTGGCTTCACATGTGTAAACACAAACTTCAGTAAAAGTCCAGAGGGGGTCTTATTAATTTCTCCAAGCCTGATTAGGAATTCACTATAGAGAAAGGAAAGTCTGAGAAGAGATATTGGTACATCATACAGACCAGGGCAATGTTTTAAATCTTTCGAAGAGAAAGTATCCACCTTGCATTTTGTGTATAAAAGAGAGTGGAGAGGAAACTAATCTTGGAAAACAACTTCTTCGCAGTTCTTATTCCTCCTGTCCATTAGATTACTGAGTTTATTATTAATCTCTACTGATCAGGGGAAATTCTTGTAGTCATCTTGATGAAAATGTCTGCACAACAAACACTAATGATAAAAATGATACACCACAAACTAAGATTTATTTCTGAATAACTGTGCCATGAGAGGTTGTTATTGACACTCAGTTTCTTCCTATGGCCATTCTGCTAGATACCAATTCCTGTCCAGCTCTGTGAAAGGCCTGGGGAGAGTACTCCTTAAAACACATCATTTGAGAAGGGTTAGCTCAAATTACCTTCGTCAGATGGTGAGCTGTGGTAAGCAGCTGGAATTATTAACACCCAAAGGTAATGCACACAGCTGGATGTGGAAAAGGACATCTGGTAATGGTCTGAAGCTGTGTCAGGAATAGGACAGAAAATAAGTGAAATTAATGTAATCTTATTTCAAAATCACTTGCAAGCTCTCTCTCTAAATTCTTTATTAATTAGTGGAGTCCTGCCTCAACAAAATACAGAAGGAAGTCTTCAAAGCATTGTGAATAAATAAAAGTACAGAAACACTTGTCCATTAAGGGGGTTTGAAACCATTGCCATGTGAAATTTAAAGAGGCTGTGGAAAAGGTGAGATTTAGTAAAATTCCCTCTATTTGGAATTAATTATAAAGAGGTATGCTATTTTCCTCATTTGTTAGTGATTCTCAGTGACGCACATTTAAAAGTAAGGAAAATTTCAAGCTAAACTGAAGAAGTGGTTATTCAGCTGGGATCGACTTGTTTGTGAGTTGAGGGCAGGGGAGGATTCAACTCAGTTTAAGACACTGAGACTGAATTTATCCATTTGTGCAATGGGAGGTCAGTTGGGGTATTGAGGACTATAGCAGAGTATCCCCTGCTGTTCCTGATAAACACCTCTGCACTCATCTCAGATGACACTAACCAGCCATGTGTGGGCAAATGAAATTTGTCCTTTTGTAGTACAGGCAATGGTGTCTGGAATACCTGCATTTTGCATTTTATCTGCTTGCCTATATTTTTCAGTAAAATAGCTCTCAAGACTTGATCAATGTCATTTCAACAGACTGCAATGAGGATTTAGAAACCAAGTTATGGCATCTTATGCTGCCTTGAAAGTCTATCTTCATGTCTATATGAGATGATAAAATAAAAGGAATTATCCACATCACAAGTTAACTTGAACAACTCCTGTAAAAATCCCCCAAATAATTAGACATTTATAAAGATAATGAAGTATCCATGATTACATCAGATATAAAAAGAATGCATCTGGAATACCCATTAAATGTCCTGCAGAAGCTGACTTCTAAAGTCATTACTTTGCAAAAAACTCTTGCCCAATTGCATGTCTCAGTTTTGCTCCTTGGATTTCCTGTTTTGCAGCACTTGCTGAAGGGGAAGAAAGGGATAGATCTACAGAAAAATCCTTAATAAATTCCACTTTCTCCAGGGGAAAAATTCCATTGCTACAAACATGGCAACACGTTCTAAGCTTGCCCTGAAAATGTATGAATAATTAGTAATCTGTGGTGGTACAAATGGTTGAATGCCTGACTAGTAGTGCTTCCCTGTACTACATAATAATCTATGGTAGATATTATGTTGCTGTTTCTCAAAGTGTGCAGGAGGAAGCAAGGAATTTTTCTTTCCTGCAGTAGGATTTTTTTTCTGTGGGTTTCCCCAGGGTGCTTTATGACTCTGCATGAATCCCACTTATGCTGCAATTGATCCCAGAGGAGCTAATGTAACAAATGCTCTGAAATAAAAAGAGGTGTGCATTTCACATTTAATACCACAGAGTCATATATTCAGGAGTTAATATAAAATGGTACCCATTTCACTCTCACAGAGTTTTGATTAAATCTTTTTTTTGGTCTGTGTTAATGTTAGGTTGGCAGTAGCTGAATAGTATCAAATTTATTTTCATCATGCTTTGTCTGTGGAGGTGCGATATGTGTAATTGAAAGTTTGACCATCTTTTCATTATAGGAAGACTAAGCTCATCCATCAGTGCCAGAAGCAGGAAGTCAGTGTCATACATCAAGCGTCATTTAGCACATGCACATCATTCACAGAGATCAATTATTATAATATTTATTTTAAACGGCATAGGTTGGAACCAAGAAGGTGAGACATCCATCTTTATCAGTTTCATACCTTTAATTCCTAACAGTGTTAACTGCAAATTTGGTGGTACAGCCAGCCACACTCTAAATTTTGTACAAGTAATAATTTTTAATTTCATTTAGACATATCCCGATTTATCTTCATCGTTTGTCTCTTAGAATTCAATAAATTCTTGTTTTATGAAACCAGTCAGAAAATCCTTGCTGAATAACCCACAATAACAGCAAGCTGCTGTTAAGCAAGAGGTGACTGTATTAGCTCACTGTCACTGCTGAGGCACAAGTTAAAAAAGGGGTTGGAAAAGTATTAGTTTTCCTAACCCCTCTGTGTCTCTGCACAGGCTAGATTTCTGGTATTTCCACTATTAATGCTCCTCACTGTAATGATAATCCGTATACTGGAAACGTGACAAAAACCAGAAAAGCATCTCTAATACAAGCTAAAAATTGAAGTTATTTTCTGATCAATTAATTTTCTTTTTATACACTCATAATTCCACCAACTAACTCTACTCCACCCATTTCCTTCCACCCACTCTTCTCTGCCCCAGCTTGTCTGTCTTTGCTGGTGGAAATCCTGAAATTTAATGTCAGGGAGCCTGCTGCTATCTTTGATGTTAATAATTTCCCCAAATTGACAACAGATATAATCACTATTTGAGTGTTATCAAGACCAGCTGCTGTGAAGAAATTCAGTGTGTAAGATGGGGATGGGGAGGGGGGGGCTGCTGGTAGAAAGAGAGGGTTGGGTTATTATGCATGCACAATATCCACATCATACCCCAGGATAAAGTGAAAGATGCTCTGTCTTGCATTTATGCAATAAAAGATAGCTAGAAAAGAAGTAGCTATCACTCTACTGAGAAAACTGATAACATACAAATTTAAGAAACGAAAGCTCAAAATTCCCAAACAGTCATAGAAGAACAGACTGGACATTAAAAAAAAATGTCAGCAGCTTCCACTGAAGTCAGAATTTAACCTATCTAAAGAACAGAACTGAATTAAAATGAAAGCAGAAGTTACAATTTTTTACATACTGTGCTCTTGTGAATGTGTACTTATGCAGGGTGGGGGACTGTAGGGGTGTGTGTATGCATGCATGCACAGGGATGCTTGTGAGTATAACCGGTGCTCGGAAATGTGGAGCCTCATACCCCCATGCTGTGTGTGTAAAAGGTGCTCCTAACTGCAGGACAGCTGTCTCAGTTCCCATCTTCGGGAACAAGAGAAATAAGAATTGGCAGAAAGACAACTGCCACCTCCCACAGGTGTCTCACCCTGCAGTGTGGGGCAGAGGCAGAGTCAAAACCAAAAAAAGGAAATATCCATCGCCATCCATAGGAGACTTCATCTCCCTCAGTGCTGGCTTATTTAAGTAGCTGGTGTTTGAGGGGACAAAATCCAGACTCTGTTTATTCCTGACAATTTGTATCTAGCTTATTGGGATGACATCTTGTGGGAAGATGGGACCGGTACCTCAAGTCATCCCTTTTGGTTGTGTGAAAGGGTGTCGAGCTCACTGGGAAGAGAGTAGCAGAGAAATGCGCATAAAGGAGGTTCCCTCCCTGGGTTTTTCCCTTGGCAGGGTTTGAAGAGGGCAGGTAAAGCCCAAGGACGGAGTAGAGCCCCACACTACTCTTCTCTCACGCAGTACGTAAAGGTTCAGGCCAAGCTTCAAATACTGCATCGCAGCATTTGGCAAAGAATATCTATCACAGGTCCCAGGAAGACTACGTTAGCAGGGGAATTTGCAGCCAAATCTTACATGAACCATTAGTTGTGCTGGGTTTGGCAGACCTTACTAGAAACCCAGAAAAAATGTTGTGGACTAACTTTGCCAGCATTTTGAATCCAGGGTTACGATCCCAGAGTGCAGTACATCCCTGTACTTCTGGCAGTAATTTGGAAAGTTGCGTTTGACATTTTAACCTACATTCCAATGAGAAAGTTCAGTTTTCTGGGGTTTTACAAGCGCTGAGGAACATAATACTCTTGGGAGCCGTCAAACTCTGTCTTGGATTTTAATATCCATTAAGGGGTTACTGCAGAGAATAGGATACTCTGAGCAGCTGGGAGAGCATTCACCTGTGAACTGGGCCCTTTCCAACTCTGGGGAATAACAGGTTGGATTAGAAAAGGAGATCTTATAAGAATGACATAATAATAAGTGGGAAAAAAAAAGTACAGGAAAGTAAGCTATAAACTTGCAGCAGTTCAGGACTCCTGAACTCTTGGCATTTTAAGAGTTTGTTGACCTTTTGCCCTTTTGATCTAAAACAATAAAGAAAAAGCAAAGTAAAATCTAAAGACTTCTATGTGGTGACTTAATTATACCTGCAGTTAGCTGAAAAACCTTGAGAAAAAGAAAATTTTTACAAATTATGAAGAATATTTCCATCTTTATTTGAGTTCTAACAAAATAGGGTTTTTTTTCATAGTGCAAAGAGGTTCAAGTACCAGTACAGGGCTATTGCCCACCTTTCATTAACAGGTCATGTGTTTCTCCTCTTTTAAATCATTTTAGTCACCTTTCCCAGGCTCCTGACTTTCACTGTGTTATCTTACTTCCATCTAAGAGGAAGGTCATGTCTGTGACATTCTGTCTCCAACTGACATTAAAATTGTGCCCTAAGCAAGCTGCAAAATAGTTTTCAAAAGTGGTATTCAAGCACCATGTGTATGCATATGTGTATTTGTAAAATCCAAAACAAAACACTCCACTGCTCACACTTCTGCTCCAGTGGATGGAGGGAACAAATGTGTGATAGATGCTACTCACCTTGATGAAAGCAGTACTGAAAGCTTCCTGATATTACAATGATGAGCGTGCTCTAACAGCTTACAGAGGACAGATAACTGCTCCTTTAGTTCATGAAAGAAAACAGCACCTTCACATCTCAGGAAGCAGCTTGGAACAGCAGAGACTCCTCACAGTAAAATAACAAGCTAGCAAATTAGATAACAGTTAATCACATATATTATTCCCTCAATTAAATGTAAGCTTTTCTTCTAGAATTCAAGTGAGGAGTTGGCTGACCAGCTGGTCATGTTTATGTTACAAATAAGTAATTAATGACTTGATGGCAAGAAACAATGAATAGTACATTTTATCATTTCACAATGCAGTTGATTACCTATAGAGCAAACCAACAGATCTGAAATTGTACTTGTATAGAATTTGCTTAACAGGTAGCAGAAAAAAAGTTGAACTTTTTCAGTATCTTTAGCCAAATGTTAACACTTTTCAAAACCATTCAAAACTCTGTTCTGTCAGGCCGATACGGATTCTTCACAAGAGTTTTTTGGCTTGATTAGACAGAAACATTATAAAAGTTGATTTTAGTTAATAAGATTGAGGTATTTTTTAGACATGTTGGCTCGATCCTAAAAGAATTTAGACGTTCCAAATGATCACTACTGGGTAGTAAAGTACTGAAATTTTGTTCTGACAAAGAAAGATCAAATTTGTAATTACAGCTGGAACAGCTGACAATGAACCTTATGCATGAACAGCCAAGCACAAATGTATGTGTAAATGATCTTTTCCAAATACAAACCAGTAATTGCAGTGACGTGCAAATAGACACTAACACAATATTGCGTTGAACATCTCAATGTGGTAATATGATTTTCTACTGGCACATGAATTATGTCCACTTTGAAATGCATTTTGTAGGTAATAAATTTTTGTTTTGTTTAGAGTTTTAGTTTGAAACCAAATTATAAAAAAAAAAAAAGTAGGCTGAAGCTGAAGTTTAAGTGTCCTTATTGTATCTTTTCAGGTCGGTTACTAATTAACGAGACTGAGAATATGAATGTATTTTTTTCGAAATCCTTGCTGTAAAAATTTTTTGCGTTTTATTTTGTTCATTAAAACCCGCTTACAAAAAGGCATTACTCAAATTCACATCTTTCTGATATTACACTTTTTAAAATAAAATAGTAAGTGATATGTTTAGAGAACACAATGTAGAACATCACTCACTTACAAAAATAACTCCTACGTAGGGCTCTTTGTGCACCTTGAAAGAGATCTGATAGGAACTGGCTGGAGATAGTTACTCTTGAGGTCAGTTGTATTACCCCAGCCACTGGCACCCATCGATAGGTTGTGCTGCCTCTACAAGTGTTGTTTCTGTCCTTTCTCTAGATTTCTTTTGCTGAAAGTCAAAATACATTGTACTTCTCTAAATATACTCAAAACAACCTTGAAGCCAGCAGTGCTGAAATCAGCTCCATGCTTAACATCTACTATTTGTGGGAAAGTAAAGAAAGACCAAAAGGAGACTTGGCTGCCCTCTACAAATCCTGTCCTTCTTGGACAAGACGCTCTTACAATGCAAGAGAGATATAAAGGAATTTTAAGCTGTTTTACATGACTCCTCCATCCCCTTAGAATTGGAAGGGCGGGTAACTAGCGCAGGAAGCAGCTATATCATCTCTTTTAGCTTTTTACCTGCGAAAGAGTGTTAGCCTCTGACAGACGCCCCTCAGGCAGAACAAAGCCATTTTTTTACCTCTTATTGCAAAGGGTTTCAGCACAGCACATACAACCTGGAAATATGAGGGCTTCCCACAGTAAGTATCGGTTAAATTTGTATGATTTGTTAAAATCAAAAGTATTTAGATTTTTCTAAAGCGATTCTATTGTTACATCAGAAAGTCATCCAACATGTGATAGTCCATTAAATTGCAAGACACTCGTATTCTACACCTGAAATAACATCACAGATCAGATAAATCCCATTTTAAACTTTCATTAGAATACCTAATAAAGTGTGGTTTTTTTTCCAGACCATGCTTTCCCCAGTGGCAGGTAGTCTAATAACTTGCCATCTTAATAAAAATACCATACTAGAAAATAGTAGTAATGATAGTAAAGTCATTTTCCACTCATAATTTTGTGTTTATACATATTTTTTTCTCTCTAAAGGCAAAAAGTGCATAACAATATTAGATAGACATCTGACCTCACAACTTTAGGTAGCATTTTATGAAAGAAAAGGTGGCTCAGTTTAAGCTGAAAATAAGTCCATTTGATAGAGGTACATTTTAGATTTTAATGCCTGTTTTTCATAAGAGAGATGGTTCTTTTTTGTAAATTAGCAAAAACTTTAAACAGCTGCTGCGGCTGTGCAGAAACCTGACACTATCTAAACAGGCATTTGAGGAGGGCTGCTGAAACTTTTCAGGCTACTTCATCAGCTGTTGTGAAACAAGCATGTACATGAGGTGTGTTAGGATGTGATGTTCTTTTGCTTCTGCAACGAAGTGAATTCCCTCAGTGCCTTTCACCACAGCATCACCAGGCTGGCAGTTTGCCATCTGGAAAACTGACATTTGCCTCCCCTGGGTCTGCTGAACAACGCTGCTGCGAAATAGCATTCATACCTAAAGAAAATGGAAAAGAGAGTAGCAAGCTTGCTGAGCACAAATGAGAGACATGCTGATGTTTTCCTTTTAAATAGCAGGAACTGTTGGCCTTTCAGAGTGTCTTTATTCAGCATCCTTTATTGTAAAGGTGGTTTTGCATGAAAAGAACAGTGAAGGTATGTATTGCATACTGGCCATCTCTTGTTCCATCAGTCAAGCAAGAGTTATTTATAGGACTAGTCTATGCTTTGAAGAACTTAGAACTTGAATTATTGAACTTTTTTTTAACTTTTTTTTGTAAGAGTAAGCAATAAGGAGTACATCAGAGTTTAATTCTAGCAATCTGCATTTCAAAAGGAGTAATTTCAGAAGGAGTTCTCTTTGTGATAAAACTGGATCATAATAGGATTGCTGTAGAGCCAGACATTGTGACTTAGTCCAAACTTTGTTTGGGTGAAAATTGCACCTTTGCACAGCATTGAGAGTTCTGTTACCTTTTCAGGTCTCAAAATAAGATTAGAAGATGTGGGCTGACATAATGAGTTAAGTGCTGAAAATAAAGCTGTCACGATAAAAAAGCTTATGATGCAAACACCGTTTAACTCCATCTCAACAGTGACAAATTTAGCTCTGGATTAATCAGGCTATTTTCTCGTGCTTTCAAATGTACAACCTGTTCATCATTGCACAGATGCCATAACTTCTTATACTTAGCATTTGCTAGTCATCTAAATGAGATGTAAGTAGTTCATAAGATATGTTCTAGTTACAGTAAGAGAGTAAATTTGATTCTTAATATATTTTCATATTTCTGTTCCTTTGTTGAACTGGTAAAGCTTCAGTCCACAGTTTAGATTTTTTTAAGCAGAAAAGTTCCAATAATATCACTTTTGAGTAAAAGGGGCAAGATTTAAAGGAAGAGGTGTTGTAAAGCGCAAGCCATTTTTTTGAAATATGAAACTTCTGAGTCCTTCATGGGCAAACTACTTGATACTTTTCATTTCAAGGATTTCTCTACTATTCATAAAAAAAAAAAAAGACTGTTTCCTATTTGGTAAATGTGTTATATGTGCGCAAAGGTCAAGTCAAACCATTATAGCACACTCAACTAGCTGCCAAAATAGTTGCATAACAGTCCGGTTTTTTTCCTTAGGGTGAGGTTGAAATGCCTTGTAGCAAATAAATATAAAATAAATATTTATTTTAACACAGATCCAGGTCATTGGAGGTCACCTCATTCTTAGTGTAAATAATAGTGCTTAGTTGTATTTTCTTGCATTGGCAGTCTACCCGTCCTTTCTTTCTTGGTTCTTCAGATAAGGTCTTGTCCGATACTCCGATTATTTTTTATACACACAGAGCAATAGAGTCAAAACACTTGTCAACCTGTTTTCAAGGAGTTTTGCTTTTTATTCTGAATCATCAAGCTTGTCCCCAGTCTCATCCATCTGTTGAATCATTAAACTGAATTTCCATAATGTCTTGTGCTTGAAGCTGCCCTGCTAAGCTTCCTCAGAAATATCAGATATTCTTTTTCTTTGCTGTGTTTGAAATGTAGAAGAACTCAAGCTGAACTACCGACTGAAGACAAAGGCATTTTTAAATGGAAATCATGCAAGGTGCTAGAGCTTTCACGTTTATCAAGCAGACATTAGCAGACATATTTACCTTGGAGATTCATATCATTAGTCTGACAAAATTCTAGGACATGAAGAATGAACTAGTCCATAGAGGTTTTTAGACTGCCCTTTTGAATTTCACGTGTAGATCCATGAGGCAGCACCATGGGTAGCAGCCCATAATCTGACCCTCAATACATTCCAAAATGACTTCAATAATCAAGAATAAACTGTGTTTCTATGAAGGTAGCATAGGTGGTCAGGCAGTGCCTAACTTTGTATGAGTAAAAGAATAGACAAAATGATGGTAAGCTGAGGTCAGAAATACATATCACCCACAAGTTATGAAAGAGTTACTCTTACAAAATTTATATCTGGCAGGATTAATGATATAATTTAATGATGATATGTTTTGTAGATTCTGTTTGCGGTGTGACGTTTGAACATGTACTGCTATTTGGGTTTCCTAACAGTTCCTGAACTCTTGATATAGTAAAAGAGGAATAGACATAAAGTGATATCCAGGTTGCCCAAAGCCCGGGTGTTCTTTTATGTGTATTTGTTTCAGCACCACTAAAGAAATGAATAACTCTCAAATTCACATGCTGTAGTATTTTTCTTGAGAAGATTTGTAGTAGGTTTTGACATTTTATTTAAGATTTTTCTCATTTTATTGTTTCTGAAAGAAATTCTTCTATGGCATCATGGCTGTAATTTATTAATAATCAAGTTACATTTCCATATGTGTGTTCTACCTTGGACTGTCAAACAGGCAGCACGTCATCCGTCTGTCCTTCCTTCCTTCCTCCCTTCCTTCCTTCCTTCCTTCCTTCCTTCCTTCCTTCCTTCCTTCCTTCCTTCCTTCCTTCCTTCCTTCCTTCCATCTGTCCCTCCATCCATTCATCCAGTTTCTTTTCCCCTTCCCTCCTCTCCCCTCCCCTCCTTTCCCCTCCTCTCTTCTTCTCTCCTCTCTTCCCTTTTCTCTCCCCCATTTCCATTTGTTCTTCTGTCCTTTGCATGTAAAACAAAATCCCAAAACACAACCACAAAAACCAACCAAACACCCGCCCAAAAAAACCCAAACCCCAAACGAACAAAAAAAAACCAAGCCAAACTCAAACTTATAAGAAAGACCAGAATATAATTTTTACACAATAAAGCAGCAATTAGAAAGAAAACTGAGAACATTTGTTCAGTAGCATGCCCAAGAGTTACTTTTCATGTCTCTAGGAGCTTCATAAAATGTTCAAACTTGCAAGAAGCATAACTGTATGACATAGGAACACTAGAAACTAGATAGCTTTGGTTGAAAGATGAACTAACATTAACTCGTCCATTTTGGAGTTCACTTTGTCATTATCTATATTTTCCTTAGAGTCCTCTTGCGACTGTTCATGTCTGGTTTGTGCTACTTTACTAGCTTGAAGGCAGGAGAGCAGCACCCCTGCAGAGGGTACTGATGCTGCTCTGTGGATGGTCAGGCAGGGTGTATTAATGAACAGTGCATCTGGCACTCTCTCTGCTGAAGCGTGACCATGTCAGTGTTGTGAGACACTGTGTGCCTCATTATACCCTCCGTGCGTGCGCACGCACGAGTTTCCAATCCTGCTCTCTTGACTTCAGCTTTTTAGAGCTTGGATGTACTAATCAGATTCCAAATATTGGCCTTTGCTTCAGCAATCACTGCCTCAAAAGAAGGAAAGTGACAAGGCGGAATGATCTTTACCATAGGGATGGAGCATACTATGGAATCTATAAATGGCACAGCCGGGATGAATAGTATCATTGTGCTAGATTTTGCAGACAGAGCCAGTTACCACAGTTAAAAGGACACTGGAGTAAAGCAGTTAATAAAAGAAAAAGGAGGAGGGGGGAAGAGGTAGTGTTGAAAATCATGGAACTGAGAACATTGAGGTTTAAATGCTTTTTTCTCAGACAATGAACTGTCTGCATCAAAGTTAGTCCAATAGCATTTAGCTTTGTGCCTGCTTCCACTGTACCTGGTCACTGGATAAATAATGAATAGTGAGTGCAGACAGAGCTTACAAGGGCTCTATTATTCCCACAGTTTAAACTCTTCATTTAATAGAAAGTACACAGGAGAAGAAGAAAAAAATTCCAAAGGAGCTAAGAAATAAAGACACATTGACAGGCCAGAATGGTAAAAAATACCTTACAGAAAAAAAATATTTCTAGCTTGGTTTATTACGGAAATAATTAGGACAAAAGCATTCTATAGCATTTTTTCATCCAGGGAGCTCAAAGGAACTCATAAACTATTAACTAAAGGTGAAAGTTCCTAAAATACATTATGTGATCTGTGAAAAATATTCCATTAGTTCTCTTTGAAACTTGAGCCCTTAACTGATGCTGCTGAGCCTGAATTTTTTAACGACAGACTTTTACAGGGTGATAACACAGACAGTACCGTCATTTCTAATGTAGCTGCAGATAAGCATCCTGTAAACATTAAGGGGGAGGAAAGAGCACTTTGATTTTATAGGTTTTGGCTTAGAGGTGCATCATTATGGTTTTTTTTTGACCTAAGAATTTAGTCCCAAATCATACCAAAAAGAACATTAGGCAAAAAGACTGGATTAATGACTCCAGATTACAAACTCTATTTACTTCAAATTTCCTACCTTCGCAGTGTTTCATAACCTCTTTCTTCTATGAATAAACTGTACGTGTATGTAACATATGTGTTCGTGCGCAAGGAAGGAAAATATCATTCTTTGAGATAACTGACAACACAGCTTGTAGCAAACAAAAGTAACACCTCAGGACTTCATGATGAGGACCATATGTTCAAATTAAGTTAAACTGTTGTCTTCCTGGATTGTGGTATTTCCTTATGCCATCATATCTGCTTTGCTAGTTTTCAGTGTTTGTCACATCTTGGGAAAATCCAGCCCATGTACTGTTTTGCGGTAAGACGCCGTCTCCCCATATTTTCATTGTGGTATGTTTAGACTCCTTCTAAATGCTGTAAAAATTAGCACTGACTGTGTGACTTTGGAGTTCAGGTTTCAGTGAAAATCAAGACAGATCCTTCAGGTGTAGAGACTTAACTTCCTTTCGTTACTGTGGGAATGAGGCATGGGAGAATTATTTATGCCTCATGTATCTTTGAAAACCTCCCCAAACTGACTTATTCTCTTACCTGTTTTGGAAGGAAGACCTACTGCCTTCCCCCTTTTGCTCTTTGCTAGGCATTTTTTTAGGAAAGGTCTACTGGATAAAGCCAAGAACAATACTGAAGCAGAAAATCAGTTTCCCCTTTAAAGTTCTAAGTTACTTTGACAAGGAAATTTCACTATTAAACAAACAAACAAACAAAAGACCTGCAAATGGAAGAACTACTGTAAAAATCTTTACAAAGCCTGTAAAGGAAGCAGACAGCTTCTCTTGAAAACAAGTGCGCAATTGTTGTAATGCATGGACCGTACTGGCACACATCTAACTGTGTTCAAGTTCTGCGAGCAGATCCCTGTCTTGCCCTTTCAACAAATGTTATCATTTCCCAAGGAGCACTATCTCTACTGCAATCTGCACTTACTCCACACTGACAGCTCCCCTGTCCCCACTGAGCATGTGCAGTGCCATTTCGGATACTGTCCTGTGTCCTTCCATTTGCATCTATTGACAGATCTGAACTCTTCCATTATCAAGCAGCCAACAGCAGGACCTGTCATTGAAGCAGAGAGGCTGTGTATATCTGAGCTACTATCATGCAGCCCCTGTATTTGTCCAATGACAGTGTCCTGTGATAAACGTTTCAGAAATGACATTTGAGATGACAGGGGAGGAAAACTCTTAAGTAAGAGACTACAGCTCCCAAGTGTCTCCTGAGACACGCTGCTGTCAATCAAGGAGAAATACTTACAAAGAGATTAGAATGCAGGCAGTCCAAAATCAATGTATTAGAGGTCCCAACTGAAAAAAAACCAAACCATCATATCAATAAAAAAACTGCGTAGTTCTGCAAGATGTGCTTGGATTTACTTTACCAAGCAGATTTGAGGAACTTGTAAAGCCAATGCCAAATTTTGGGTTGGGAGGAGGATCTGTGATATAACGTTATAGGAAAAAAAGAAACAAAACCCATACAAAACTAGAAGAAGGGAGAGGTACAAGAATTAAGTCATTTATCAAAGAGTTGAAGTACAGTAGCTGGCTAATAGCATGTGCACACAGAACATAAGGTTTGGTCATGCCTTAACGGTATGGGCAGAACGTGAAGTATAGCTGTGCTGTCTCATCAGGTAACTGTACCTTTCTGTAACAGAAGCTAATTCTAATTGTCGCCTTAACAGTTTAAGGCTACCTGATTCTTTAATTTGGCCTTCCATAAAATATTACAAAGTCCAATCTGAAATTGCTAGTATGTGTGGCATAGCTTTGGATAGCTAACAACTCATTCTTAGATGTTTATTTCTATTGTTTCTTCTTTCCATCTAGTTTATAGACAATGCTGCAAGATAAATGGTTATCCTGGCATTAAGAAGTTGTTTGTACAATAACTGATTCTTAGCACACATGAATCATACATTCTTATCACATTTTTGAAAAATGGTATAAACAGGAAGAATCAACCTGAGATAAAAAGAACACATTCATTAAGAATTGCAATGGGAATGAAATCAGGGAAAACTGGAGAGGAGGGAAGGGAAATTCAGCTTCCAAAAACTGCAGAGTTATATTTCTATTTGCATATGAGACCTCAAATCCCTTGGCAGAGGTTAATAGGAGAGAGAAAAGCTGTGATAATTGGTGTCAGTCATGGACAAGATTTCTTAGTGGAAAAATAAGGAAAAAGTTCTCTTGAAAGGCAGATTAAAAAAAAAATATTAACATTCCAACCTGGACAAAGGAAAAAGAGCTCCTCACAGCCCTGGTGAAGAGTGAGCATAGGAAGAGAGAACAATTATACTAAAGAAAGGAACAAAAGAAACTCCCCAGGGCAACACAGACCTAAGTTTAAAAAGGCCAAGTTAACTGAGATATTGTCGTAGCTAATGAGGAACTTGATTGTAAAAATGCCTTGCCTGGTTATTTTATCTTTTTTTTTTTTAATCTGTTCCCAAATCTTCAGCTAAATATTCAGTTTTTACTTTTACCTACTCACAGTTTTCTGTCAGCTTATCTGATAATAAGATTGAACAACCAATGAAACCCTTGAGGACTGCGCATTGTCTCAGTTGATCTGGTCTATAGAGGCAGCAGCTACCACCCCTAGCGAAATGTGGGATGAGCAAGAATGGGGTGCACTTATGTCCTGCAGTTTGGGGCTGCAGTTTAGGGTTTGAGAACTGCACACACCTGTATCTGTGCATTTTGTTATCTGCTCTAGATAGAGACTTTATAGTCTGAGAGTATACACAGGGATGGGATGTCAGTGAGGCTGTCCCTACTGAATCATAACCTTACTTTTGGTTACAGCAAAACTTCGTCAAATTGTGTTTTATTTTGATTTGAAGACATTGAGAGATGAAATATCTATACATACACAAGTGCTGTCCCAACACTTGTAGCTTATTGTGCCCTTTCCTGATGGATTTAAGAGTCTTTTATTACCCTCAGTTTTATTCCAGTAAAATTGCATTTTTATTAAAAGACCTCTCAGTATTGCTTTCACCAATATGTGGTCCAAAATGCTCTCACTTTGCAAAGTATTTCCTAGAGCTTTCATAGAGTAGAATCATAGAATAGTTCGGGTTGGAAGGGATCTTTAAAGGGCAATTCGTCCAACCTCTCCTGAAATGCGCAGGGACATCTGCAACTAGATCAGGTTGTTCAGAGCCCCATCCAACCTGAGCATGAATGTCTCCAGGGGCAGGGCATCTACCACCTCTCTGGGCAACCTCTGCCAGTGTTTCACTATCCTCACTGTAAAAAATTTCTTCCTTCTATTTAGTCTAAATCTTCCATCTTTTAGTTTAAAGCCATTGCTAAAGCCACTCCTTGTTCAGTCGCAACAGGCCCTACTAAAAAGAAGTTTGTCCTCATCTTTCCTGTAGGCCCTCTTTAAGTATTGAAAACTCACAATAAGGTTTCCCTGGAGCCTACTCTTCTTGAGGCAGAACAACCCCATTGTCTCAGCCTGTCTTCATAGGAGGCTTGGTCCAGCCCTCTGACCACTTTTGTGCCTTCCTCTGAACCCTCTCCAACACCTCCATGTCTTTCCTATGCTGCGGGCTCCAGAGTTGGATGCAGTAGTAGAGGTAGGTTCTCACCAGAGCGGATTAAAAGGGGACAATCACCTCCCTCGACCTGCTGGCCACACATCTTTTGATGCATCCCAGGATACAGTTGTCTTTCTGGGCTGCAAGTGTACATTGTGAGCTCATGCCCAACTTTTCATCCACCAGTACCCTCAGGTCCTTCTTCACAGGGCTGCTCTCAACCCCTCTACCCCCAAGGCTGTATTTGTACTGGGCGTTGCCCTGACACAGGTGCGGGATCTTGCACCTTGCCTTGTTGAATCTCATGAGGTTCACATGGGCCCACTTCTTGAGCTTGTCCAGGTCCTTCTGGATGTCATCCCATCCCTCAGGTGTGTGAACTGCACCACTCAACTTGGTGTCATCTGCAAACTTGCTGAGAGTGCACTCAATCCCACTATCTATAAAGACAGTGATGAAGATATTGAACAATACTGGTCCCAGTACAGACTCCTGAGAGACACCACTTGTCACTGATCTCCATTTGGACGTTGAGCCGTTGATCACTACCCTCTGTATGCGACCATCCAAGCAATTTGTCATCCACTGAACAGTCCACTCATAAATCCATATCTCTCTAATTTAGAGAGCAGGATGTTGCGGGGGACTGTGTCAAAGGCCTTACAAAATTCCAGATAGACAACAGCTTTAGCTCTTCCCTTGTCCACTGGTGTTGTCACTCTATCATAGAAAGCCACTAGGTTGGTCAGGCAGGACTTGCCCTTGGTGGAGCCATGCTGGCTGTCTTGAATCACCTCCCTGTCCTCCATGTGCCTTAGCATAGCTTCAAGGAGGATCTGTTCCATGATCTTCCCAGGCACAGAGGTGAGGCTGACATGTCAGTAGTTCCCAGAATCCTCTTTTCTACTCTTTAAAAATCGGTGCAATGTTTCCCTTTTACAAGTCACTGGGGACTTCACCTGACTGCCATGACTTTTCAAATATCATGGAGAGTGGCTTGGCAACTACATCAGCCAATTCTCTCAGGACTCTGTGATACATCTTGTCAGGTCCTGTAGAATTCTGTATGTTCAGGTTCCCCAGGTGATCACGAACCTGACCTTCTCTTACAGTGGGAGTGATTTTGCTCCCCCACTCACTGCCTTGCAGTCCATCCACTCAAGAGGTGTAGGGAGAGAGGCTGCCAGTGAAGACTGAGGCAAAAAAGTTGTTGAGTACTTCAGTTTTCTCCTTGTCCATTGTTGGCAGTTTGCCAGTGGGCATACACTTTCTCTGACCTTCCTTTTCTGGTTGACATACCTGTAGAAGCCCTTCTTATTATTCTTTGCATTCCTTGCCATATTCAGCTCCAGCTTTGGCTTGGCCTTCCTGACCCCATCCCTACACAACCGGGCAGGGTCCCTATACTCTTCCCAGGATACCTGTCCCTTCTTCCACTGCCTGTGCATCTCTTTCTTGCCACTTAGTTTGACCAGTATGTCTCAGAACAACAGGCTGCAGGCCCTTGTTAGCACCCCACACCTCTAATTATTGCCTGTTGTACCACAGTTTGTCACAGGCAGGCCTGATATTGCTCCCCTCCACCTTTTCATGGCACCTTTCTTTATAGTTCTTCTCTGGGCACTCATGATTTTCCAGTGATCCTTCTAGGAAGTGCTGTAGAAACATTGTAGCCTCCAGGGTAGGGCAGATTCCCACACCAGAGCAATTGGGCCATCATACCAGCCACCTCAGAGACTGGAAGGAGGAAGGTAAGAGGCTGTCAGGGAAATGCACTTTTCCCTCCCTGACAGTTTGGCAGGGACCTGGTGTGCAAAGCAAGCTGAATTACATCCTAGTCTGTTAAGCTGGTGTGCACCCTGTATTTGAAAGTCACCTCCAATGGAGCTATTCCTCGTTGTTGATGAAGCCTACTTGCTCTGGAGAAACAATAGATCTTTACCTAGTGTCATTATGGAAAATGTCAGGCACAGCAGTGGCCACAGAAGGGAGCAGATTTAAGATCAAGGTCATCTCGAAATGACAGCTAGATCAACAGTCCATTTAGGTTTATATGCCAGCTATATTTATTCTAACAGGGTGGATGTTGGTATGGGCATTCTGTATTGCTTTAATCTTAATGAATATTCTGCATGCAGAGTTACTACAGAATCAGCCTCTTACATCAGTCTGAAAAATAATATACATTTTGTCCTTTATTCCTCGTTTTCCTTTTTGTTTGTGTATAACAGCAAAGCACAAACTGTGCTCTGGAAAAACAGTATGTTTTCTGTTCTGTTAAAAAACAAAATAATTTCTGAGCTAACAACAAGGAAAAAAAGGAGAGAGAGCAAGCAAGCACATGAAGAAGGAAGGACTGAAATATGTGAATGTCATGAAGAAATATCTGTCTTCTTATAAACAATAAAGAAGAATATTGCCAAGCTTTCCTTATGCAAAATAATCTACCTTTTGGATGCAGGGTCAGCCTGATAAATTTCACTCCATAAGGCAATATTCTGCAAATAGATAAGAGCTTGAAAATAGGACTTTCAATGAAAGAGTTTCCTCAACCATATTAGAGTCCCCACTGAAAAGCTTTAGTGTCACGGCTCATCTCATTAATCTTGTATATACGTTACATTAATATTTTTTTCTCTTACTGTGCAAGACTGATGTGATTCTATCTTTTCTAGTGATTTAGCAAAATAATTGTGAAATTATTTTGCAAATATTAAATGGTTCAGTTTCAGTTTTCTGTTGTACTAGAAGGCAATGTCTAGCTATTACACTGACTTTCAGCAAGGAAAAAAAAAGTGGAATTAGGTGCAATACTAATTTATTGCTTTTTAAAAACTAGAATGTTGGTTTTTTTCCTCTTCTACATTTTCATGACAGATCAGAGGGCAACAGGGGGGCAGTTAAACAGCCACAAGGCATGTGGAAGATTGTTCTCTATACAATCCACTGATGTCCTTTGAGAAATTTTGACTTCCCATTAGAATTGTAATAATAATAAATTGGTTGCTATATATGGAATTTTGTCTTTGTGACTCAAATCAAGATTAATTCCTATTTTAAGCCCAACCATTTTGTTTCGGCCAAGCTGGGTCAAAGCATTTCTGTGTGATTTCTCACATGTAACGTTTCGAATTTTGCCAGCAGTTGGATTTTGGGAAGCATATACCTGATTAAGAAGTCCTAGCTTCTAGTGTTTTATGAAATGTGACTTACGCTGTTGACTGTCCAAAATCAAAATGGCTTATCTCTGAACCTTGTATTTCAGGAAAACAAAATTTGATCTAGTAACATTAGGAAGTGGCTAGTTTGGTTTGAAAAGATTTATTACAAAGCGTGTTTTGCCTGCAACACAGAAAGTAGAACAGGGAAATGACAGTGCTTATGCACAGCAAGAAGACTTGAGAGGCAGCAAAGAGCTTTTCAAACTCACATTCGGTTGACAATTCTTTTAACAAATGCAGCTGCGCAGATTTTTGAAGGGGGAAGATGATGTAGCAAAAAAGGTCAATAAGGACTACAACCAACTGCTGAGTCTTATCCAGTAATAAACAAGTAGATATTGATTCTCTGGAGGGAAAACAACATTCTCATTTGATTACAGTGTTGCAAAAAAAGTTTCCCCATAAAGTTTAGTGAGATCCAGGATCAAAACTTCATTATTTTCCATAGTTTGATTTTGTTTCAGGATTTTTTGAAATGTCTTCTAAAGAGGACCCCCTCTAGCTACAGCTTTCTTCATGTCTGAAGCTAACTTAGTGACAAAAAAAGAAAAATAATGCTTTCTGCAAGGGAAAACGATACAAATATTTCCATAATGAAAATAAACTATGATATGCTAGGCTTTATTATATTTAGGTTTCCTTTCCTCACCTTAGGGGAAAGTACATGACAGTTGACCAAAAGCTCGCTCTGGGAACTGGGACATAATTTGTATAGCACGAGTGCTTTGACACAGGACTTCTGAAGCCAGCACCAGCTAGAAATCACATAAGAGCGAACAGTTTCCTTCTTCCTTCCACTTGCACTGGCTCAAATTCCACCAGGTGGACTTGACGTTGATTTTCCCTGTTAAGGTTGTAGCATGTGGCAGAGTTTCGTTGTTTCATGGGATATGTACAATGTAAGGTTATGTATTAATAAATGTGCCAGCCATACTAACACAATACTCATCCAACCTATTTGTCTCTACTAAGGACTAGACCTTGCTAACGGGGCTCTCCTCATACTAGCTTGGGAATTCTTGCATGTTTTGCTCTGTCCATTGTGATTACTCTCACCTCAGCAGAGATCAACTATCATTTAGTAGATAAAATACATGTCTGAATTTGGAGCACATTTTTCTGAGATGAAGAGGATAGGTTAGATTTCATCCAAAAATAAACCCGTTTGAAGATGTTTTATTTTACTAAGAAAACACAGAACATTTGTGATTAAAGCAAAAGACCAGAACATAATTCAGCCGTTGTCTTTCTTAGATGTTGTGAACACTTTGGTCCTGTTACAACACTTCCACTCTTCTGCCTTTAAAATAAACTGTCATGTGATTCCACAAGGCACAGACTTCAATGGAAAAGCCATAACATCCTGGTTTGTGACCCTGTTCCTCTTCACCTGATCTGCCATAGCTATTTCCAGGGTCAACCTGTAAGTCAGTCCACCCTACAAATAGTGATGGGATGAAAGTAATCCCTTTGTTTCTAGGGCCGTTTTTAAGCTACTTCATTTCAATGATCCCAATCACAATATTGCCAAAGAAGCAGCTACCATGTGAGAAGCAGTGAATGAGGATGCAAAAGCAGAGACTGCTGAAGATGACCTGGTCCCCAAAGGCTGTAGTCTGTGCAGCATTAGAGGAAGCTGCTACAGCACCTCCACCTCCATGGAAGGACGCAGTAACTGAGGCAGTGCCCAGAGCCCACTCAGCATGTCCTTTAAGTCCCCTTGGATATCTCCCATGAGGGAATGCACCCCTTGTAAATAGCTTTTGAAACTTTCCAGCTAACACTTCCTAAATTAGGACTTTGGAATTTTTTTCTTGAGGAAAGGAAAGAACTGCTGATGTACATTAGATTCAAGGTGAAGAAATTAATACGCCCTACTCCTTGGAATCAGAATAACTTCTTGCCTCAGCTTCCCTGGTGATTACGATAACTGGCAATATAATAAAAACTTAGCCTGAGCAGTTCTATGCTCCTGTGCATCCTGACCTTCAATCTGAATTTCAGACATAATTAAATGCTTCATACAAAACAATTCAAATATTATCTTTGGCCTCAACTTGGGGCCCTACCAGTTATTTTGGCAATCCCACAAGGGAAGGATCGCTTTCTGAAAGTGACTTTAACAGGGTGAATTTAAGACTAGCCAAAATATGGAAACACAGAACAGCTCATGCTGAGACAAACCACACATCAAATCCCTCACAATGTTACCACTACACATTGGCTTGTGTATAACCGCTGTATGCTGTTGTGTAAAATGTATCAGTATGAAAAAAAAAATCTAGCTGTGGATGTTCCACCATATGCACAATCATTTTTGTTCAGTTTTCAGAATACCAAATAGCTATAGCAGACAAACTTGATTTAAACATAAATGCTTCTGAGGTCATGAACCAAAGGAAATAGTACCTGAATAAATGTTCTGACATACAGCAGTATAAGAGGTCTATAGATATGTTTCCAAAACTGTGCCTTAGCCATTGGAAATCTCATTTGTAACGTGCTTTACTTGGTGTGTCTGCCTTTCTTAAAGATCACACAGAAGCCAACATACCATCATATCAAGAGCAGATCAACATGTGTCTTACTTTTCAAGCCTGTTAAGTCCTTCCCTTAGTTTTAATACTGCAGCAATTCAGTCAATGTGTGAAAACAGTAGGAGCGTGAGCTTGTTCATGTATGGGCTAGATGATTATGTTATGACAATGCTCCCTTTAACTTAAAGCCAACTATTCCTCAAAAATCCTTTCCTCAGTTCCTTCAGGAAGTGAACTCCTTTCATTTTTGGTGCCTGTTGTTGTCTTTGTTGCAGAAAATGAAAATATTTTAATAATAAAATATAAATATTAGTCAGGTCCAATAGATTCTCTGTAGAGTAATGCTGTAATTTAATTACTTTTATAAATCTGTGTTACAGCCAAGATTCCACCCAGTTTCCCAGCTTGGTTAACCTTTCCCAGAAAAGGGAAAGAATACTGATTTCAGAGACTCACCAGGACTTTATACAAAACAGTGAATGTTTTTAAACTCACAAGTGCTTTCAATAAGATGCAAAACCTAGACGAAATGTCTGGTTATAAAAAGATATATTTACATATATTTTAATGGCATTTAAAATAATTAAAACAAGAGCACTCATTTATTCAATCAGACTCTAATTTGAGTACATGCATATTTTTTGAAAATAGTTTTAATTTTTTATATTTTTTACCAATAGATGGTGCTAGCAATTTCTGCATTTACTGAAATATCTGCACCCATTTTACTCAGCTCAGGCCCATAACAATATTCTGGAACTGCTAGAGAGAAACAGTCTATCCATGTGCCAATTAAAGTAGGAAATGCCAGCTCACCGATACTCAACATTTTACATATTGAAAAGGCTAGTAGAGCAGCAAAAAGCCATCAGTAACTACCCACTGCAGAATATATACAGTATGCAAATAATAAATCTGCTGTTCTCACTCCAATGTATTTTCAAGATTTCTGGAATAGTCACATCACGTTTTGCAGTCATTAGGGTGCATACTTCTAGCAAAAAGGATGCTGGCATCAGTCAAATTAGCTCCTCCATAAGTCTTCTTCAGAGCACAATGAAAACTTAATGTCTGAAGCCCAAATCCTGCCAAGATTTCATGCACATGCCTCACTTTGCACACTGGGAATAGCTTGGCAAAAGTCAATCAAGATGTTCACAGCATGTAAAGTTAAGCAAATCTGTGATTGTCCATGATTTTGGAGGTACATGTAGAGTTTGGAGTGTTTGGAACTGACTGTAGTGGCTCTCCATGGAAGTGGACAGATGTTTTCTGCCACCGTTAGGAGGATGCATTCAGTATGAAGCATATTTTTATGATATCTCACCTGTCCTAGACATCTAGAAAGATCATATTCAAAATTCACTTTTTAATTGTTTCGGTTCTGTGGATCAGTTTGTTTTGTATGTGTTCAGAGAAAATATATTCAAGGTCACTACAAGTGCATTTTAAAAAAAGAACAAATTTAGAATAGGTAGAAGTGACCTTGTTCTCTGCATTTCCAATTTCCCCTAAAAACTTTGGTATCTCTAAAAAAACTTCGAAGAATGTTTCCAATGTCTCGTTGACATTGGCTTTAGTTTTTATATTACTTACAGACATTCTCAAAATATTTTGAAATAATTGAAATACTGCTGCTCTTCAGAAGAAAGTTGTAGTCCTGTGATCCCCAGTTCATTTCCACATGTAGTATACTCTTCAGTGTGAACTGGCTTTAGACAACGTGGAAGTAAGACCTCTGGAATAACATTTTCACAAGGAGGTCGTATCTTACAGACCTTGAGGTTCTGTGGATTTTGGTTACCTGCAATTTCCTTCTATGACCTTCACTGGTTTTGAATACAATGAAAAGGAACTACAGACTTCCAAAACTTATCTGTATGTGTGTGTGTGTGTGTGTTATATGTATAAAATTTTTTATATTGTTATATATTACTGTTACATATAATATATTTTATTATAGACTGTCATATAAGTTATATTATATAATATATTATATTTTTATAACACATTATATTTTATTATATATGTAGATACATGTGTATATGAGTAGATGTTAATATCTGTGTATTAAAAGATAAATAATCATATATGCATATGTTTATAAATATGTGTATGTATATTATATACATTATATACATTATACTATAAAGCACACAATATTATTTTCTCTCTCCACCCACATAACTTATCACTGTTATCAATAAATGCCTACTTTTTGTTTAATTTATCAAAACGTTATTATCTTTATAGTAACTGTGAGGGAAACATGAATTATTTTGTTTTTCACATCTGTTAAAAGAATCACAAATCTGAAAAGCTCACTCTAGAAAATACCAGTATTTCCATTACATGCTGACATACTGCAAAATGCTTTGGGAGATTCAAATGTGTTCTTGCAAACTGAAAAAATAATTAGTACGGCCAAAAAGCTTAAGTTGATCCACATTATATTCTCCCACCACTACCTTTCTATTAGTAAAAGAGGTCCTAATGTATGAACATTGATCAAAAATGTCTGTGTCTGTAAATGAATTGGTAACTGATGTAAAAAACTAGTCTAAAATTAAACCAGAAAAATAGATAATAATTTTCTCTAAAAACTCAGTAGTGTATAATTCAAAAATAATGGTAATGAATTTTGTACTTTAGAAAACATAAAGGGGTATTCTGGATCTCCCTGAATGTGATGATTCATCTTTCTGGATTATGTCAAAGGTCCATGAAGTCTCCAGGTAGTTTGGGAGGCCCATTTCCACTGTCCTTATTGTTTCCTCAGTAAGAACCGTTCCTCATGTAGATGAACAGTGATCATAGCAATACACAGATATTTTCAGCTGTACTTCTGCAATGGAGAACTGTTATGGACAAAGCCAAGCTCCACGCTCTGTCTTATAAGCTCCCTTTCAGAAGAGCACTGAGAAGGTTCTTCAGTCACTTCTACTCACCATGGATAATGAATGAGGCTCCTAAGGTGCTTCTGAAAGAAGGTGGCATTATGAAAAAAGTTCATTCCCCATTCTTGCACTTGTTTGAGAATATCTTAATCTTCTTTCAATGAAGCTATGACTCCTTAATAGAACAGAATACAAATACTTATCCCTCAACTGGAACCTTGCTACCTTTTCTTACTGAACTGTAAACATCAAATTTGCTCTTCCATGAAGCAGTGTTGTTGCTTCCACCTGGCAGAGAAACAGAGCACACAATGCATGGTTGCATGGTGATTAAGTACCGAAGAAAATAGCTGCTTAAAGACAAAAATTAAAACCAAGAAGATATCAAGTATTGGTAAAATTGAATAGATGTTTAGCAAACACTAGATTCCGTCTCTTTAACTATAGATTACAATTAATCCATTATTATAAACAGCTTTCACACACAAATGCAAATCACTGATTTTTACTTTTTTAACCTTGAAAGAAATTGTTGCAAGTACTCTGAATTTGTCTCCGAGGCTGGATATATGTTTACATTCTTCCAACGTTAGTTTGAAACACTTGGGAAGCTTTAGGTCAGATGCCAGTTCCAGCATTTCAGAAGTGACTGAAGCTGAGCAGATAATTCTGTGTGATTTAAAGCCACTGCTGTAGCTACTTCATGATCTGTAACAATACTTGCAGGTCCATACCAGTGCACATTGTATCTCAGACATGGCTCCTGGACCAAAATACCAGTGAGTGTGGTGTTTTGATCTAGTAGGAACAAAACCCTAAAGAGATTCTATGGCTTGCTTTATATTATTCATTTATTTATTTAATAATAAACTAAATAATAACAAATTGTGTGATGGATTTTGAGATTCCATACTGTTTAGTTCCAACTATTGTTAATACTTGCCTTAGTCATGACCAATTCCAAATACCACATAAACAAGCAATGTCACAGGACATCCTGTGGGGTAGAACTGACCTGAGATTATTTCCATTAGTCAACACTGTGGACTTTCCCTGGGGGGAAAGAAATGTGGCCACATACACACAAGCTATTTGTGCTCAGATCCACAGAATAGGATGTGACCTGTTTTTTGTTTTGCCTTTTTTTTATAGATATGTGTAGATATAGCCTATAAATTCCTTTACACACGATCTGACAGCTTCACAAGGAGGTATAAATAAAGTCTTTAAAAGGGTGCCTTTTTTTTGCTTCAGAAGAAACGAACTGCTTATGAAGTTTGGCTTGACTTCTTTGCAAGGTGCACCAACCGGAGAGCCTCAAAGCTGTTTAAAAGAGGATCGGAAGGATTCACACAGCTCTCATTGTGAACACAAAAGTGGACAAAAGCTAAATACCAAGGGATGTGTAGAGATTAGGAAAAAATGGTGATTAAACAAATTCTAACTCACCTTGAAAAAAAATATAAACAAGGATTAGGAAGAAATGTTCCCACTGGAAAATTTACATCATGCCTGCTTTGTACAAATTTCTTCTCCCTTTCCTCAAGCACCAATTAGTGGCCTGTGGAAATGATGATTTTGAAAGTTTATAGGGACCACAGGTCTCATCCTGCACAGCCATTTCAAATATTATACTGCAAAAGAATAATTCATAACACCCATTCTCTAGAGATAACAGAAATAGGAATGTTGACAGAAACCTCAAAATGGAGTGGGCATCTCATTTTAGCTTGCAATAAAATGGAGCAATCTACAATATATTTTCAGTCACAGAGTCAGGGAAGTATTGTGCGTGAGGATAGTAAAACTTTCTGCTGTTGCCATTTAAATAAGTGCCAAAAAGCCTACTAACTTCATCAGTGTACAGTCAAGCATTCTGCAGTTCCGCCTTTTACTACCAGTAAGACCATGGCAGGGGTAACCCAACTATCCACCCCACAAGCAAAGAACCTAATGCTACTATATAGGCTTAATCAATACCAGTATTTGGACTTGCATGACATTACTAGTTTATAAGGGAAAAGAAGGGGTGTCCTGATTTCAGCTGGGATAGAGTTAATTTTCTTCCTAGAAGCTGATATAGTGCAGTGGTTTGGATGTAGGATGAGAATAATGTTGATAACACATTGATGTTTCAGCCGTTGCTGAGCAGTGCTTACACTAAGTCAAGGACTTTTCAGCTCCTCACACTTCCCTGACAGCAAGGAGGCGAGGGGTGCACAAGAAGCTTGGGAAGGGATGAAGCAGGGACAGGGGACCCAAACTGCCCAAAGGGATATTCCATACCATATGACATCATGCTCAGTATGTAAAGCTGGGGGACAATGGAAGGGTTTGGTCGCCATTGCTCAGGGACTGGCTGGGCCTCGGTCAGTGGGTGGTGAGAAATTGCATTGTGCATCATTTATTTTGAATATTCTTTTATTGTTATTATTATTTTTCCTTCCTATTAAACTGTCTTTATCTCCAACCATGAGTCTTACACTTTTTCTGTTTCTCTCCCGCATCCCACTGTGCGAAGAGTGAGAGTGTGTGGTGTTTAGTTGCCTGTCGGGTTAAACCACAACAGGCAGTTAAAATGGAATAATGTTTGGGTTTCACCACCATGCACTGTGTGGTGGATAACTGCACCTATAACCCTATATATGTTCTTGAATTGTTCTTTGTGGAAGCGAATTTGGAGGAAATGGCAGAGTGTATGACTAAGGCCAAATAAAAGTTACTGCTGGGTTTTAGGGATAGATTGATCAGAAAAAGTTACAGATTATAGCACTTGTTAATATTTTGTTGTTTCTAGACTTTGAGGGAAAGTTGCTTAATGCCAGTTCTACAAATCTTAATAGCCTTTAAAGAGCAGGGAAAAAGAATAATTTATTACATGTCTGTCTTGCTGGGAGTCCTGTTAGTGGAACTCTACAGGAAGCACTTTCAAATATTTTGTGATTTTCTGCTTCCGGTGAAATCTGGTTAAAAAGTTAATTGACCTCAGTAAAATGATAATTTCACCAAAGAAAAAAACCTCAGAACCTCAAATAAAAACTAAGCAACCACCACACCTGTTTGACTGCTAGATTCTAGTGGTCAAAGTATCCACCAAATCCTTTAGTAATTACAGACTCATTTAGGTTGCAGGCCACCTAGTCCAGTCCTCTGCTCAGAGTATTTTGAACAAGATCAAGTTGCTCAGAGCCTTGTCCAGTCATATCTTGAACAGCTCCAAGGACAGAGATGTCGAGTCTCTTGAACACCAGTCTGAACAAGAAAAATAAATACTTGCAAGACAGACCAGGGTGTGATCTACTCAACAAATTGTTGACTGCAATTACTGGTACAATACCCTATCTCTTCTGTTAAAGGTCATAGCAGAGATGAGTTGGAGAATTTCTGTTCTGAGACTTATTGTAGATGTAGACTCCAAGGAGTTGAGAAGAATCAAGATCTAAGCAACTCCACAAATTGAGAGGGTCATACTAAGAGGGTTAGATAAGATTGAAGCATAGGTTTTTGTAGCAACTGTGAAAGTTCAAGTAGGTGTCTAAAATCTAGATCAAAGATAACCCATAATACCTGGTTTTGTGCATGTAATAAAAATAAAGAAGAGTAGGAAAAAGCCTAACAGACTAAAACACCCTATTTAAGGATCTCTGACTTCCATGTGAAATATTTTAAGGGTTATCAAGGCAAAAATCAATAAACTTAAAATCACCAGTAGTATTAAAGTGTGAATAGGAGGGACTCTAGTACACAAACTGCTTTGTTATTGATCAGATTTAAAAAGTGTTAACTCTATCAGAAGGCAAGATAGCTAGTCAAAAGGCACTGAGAGCCTGGCAAGTTTTTGTCTAGTTTGTTCAAATACGATGTTGTTCTTTTTTCAGCAGATAAAACGCATTCAGACATTCCCACAAAGGAAATTATATCTTATGTGACTTTTTTAATAAGATTAAAAGAGCTACTTTCACCACCAGTGACTGCCATTAATTGGTATGCTGCAAGGGAGCTGACACATCCCCGGATGGCACATCTATTAAGTGTAGACTGCAATCAGTAAAATAGGTTTTCCAACAAACGACTTGTCAAAACCTTGACACAAGAATTACTTATACTTGTAGTCAGTCACTCACTTTCTTCCAGTTCAAATGCTCATCTTCTGCCCCCACGCTGGAATCTGAAATACAGTGAAATGTGTTTCTTCATTTTTGTTTCATTAAAGTGCTAATCCATGGATAGAATTGGATCAGTGAGTGTCCTAACAGGCAGACTCCACCCCAACAGACTCTTGGTAGAAAAGCAGTGGTGCAGGAATGCATCAACTTTCCACTTTTGTTTTCCAGAAGCTGCAATTCCAAGATAGTCTCAGCCTTTCTTTGGTAATAGATGTGAACAGAAAATGTCTTTCAACTGACAGTTCCACCATCCAAGCTTACTAGCCCAGGCTAGTTCCCTTTGATCTTCAGTCGTTCTGGAAATAAAAATCATTATCATACTACCTAGCAGCAAATGCACATGTTTTACCTGGATAAATCTCTGGTAACATTCAGTGGCATGGCTGCTGTTCATTGTAGATGCAAAATGTTCCCTGAGAAACCTTCTTTTTTTCTTTTTTTTTTTTCTTATTTTGTATTTAAATCTATGTATTCTTTGGCTTAAGTACTGAATTGTAACTCTATTTCTGCATCTGGAGGTCTGAGTAGACAGGAATGATCTTTTAAATAAATTGGACAAGTTCTTTCTTAGGATGTATGTGACAACATCTCAGGGTCACTATTTACTCCACCTTGTCACCTGGTTTATGCCTGACAGCTATTCCTGGGACTATGCACTGTAACGTAATATAAAATAAAAATACACAAGTCTGCTTCTAAGAAGCTCTCTAAACCTCTTTAAGGAGACCTTGTAATATCAAGTGCTAGAGGATAGGAGTCACCTCCCTGGATTTCAACATTTATTCACTTATGTGCCTCTTGTAAGTTAAAGAGAGAGATTCAGAAGTTGATTAATTTTAGGATATCTCTTTAGCTGGTACCTAAAAGATTAACCAGATATCTAATTGCCACACTGTAAAGACTAGAGAAAGTGAACAGCAATCCTAGATAACTATCTTTAATGCTGATTGAGTCTTACCGGGAGGGATGGGGGGGTGGACCCAACCCAGAAAACCTTAATGATTTAAAAAGCTGACTTCACTGAGAAGGTCAGTTTTTTCTAGTAAACTCTCTAACAATTTGCAAGATTTAAGTTTCTCAGGTCCATTTCTAATGTCCTGATTTAATATTTTCATATTTTCATTTTCACACACAACTAACATGTGCAGCTAGGGAAAGGCTAAGATCATTTTTCACTGGCAAGCCCCTTTTTTAGCCTGAGAAACTTTATACAACTGAAGGAAGGAAATGATAATTGAATGACAGCGATCCCTTACAGAATTCTATCAGAAATGAAACTGAAAACTGTTCAACTAAACCTGTGCTGGCTATGAATGTTTATTTCCACAATTTTGGCACTAAGGACTCTGTCTTTTGTCTTTTGAAAATTGATAATTCTGGGGTATTCAGTTTTCCAAAGTGTTGGAGTTTTACCAGATTGCTGATGTTTTCCTGTTTGTTGTATGGATCTATGATACTTAAGACTTCTGTAAGGAATTTGACCTTTTTATCATGGACTTTCCAATGTAAAAATGAACTCTCCATATTGATAAAGTGCATGTTAAATGGATTAGGCACTGGCTAACTAACTGTTCTCAAAGTAGTTGTCAAAGGGAAATCATCTCTGGACAGGGATACTCCTAGCATTGTTTTGCAGTCATTAGTATTAAACCTGACTTGTTCAATATTCTTCTCTGTGGTCTGGAAATAAATATCAAATCACTGTTTTTCAAATGGAGTACAGATTTATAGAATATCAAATGATGTTGGCTAGGTGTTCATTCCAAGCAATCAAAACTGTTGACTACATCAGACTCTGTCATTAAATTTGACTACATTAATGTAGTCAAAGAAGCAAGTTCACAGAGACTCTGAACTAGAGGCTATATCTCTAGCATTTGCAACTGTATCCTAGAAAACTAGAAAAACATTTATATTTCATAGCAGAACGAAAACAATTCAACATGAGCTGCCTGTGGGAAGCTGAGGTGTTGAGATAAATCCGTTTAATTGAATCCTTGGTGTTGGTTGCCAGGTAGAAGCATGGCCAGTTGTACACCTGTTCTTTTTTTAAGCTTGTCCCTATGAGTAGTCACTTGATACTAGAAGTTATTAACAGGTTTTGAACATTTGCACAGCAGAAACTAGACAAGACGAGAATTAACAGTTGCATACTGCTTAAATCTGGAGAAGTTCTTTCATTAGAACAAAACCTACCAGTAATTTCTTTTTTGCATGTTCATCATCTGGCAGCAACATAGTAAGTTACAGATATTGTAGATATTGTCTTACAGAAAAAGCTTGAAAGAAACACCCCTCCAAAATTTTCTTTATTTTGGGGGTAGCCTAAACACTGATAAGTACACATTGCAGCAGCACTGACAGCATTAACATGGTTGCCATGCTTTTGTAAGCTAATCATACAAGTATCAAGACACCTAGCATCACAAAAACATTGGTATGTTATCTCCACACATTGCAGACTAGCAGGACATTGCTTATTAGCCCAGAAAACACAAGCTAAATGGTCTTTTTAGGTTAAGGTGAATCATAATATTTATTACCTCTTATAATTTACTGCACTTATGCCAGCTGACAAGCTTCCTATTTCTTACAGAATGAATTCCTTTTCATTTGCATAGTAAAGAGGCAAAAGGCTTCATACTCAATTATTGGATTTTAATAGAGAAGCATCTCTCAGTTGTTTATATATGAAATTGTCAAGACTGATAGTAGAATGGTTCCTTCAACTTTGGTGCCTACAGTTTCAAAAAAGGTACAAAAAAGCTTAGAAGAACAGCAAAAGTGATGTAGAATCTGGAAAAAAAAAGTGCCTCTGAGTGAGAGGATGATCTTTTTTTATCAAAAGGAAAAACACGTTACCCACATTGTATACATGTATATATATATATAGATGCTGTGTATGTTCTTCATAGGGATAAAAATATCAAAAATGGAAGTCTTTTGTCTCATTGAGAAAGGCATTGCTGGAAGCCTCTAGAAATTAAAGCTAGTCTGCTTTAAATTTAAACAAAACACTTTTTGTTTTTAAACAAACAATAATAAAGCAATAAAAATTCACTACTTAAATACACTGTTTAGGAAAGATACAGAGTTTCCATCATTTGATATCTTCTAACACATAGTAGATAGCCATACATTAGTAAAATATGAGTAATTTGCATAGAGAGAAATAAATGGATGAAGTTCTACAGCACAGGTCATGCAGAAGTTCCCAGTAGATGCAGTTGTATCCTTCTGCTCTTGAAATCCGTTAAGTTCCTGCAAATTTTGGGCCCCTCATTCCAGAAGCGACATTGAAGTGCTTGAGTGTGTTCAGAGAAGGGCAACAAAGCTGGTGAGGGGTTGAGAGCACAAGTCCTATGAAGAGCACCTGAAGAAGCTGGGGTTGTTTAGTCTGGAGAAAAGGAGGCTGAGGGGAGACCTTATGGCTCTCTGTAATTACCTGAAAGGAGTTTGCAGTGAGGTGGGTGTCAGTCTCTTCTCTGAAGTAACAGACAATAGGACAAAGGGTAACAGCTTCAAGTTGTGCCAGGGGAAATTTATACTGGCTATTAGGAAAAAAATTTTCACCAAAAGGGTTATCAAGCATTAGAACAGGCTGCCCAGTGAAGTGGTTCAGTTGCCATCCCTGGAGGTATTTAAAAGATGTCTAGACATAGTGCTGAGGGACAAGGTCTAGAGATAACTTGGCAGTGCTATGTTAACAGTTGGACTTGGTGATCTTAACATTCTCTTCCAACCAAAACGATTCTGTGATTCTATGGTTCTAAATTCATGACTTTTAAGCCATATGACTTAGAGTCATGGGCAGAATAATTTAGCCAGGATTTTAGGAAACAGGGATCCAGCTGAACTGGATATGGGAACTTAGTTCCCTTGAGATATACTTGAAGATCCTGTCAATACTATTAGGAGTTTGAACTACTTTGATTTATGGTTGTAAAAGGTTTGTGGAATGTTTCTCAAGAGTTAAATTGTTAAAGTTCCTGAACTCTGTTGCACAGACTATTAATTCAAACGCCTTTAACCTCAAAACACCAGGGCCCAGTCAGTTTAGATTTAGAGGTCAAATGAGTGTATTGATATAATTTTTTTTCTCACCAAATGTTTGTGCACAGGACCCTGGCAGCACACACCTAAGCACAAGTGGATAGCCTGTGAGAGAGGAAGCACGACTGGATTTTACAGATGTGCTGTAGATCAGTGTTATTTACTGCTGGGAATATTTATTTAAACAAAACTACTCAGTGGTTAGAATGGATCTAACCATTGAAAAGACCTTTTCACTGCACGGCAGGCTCCACTGTTTGACTTGCTTCACTAAAAACAGTCCTCAAATAAACATTGCACTCCTTTTAAAAAAATATTTATATTTAGATTACTAAGGAAAATAATGGAATGTGAATTTAGAAAAAATTCTGTTTTGGCTTAGTCCAAAGTAAGGGAGAGAGTTAGTTTCTTTCTGAATATGCATAAAAATATTCATATGGTATCACGAATTCTTTCAAATTTCTCCTCTGAAATTGAGTGATCAGTGTAACATTGGTACTTACTTCTTTTTCCTGTTGTGGTTTGTTTTTTGGTGGTGGTTTTTTTTGGGGAGGGGGGGGTGTGGGTTTTTTTTCCATTTGACATTTGCTGCGGAAGATTCTGCATTTCAAGTGCAGTTAAGCTATCATGCTACTGATTTTGCTCTCAGTCAGACAAGTATATGCCAAATAGTTGTGATCATAGGAACTGGCCCTGGAATATCCCCTAAACAGTTAGCTGAGAAGAATGGGACTGTTCTTTAAACTCCTTTCTGGTTCTTAGCTGGAAAATTTTTCTCTTGTTATTAAAAGCAAGATAAATTAAACCATTTTAAGCTGCAGACTGCTGCAGTTGCATTAGAAGTAGGAAGCTGACCTTCAGCTTTGTTGTCTCAATGCTACACTGCCTTGTGCAGTGGAAGTGCATTCATAGCAACAGCCCTGGATGGACAGTACCTCTTCCATTAACCGTGCATCTTCGTCCAAATCCTACCCCTCCCTCTGCAGCTCTGTCCTTGGAAAAAACGCTGCTCAGACCACTTTACTCCATGCCTCTGGAGTGAGCCTTGCTGAACTCCCAACACAATGGCGCTGTGCTCAGCTGCGTGTGTGTCTGTGTGTATGCGCACAGCAAAAAGGACACAGGGGAAGCAGGAGCACAAGTGAGTTACCTGCAGAAAGCTTGATCTTGCTTTCAGCTCTCTCTTCTGCATTGATATTCTTCCTATAATTTAACTTGAGAATTTTAAATAATATATTTGGGGTTTTCTGAACCATAGACTTTTTGTTTATTTTGTGTTTTCACAGCAGCAAAGCGCTGGGATGCAGGTGGTGCCACAGTGGGCTACTCAGTAATGTAAAATGCGTAAATAAAAATGATCAAAGAGCACTGGGGACCTAAAGTAAGTCTCACAGTTGCTCTAGTTAAAAACTTAAACTTGTAGGCATGCACAACATTATGGGATTACGGGTCATGCCCTAAAAGGAAAATCAGGAAATAATTGAATTCAAACCCAGTGCTCATATCTATTCCAATTCACATTGCACTTCCTCATAAAAAGAAAATAACTTCAAGAAAGGCAAAGCAAGAGGGAAGCATTGTTCTTTTCAATACCAAGAAATAGCTGTTCTGAAAAAATTGTTGCTTGTAAAGATGCTACTTTTCTACATATAGTATCAGTGGTAATCACTTACACTGGCGTTTACTTTTAACTGACAGATCCAGGGTGACTTCATTGTTTTACAGAGGCTTTTTTCCACTTGAGTGGTAATGCCTCTCTATAAATTCTTGATTACATTTTCTTGCTTTTTGACATTGTGTTTTGTATTTGTCATTTGTATACATACATATGTAAACAGCTTCATGGCAAATTCTATTTGCTGAATCACCTTGAGTGACCCATAATGTATCTGATTGCAGGATATGATACTATTTGGAAAGGCATATGAATTTAATATGGCCACTTGTCCCAGAAATTATTACAGTTTTCAGAGAAAAAATGTGGGAGGGAATATAAGAGTTTGGAGTTGATATGAAAATATAGGAAGAACGCAATCAAAAAGATGAATAAAAAGACACTTCACATCAACTCTGAAAAACACACTTATTGGTTATAGGAATAGAACAAATAAGCAAATATTTCCTGTATTTCCTTTTTTTTTCCATAAATAAATGAGCTCTTATTTTACGTGGATACTTTCGTGGATAGCTTTGAACTCTCAAGGGACAGGAAGCTGCAAAGCACCTGCAAAGCACTGCTTCCATGAAATAACATGGCTGTGGTTCACCTCAAGCTTATGTGGTCATTTACACTTCTGTGAAACAGGAGTAAAACGCTGTGTGACCACAGGTGAGCAGAGTACCAGGCACCACCAGCCTGTCATAAGAGGAAAAACAAGTTATTGGAAAGGTTCTTGTTTGAAATGTGGTCTGGGAGGGACAAGTCTTGGTTTCCAGTCTCACACGCAGACACTTTCTTAGTTATTTCCAACTTCCTCTTTCATCTGCTGACTCCAGAGGTGATGACTTCTCAGGCAAATGAGTCCTTGAAATACTTAGAGAAGCCCAGACTGTCATCTGTCCTTTGTGGCTGGTGACAGAATTAGCCATCATCAATTTTGACTGTAACTACCACCCATGCCTTGGATTGTGAATTTTCTGTTTTAAAAATACCCTGCTTTACATGAGCCTCTGGAAAATGCGAAGACTTCATTAGAAACACTCTTTCTTCTACCTTTCCCCCCATCCCAAGTGAGGGGAGGAACAAGATAACAAGGAGTTATGTCTACCTGTACCCACCAGCAAATGTCTTAAGTTCCCTCCCCACTAATTTTTACATCTAAGTTTCATATAATTAATTT
>JAOXNO010000013.1:112744544-112784349 GCA_028565335.1 Limnodromus scolopaceus | reverse complement strand
ACTGAAAGGGTTGTCAGGCATTGGAATGGGCTGCCCAGGGAGGTGGTTGAGGCACCATCCCTGGAGGTATTCGAGAGGCGAGTTGACATGGTGCTCGGGGATATGGATTAGTGTTGGGTTGGTGTCGTTTTGTGTGTGGTGTGGGTGGTATTTTTTTCTGGTTTTGGTTTGTTTGTTTGTTTTTTTTCCCATTGGTTGGACTAGATGATCTTAAAAGGTCCCTTCTAACCTAGAAGATTCTGTGATTCTGATTATTTTTAATATATCTTTTTACCCTGAATATATTTTTTTTCTGAAAAAAGATTAAAAATAATAATAATAATGCATTAGAAGAATATAATGCAATATTTCATTACTTGAATTTCAAACAAACACATTTACACATAGTTATTTTGCTTTCTGTATATCATGCATTTGGAATAATCCTAAATACCCTAAATGAAGCTTGCAAGGAAACTTAAATTCAATATTAATTCCATTCTTTGCATGCAATTTATACTGTTAACCTATTTTTCTCATCTTTCTTGATGACAATTAATGGTGTGCCCCAGGGATTTTACTGCTGCATGTATATGAATGCTATGAGGACTGGAGGACTTGCAAACTATATATGTAATATATGTTACTTTATTTAAAAAAAACTGATGTATTTAATATATATTTTTTTTATGAAAGCAATTTTCTCTTACTATGAACTTAAAATTATAGCAATACATAAGATGTTTCAGATCAGATGAGGAGAGTGGCTCAGGTGGTAAAGTATAAACGAATGAAATGCTTAGAATTTTCAAACGTAAATGAAAAATGTATCTTTTCCATTTCTATTGTTTTTCATTCTCTCACTCTTACAAATAGAAATTAGTCTAGTCATTTTTCCTACTGGTGGAATTTTTATTGTTAGGACTTAACGAAATTGAAACATATTTAACCACTAAAATGGGACCCTTTAAATGCAGCACTAAATGGTTTCACTAAAATGGCCTCTTTACAGAGAAAAAGATCTTGGAGACAAACTTTGGTCAGAAGTCCTGCTTATCATCTTGTTTATTGTTACCTAATAGGTGTACTCCCAGCATTTTCCTAATAGTTGCAACTTAAGCTGGGCTATAGATGTACATTTATGAAACAGCAGACAGTATGCAGTATGTTCTCTGTGAAAAAAAATAGTTATTTGCAGAAGTGACATTCTATCGTTTATACTTTTGTTCCCCGTTTGAATGGTTTTGCAAAGTCAGTGTCCTGAAACTCAAATTCAGAGTTTATTATACATTAAAATAAAACTTATTCAGGAGTCATTCTGATAAATCTCCTTATACTCTCACCATATTCCCTGCAGTCCTCTGTTAGACTGCCCATCTTTTCATATCTGAACTCATTTCCCAGTAGACTCCATTGCTACTTCTCTCTGATCTTAATTTTGATTTGGAGAAGTGGCACAAAGCATATGCTTCCCAGCTGGATCTGCTGCGATGGAAATTTTATCTGGTCATTGCATTCAGCTCCAAAGGACATTAAGGTCCCATGAAGGAAAAGTTCATCATGAGAAACTATCTGGCTTTCCTCTTCTCATTTTTCAGCAGCAGAATCATAATATTACTTACTTAAAAAGCTTCAACTAGTGTCATGCCAAAACTAATTTTTTCTCTTTCTGAATCTAATCCAGAGAAAGAGTCACAGATTCATATAAATATGATTTTTAGAATATAGGACAAAGGAATGCTTCACCTGAAATACACATTTCCTGCCATAGGAAAAAAAAAAGTTTCTCTGTGATAAAAATGAACATGTTTTTGAAAGACATATGAAAAATTTTGCATTGTATCACACCAGAGAAAAATAACAGGGATTGGTAATTTAGGTTAGGTTAGCTTTACATATATCGTAGAATCGTAGAATCGTAGAATCATAGAAACTTAGAACCATGGAATGGTTTGGGCTGGAAGGGATGTTAAAGATCATCTAGTTCCAACCCCCACTGCCATAGGCAGGGATACCTTCCACTAGACCGGGTTGCTCAAAGCCCCATCCAGCCTGGCCTTGAACACTTCCCAGGGACAGAGTAATAGATAATACATATGGAGGAATAGTAAGGGATAAGGCAGTAAGCCCCAGTAGAAGTTTACTTCTCTTCATTCATTTCGTTTTTAGGAAGTTGTATACAAAAATTTTCAGTAATTTTATTGTTACAGTTAATCTCATAAAATCAATAAAATATTTACATAATAATAAATGGGAATTGCTTCTTGCGATTGGGCTAGAAGAGGCAATATTACTTCATCAAGAATTATTAGTTCATAAATAGTTAACTCTGCCTTTCAAAGCCACAAGACTGATTAGATTATACATTCTGAGCTAGTACCAGTGCTACTAGTACATTTTTCAATTTTTTTAAATGCTTAGAGAAAGCTGTCAGTTAAAATGAAATAAAAACCAAATCCAAAACCAAACCAAAACAAAAAAAACCAAACTTAAACAAAAACCAACCACACATAGATTTTTAAGGAAAAAATTATCTTTAGTTTCCCTCCTTGATCTTAATTATTACTCTCAGCTTGCCTTAGATGAACACTTGATACCAATTGGAGGTCCTGAGTGTGTAGGAGGACTGAAGTCAGGGGACTAAATCAACTCTTCATCTTTTCAAGGTCTCCATGAGCCACTTAAGAGATTAGCTTTGTTATGCTGTGAAGAGCAGGGTCCATATGGGTTAAGTGGATCCTTTGGAAAGCGTGCTCTTCTCCATGATAGTTCCTAGAACATAAACATCTTTCTCAGTAGACCCAAGGAGGACCATCTGCAGGCAGGCTGCAAGCTGCCAACACATTGCTGGAGGATGGGAGATGGTGAGTTAGAGCTCCTTTATATACCTGATTGTGGCCCAATAGTGGGAAAGAGCAGAAAAGTGAAGGAAAATGTTACAGCCAGTCCAGCCAGAGCTTGCAGGTGTTAACATTTCACAAGCTTCTCAAATATTTAGTTTAAGTTATTTAATGAGATGTTCAGGTAAACATCTAATGCCATAGGATTCTCATTCAAAATTGAAAATTCTGATGTTTTGCCGTAATTAATAACCAGTACCTGGCTCTTGTATCTGAGAATATCAGTGGTTTCTCAAAGCAGTGTGTTAGTCAATGAGAAATGAAAAATTAAGTCTTGCTGTAGGGATTAGCATTTCATGGCTATACAGATGTTAAAAGAATCTTAAATCAAATGTATTCTGAGGGGCCTGATACTGCACTAGACATGTAACTATTTAATAGACAACAGCACAATGTATTTAAGAGGTTCATGAGTTTAAGAAAGGCTTTCTGTACTGAAGATTTAACTTGAATCCAAGCCATTGCTATTCCTGCTGCACAGGATCTTTTTATTATGGGGTGGAAGGAGATGCCTGATGCCATTTTTAGCGATTCTGGATGACTGAATAAGTTTGGATAAAATGAAATGGTTATTCGTACCATTCTCAACTTAAACATTAATCTAAAATGTCAGTTGATTAGAAACACTGATATCCCTTCAACTTTCCATCATATTTTTATTAATTTTTCCCCTAGATTTTGATCAAAAATGGAAATACTTAATGTTATCCAAACAGTCCTTTAAAGTTGCTTTTTAATCTATGGGTAGATGTCTGAGAAATGCTCTTCTGGTCCTTCTGGGAAGTCCATTCCTTCCCTTTGAGGTCTTTTGAAGATGTTGGTTCAGTCGGCCCTTTAGAAAACACAGAAGGTATCTAAACATGGACTTGAAGGCGTTATGAGGGCTACTTTTTAAAATATCCCTTATTTTCTATTTATGAGATAGAAACCCAACATTACAGGAATCTGTAACTTCCTAATACTACAGTGTGGAAAGTCACTTTGACCTAAAAAGAAAAAAAGTTAATGAGCGGGTATATTCCCCCTCAAATAGCTGTGACTTTTTTTGAGTAGTTTCATTCAGAGGGATTAAAATTCAGTGGGACAATTTTCTACTCAGAGCTGTGAAGATCAACTCAGACACTTTTCCTTGGAACTTAAAATGAAAAAACTTAGGATCGAAACTAATTTTGTGTTAGAAGGTTTGTAGCTGTTTTATCATAAACCCTTGGCTTAAAAGACTGCAAAAAAAAAGAGAAGAAAATGGAAAGTAGCTATTATGAACACTCTCCTCTATACACACCTGCATATATACATGTGGATATCTGTAACAGTCTTTCAAAGCCAGGAAAAAAATTGTCTGTTACTGCAAGATTCCAAAAAGAAGGCATTTTAATGAAAAGCAGTGTTTCCCATCAAAATATTGATTCACTACTCTAATAATAAGTAAATTTTGTTCCTCAGGTGTCAAATAGGTGGAAGATTTGTAACATTGTTATGTAGTGTACTGGCCCATTACATTACATTATTGAACACTACTTCTTATTTCTTTAGTGCACCATCTGTTCATAACACTTTCAATAATTGGCTCCCATGGATAATATTAGTGTATAACAGAAAGTAAAGTTTGCTGATAAATCCCAAGGACATTGTTTTAAACAGTAATCTGATATACAGATAAGAAAGCGTCAACATTTAGCAATTGGTAATAAGGTAGTGTACTTGGCTGGATACTCTGTGCAGAAACTGATTTTCTCTAATGCGACACCTAAACTAGACCATGTGCGCTGGAAAAGAGCCAGATCTAAATCAAATTGTTAGATGTTGACATTTGTCAGAAATTATGTGATTCAGTGTTATAAACTTAGTAAAAAACACATCAAAATTTAATTTTTTTGCCATAAAAATCTAGTTATTCTTTGACAACTGAACAAAAATTAACAACTTTTAATTGAAGGAAGAGATTGGATCATATTGGTGGATGTAAAACTGAGTACAGAGCTGGCAATGTGGGCTGGCAACCCAGAAATCCAACTGCATCCTGGGCTGCCTCAAAAGAAGTGTGGCCAGCAGGTCAAGCAAGACGATTGTCCCCCTCTACTCTGCTCTTGTTAGACCCCACCTGGAGTACTGCATCCCACTCTGGGGCCCCCAACATAAGAAGGACATGGACCTCTTGGAGCGAGTCTAGAGGACCATGAAGATGATGAGAGGGCTGGAGCACCTCTCCTGTGAAGAAAGGCTGAGAAAGTTTGGAGTATTTAGCCTAGAGAAGAGAAGGCTCTGGGACGATCTTATAGTGGCTTTCCAGGGGGCCTACAGGAGAGATGGGGAGGGAATCTTTATCATCAGGGAGTGTAGCGATAGGACAAGGGGTAATGATTTTAAACTGAAAAAGGGTAGATTTAGATTAGATATCAGAAAGAAATTCTTTACTGTGTGGACAGTGAGACACTAGAAGAAGTTGCCCTGAGAAGTTGCGGATACCCATCCCTGGAAGTTGGATGGGGCTTTGAGCAACCTGGTCTAGTAGAAGGCGTCCCCGCCCATGGCAGGGGGGTTGGAAATAGATGATTTTTAATATCTCTTCTAACCAAAACTGTCCTATGAGTCTATGATTCTATATAAACCATGTCCACAGAAAATCTTTATTATTTACAAACAATAACAAAAATGCAAATATTATCATTCTGACTTGGTAGAAATATTATTATTTTTTAGTCTACCGTGTAAACATAGAAATTTTTTTAAGCTTAATTAATTGTTGTACTTCCTAGAGACTAGAGGTTTTATATAGTTCAATGTTATTCAGTAAGAAAAGAAAAGAAGTAAAGCCTTCATGTGGTTTCAGTCTTATTAACTGAACCTTGATAGTCTCATTTTGCATGACTTCCATCTTATAAACTGAAAAAAAATAGCACAATGCTTATCCACGGAACGTGCTGTTGCCAAGTCCATTGTCATTATAAAATAGGTGGTCCAGTTTGTGACTAAGAGACAACAAAAATGACGGTTTAAATACACATACAACTGCTGTTTTTTAACCATATCAGATTATCCTGCAGAAAACTAAATTAATCTGTGTGCTTCTGAAGCAACATGGAATATCATCAAATGTATCTAACTACTCATTCTATAAAATATTAGTTTAAAAGTCTCCAGAAAGATAAATCTCTAAGATTCTTTAAGTTCCAAAATGAGTAACATGGGAGGAAGAAAATAAAAACCAAATCAGTCTCAGAAATGTTCTACTACAGTGATCTGTCATTTCCAGGAAAGAAGGGCAGCTTTTTTTCTGGGCATGTCCAAGACTGTAGGAAGAATTCTTAGAAGATCTAAGAGTCACCACCAACCTCACCTACTTTTCTTCATTCACAATGCCCTTTGTGACCTAGTCTTCAAGAGTCAAAATGTATAATACATCTTACATACAAATGAAATAAAACATCCTCACCCAAGAGAGCATGAAGGAAAGAGTCAAATGTTCCAGCTCTAAGTCATTGCTCAACACACTGCTGGAAGACACTCAGATACTGCAGTAGAAAAAGATTAATATAAGTGTCATAGAGGTGTCTATATTAATTCAGTTAAATGGTACAGGGAGATTTCATCTTAAAAAAACCAAAAAAAATCCCACAAAAATCAGTTTTGTAAGTTGCTCAGGCTTCAAATTCATGATGAAATTCTTCAAAGGAAAATTCATATTATCTCTGATGGCTGTCAAAGTTAAGCTTGATTGTCTCTCTGAGTTTTCAGACCAACCAGAATGGAGTTTAAACGACAAAGAAAATACACATACATAAATACATACATAAAAAGAGACCTCAGAAAGTCATTATTAGAGAGAGAAAGTGCTGAGAGATGGAATAAACTTTCAATATAGCTAATGCAGTTAAGTAGTATAAATGTATTTAAGAAAAAATAATTATACAGTTGGGGAGACTAATAAGTTAAAGATATTAATCAAGTCTGGGATTCTGTGTAGCCAGATGTCCTCTTCAAAAAGAAATATTACTTTTATTAATGTCACTATTGGTTTTTTTTCTTTAATGTGCCAAGATGCCAGCTTCATATTATCAGTTTCCAAGACAAAAGTATTTCTATCATGATGTGGGAATGATTCACTGAAGACAGTGATTCCCAACAGTGATTAACTTAGTGGCAACATGAGATGAACAGGAATAAAGCCACAAAGCCTCCCTCTACTCATATACATGAAAGAGTATTTATGGGTCTGCGCATATATGTGTGTGTGTATACATACAAAGCATATATGTTTATCTTTTAAACAGATGTTCATGACAATAATGATGTCTGTCCCAGCAGAATGGAGAGCATAATTTTTCACGTCTGAGCAACTTTGAAGCTTAAGAAAGCATAAGCTCCAGCTGAAACTTTCCTACAATTAAAGTATTTCTCCTGTCTTCCAATTTGGTTGTCCCATGTCTGATAATGCCCGGCTTCCTGCTGCACTTTTTATTCTGCCAGAAAATGGTTAGGATTTTCCTCCTTTATTTGGCCAAGCCTGTTTTACAAAATTCTAGAAAACCTAATTAACTGTTGGACACCTTCCACTGCAAAATTTAGTTGAAACTAAGCAATTGACTCTAAAGATTTAGATGTGATTATCACACAGTGTTATTTCCATAGGAGATGAGACTGAAAAATAAGAAATCTTCTATAGACACAATTGGGGTACAGAGGGAACACTTCAGATAAAAATGTCCAGAGAATAATCCATGTTGATGCTTCTCATACACCGGTTTTTATTTGCGGACCTCAAAACATCTCCTATCAGCATAGGGGAAGCGTATATAAGTGTGTATACACATATATACATGTTTATATATATAAAAATATATATGTATAAATGTATATGTATATGAATACAGATATATAAACACACACAGACATATGCATAAGAAGTAATATATGTGAGAAGCACAGTAGTTCAATAGACAAAATATTTGTCTACTAGATGGAAGGGCACATAATCTTTTGCAAACTCTTGTGCAGGCGTTTTTACACAACCTTTTGCACAAAAAATAAACACATTAAACGAAATTTTGACTCTGGTAGTAGAAACAATTGTATGGCGGGATTCCACCTTTGAGTTTGACACCTGCCTAGACTCTCTTTCTATGTTTTTTCTAGTAGATGTGGAAGCACAAAATCATATGAATCTGAAACAGAAGATTTTTGGGTCTGTATGAAAGCTTTGGATCAGCAACCGCAATATGGAATTTCACTGACTTCGTGAAGTACTGCAAACCTTTAACCTATATATATTCTACTCTTTTGAAATTCAATATGCATTGCCAATGCAAAAAATTCTGCATTTGAGTGGATCAGTTTTAGAACTGGAGTTCAGCCCCTCCTTGAAATCATGCAATTAAAAGTGCAGATGACAGAAGTATACAAAACTATGACTAATGTAACACAGCAGAAAGACTAGAGGCTAATTCTGTGCAATTTGGTGATGAGACTAAACAAACAGACATACTTTTTCACTGTGTAAGTAATTAGATCATAGAAATCTTTGCCTCAGGAGATTATAAGTTTATAAAGGCATTGAAAAATTAGAACTGTCTGTGGGGGTGGGAGGGGAAAGTTGGTTAAAAGCCTACTAAATATGAAGAAGGAAATACATTCCCAGTGTGGGAAAACCCACCTTGGAAGAAGATGGGTGCCATCCCAAGAAGTGTCACCATGTATTGAGCTGAATGCATACACTGCCCTTAGTCAACAGATCTGCTGGACCCACAATTCTGGGTTTAATTAATCCTTGCTTCAGCACAGAAAAACGATTCTGGTCTTAAATCTGTTCTTTTTTGTACATTCTGACTGAGGCACGACAAGTTGATTAAGAATTAGACCATTTTCATTATAGTTCATTATTTTATTCATTAAATATCCAATTATAAGATAGAGTTTGACTTCTGCCAAATGGAAAACAGGGGGTGTTCCTTTAATTTATTTTTATTAAGACTCCTAAAGAGATTTCTCTTCGCAAAATTAAAAGTAATGTCTCCTGAAAATGATTTTTTGATCATTACAACTAATATTAGTGCTATATTTTCATAATAAGACTTGGCAAAAAAGGGTTTGCATCATTTTCCCTAAGCAGTTTTCTGTGTCATATTTGATTAAAAGTACTATACAGAAGTTTTATGGACATTAGTTGGAAAGAATGTTGAGATAATCTGTTTATTAAAACCAACATACAGCACTAAAATGTATTTTAAAGGATAGGAAGGAGGGCCCATAATTCTTTTCCATTCTAAAGTGCACTTTTTAAATGTGTAATAGATTCTGAAATAGCTTAATCTCTTGACAAAAACTCTATAAATTACAACACTCTTCTAATGATCACAGAGTATTTCTTTCACTCTCAGGACATTACCACTCTAGTGGGAATTATGGTCACACTTTAAGAGGATTTGATTCAGTATTAGGGCAGCAATTGTGTGTTAATTAAATACCAATTGATTATTTAAAAATGCACGTGCTGAGTTTTAGTGCATTTGTATTAGGTCCATAATCTGTAGAACTTGATTACAATGTTTTGAATGATAGATTACAGGCACTGGTGTAGCAGAAAATGTTTGAGTGATGCTGAAAAGTGAGCTGTTTGATGTTCAAGGACACCATTGCAGAAGTGGGTAAATGGATGTTCTCTATTAAGCCATATTTATCATGATTGTGATGCTTAATGCAGTCATCTTAAAGCTTAACCAGGTCTAAGGGCTTGGTTTGCTTTGGTTTTCCACCGCATGAGCAAGCTACCATACTTTTCTTTCTAAAGGAAGAAATATATTTGAAGAAAAGGTGCAATTTCTGTCTTCTCACGCCCTGGTGATTACACACACTGGGGCAAATAGGAGTTTCTCAGAAAGGTAGGTTTATGCCGTATCCTATGTTGAATGTCCAGGAAGGACGAGCAACGGTTCTTTGCTTTTTGTAAACATCAGGTCAAGCGCCGTTTATGAAATCTGATCCATACCCACTTGATCAGAGACTGGATAAAAGTCTTGGCTTCACAGGAAAATATAGCCATTTTATGACAATCGGCAAGGTTTCTGCTGGTGATTAGTTTACCAGGGGCTACACTGGGAGAGAAAAATTCATCAGGCGTGGATTCTGCGTTAAGGTGTGAGCTGTAGATCAGACTGAAATCCTTTCACGCTTTCATCACTTTGCAGAACTCTGTGATTTTGGAGTGGTGTGTTTGCTGAGTCAGCATGCTTTGTGTGAGGATGTGAAAGATGCTTTTACCAAGAAGAACAGATAAAACCAAGAGATTACAGAAGGAAACTAAATGGCAGCATGCAGCAGTGCTTGCAGAATAGGTATTATTCCAGTAAAAAAATGCTTCTGATTTTAGCATCTTTCCAGATTAGATACGTACAAACAACTCATTCAATCTATTTAAATAAATATCCACCGAAACAAAACAGAAGAAAGACAGAAAATTCCTTTGTATTTTTTCTAAATGGACTTTTGTTTTCTATGGTTAGAACTTCAGGGTTTGAATATATAAGTGCCTTAGACTAGGGGGTATTATAGCAGGAATGAAAATTACTCTAATACCATTTGGACAATAGCAGCTGTTTTTATCTGCTGTGCCAGATTTATTTTTGGCACCATTCCTGCTGTTTCCTGTGTGCATACTCAGTGGGGGTGAGGATATCAAGACTGGGCTTGTGTGAACGGTCATTGCCAAGGTTCTGCCTTTCGATTGAAAAGGAAGAAAAAGAGAGCATAGATTTGAACAGACACTGGGAAGACAATCTCAAAGGGTGAAGTTCTCTGTTTACCAGCAGAATGGCTGTATAACAAACAGACAGTGGCAGTCCAGGCTTTGGCATGCAGGTCTGCCAGCATCCTTGTTCAGAAAAGATCAGGGTTGTGGGTGAGAGGCCAGAACAAATCTTCACAGTCATAAATCCTGGTATCCTGGGCTCCATTAGGAGGAGTGTTGTCAGCAGGTCAAAGGAGGTGATCCTTCCTCTCTGTTTAGCACTGGTGAGACCACACCTGGGGTGCTATGTCCAGTTCTGGGCTCCCCAGTACAAGGAAGATATGGACATAATGGAAAGAGTCCAATGAAGGGCCATGAAGAAGATGAAGGGACGGGAGTATCTCACCTGTGAGGAAAGACTGAGAGAGCTGGGACTGCTCAGTCTGGAGAAGAGAAGGTTCAGGGGGGATTTTATCAATGCTTATAAATACCTGAAGAGATGGTGCAAAGAGGAAGGAGCCAGGCTCTTTTCACTGGTGCCCTCTGGTGACCAGTGGCCAGAGGCACACGCTGAAATGCAGGAGGCTCCATCTAAACATCAACACTTTTTACTGTAAGGGTCACTGAGCATTGGAACAGTTTGCCCAGAAAGGTTGTGGAATCTCTATTCTTGGAGATATTAAAAAACTATCTGTTCACAGTCCTGGGCAACTGGTTCTAGGTGACTCTGCTTGAGCAGGAGGGTCATCTGCAGATCACATACAGACGTCCCTTCCAACTTCAGCCATTCTGTGATTCTATGATATAGTCTTTGGCTTTCCTCTTGTAACTACCAACAAAGACACCTGTGGTAATGGACAGAGACTAAATGTTAACATTTCACATATAGGACACTGAACAGATGACTAAATTCAGTCACCAACCAGCAGAACTTAATTTAGGAAAATAGCCAGAGGTTTCAAGGTCTGTACTGCCATCTTCTCTGTCCCAAGTCACTTCTTGTCTTCAGCAAGGGTGCCAAGCCCTCTGCTGACCCCACATTGTCCTCTCTGTCCCATGCTCTAAGAATGACAGGCTTTGCTTTCCACAGACTTTAATGGGCCAGACTGTGCACTCAGATAGCAAGCAAGCTACAGTAACTCATGAATACTTCTGTACACCACCACACATCAATGAGATGTTTTGAAGTCAATTATTCTTCTGCAGGAAAGGAAGGCACCTGCTACCCTTTTATTTCAGAAGCAACATCCTAATTGTCAGCTGTTTTGCTACCTCCTCCCTCCCCTTCTCAGAGGCACCAAGGGAGTAGAAATTCCTACACTAGCCAGTCATACCTAACACGAACATATGAAGCTGTGCAAGAATGCAGAGAGAATTTTGTACCTCCCTGTTTCCCAGCAGGACTGCATCTGACCCTGCTAAATTCCAGCCTTCGGTAATTCAACTGTCAGATCATGGATTTTTATTTAAGGTCATTGACCCTTCAGAAAGACCACAGAAATTGTTGAGTATGCTGCTTTCTTTGAAAAGGAAGTCTCCGATTTCAGTATATGTTACTCATTCATAATCATTGGAAAGCTGAAGGAAAGTCAGTAAGAGAAGGCTTGATTTTTGTGTAAATGTTTTGTTTGTTTATTTTTAACTTCAATGTTCTTCCTTTCTTCCTCACAGCTCTCCGTCAGTATTATATATAACTATGTGACTGGGTGGAAAAATAGTAGCTAAAGGTATGTAAAAAGCCAATTGTGGTGTATATCTTATTCTACTCACTGGGTACAAGACAAAGCTCCACTTGAAACTTTGGAAATTGGGTATTATCTCCGCTATTCAGTAGTGAACAATAACAGGTTCTTCATATTGCAAGATAAGCACAGAAAAAACCTGAGAAGCTCTTTATCAGTGAAAAATACTCTAAGAACAATACATGCACATTTGGACAGAAATGGAGAGTGATTACATTTTGACTAAAGCTCTCAAATCCTTTAGAAAAAAAAAAGAAAAAAAAAAGTGAAATAAACATATTCTACCAGCAAAAACAGTTTAATCATATATGCTGCAGAATGCTGTTTTGTGGTCGCAGTGACCAGTTTGCAAGGAACAGATTTCTTTGATAAATAACTGTAGAGATAAAATACTGTTTCTTTGTGTGGAGCTTGTTAGTCATATCCTGATGTGTCACTGATGGCTCAGAGAGATGAAGAGAAAAAGAAGGGAAACATGGTTGATTGAACAGGTAGTTGTTCACAAAATTCTATATACGCACATATGCAAACTTCTGTGCACATATACATTTACTCAAAGATATATATACACAGGCAGTTATACTAAATCTATTCTCCATGAGAGAAGAATGATTTTCAATACAACACAACACAGGAAATACTGAACAATCTGTTTACCTCTGAAACAACAACAGAAGATAAAAGAAACCCAGCCTCCCCACCCCCCAAGGTATTAAATTATAATGCATAGTATTATATAAGAATACTGTGCACAGTTAAGTAAACATAAGACTGAGCAAATTTCCTCAAGTGAGAAAAAAGCTATTTGAAGATTTTACCTTTTTTTAACTGGTCAAGGTGCGGTCAGTAGAAGAAGCAGGAATGCTCTGAAAGGAGTAATGAGATAACAAAAGGAGATAACACTTGAAAGAGCACCCATTCTGTGTGAAGCACACTATTCTGCTTTTGTTGTGAACTCACTGACAGACACACGTGTAAGCCAGTTAGGCTAGTATTAAAAAGAGGGTTACACGTAGGGTGAGGGGTCAAAAACCACATCTCCCCTCCAGCTTCTTATTCTGAGATTTGAGACAGTTATAGATGAACTAAAAGCTCCTCGCTTTCCTCATGAAAGAGGTACATACAGTTGTGGTGGATGGGGAGGCCAGTGAATGAAAATATAGCTGTTAATGTCAGCTAAGAAAAAGGAAACATTCTGCCGCTGATTCAGCAGCTTTATGTCTAATTTAAAGTACACCAGTACTTCAAATACTCATTGACTTCTGCATGACTAAAACTTTTGAAATCCAAAGTAATCGGTTAATAGCTTGCCAAATTGGAGCTTGAAACCTTGACACTGGTTGGGTATATTTTGTGTTTGTATACATATATTTATATCCTTTCCTTCCCTAGGAAAATGATTTTTAAAGAATGAATTTCATTGTCTTATTTTATTAAGCCTATTCTGAATATAACTTATTTTAAAAAAGGATTCTCCAACTCACCCACCCAAGCATCATAGACTGGGCATCTCATTCTCACACTGCATATCATGAAGCACACTATGATACATCAATTCGTATATCAAAATTAGAGAGGAATGATTCATAGCAGATTGAAATTTTGGATGGCTCATTTTCCATGTCTGTGGTTTGCAAAATGGGGACAAGCAGCTCAAAAAACTGCAATTTTCTCTGGCTTCTTTTGTGCTTAAGGTAGCAAAGAGTCAGCAAACATGGGGAACATCCTAATTGCAATTCTTCCAGTATTCACATGTACACCTTTTTTCTGCTCTTAGCCAGTGGTCCAGATATTCTGCCAGAATTACTTCTCCCTCCAGACATGGTTTTCCTTTCTTTCCACCAAGCAGTACATTATTCTTCCTTCACACAGCTAACACTCAGCTTCAGCTCTAGTACCAGGCTCCTCCACCCTTAATAGATTGCAAACATAAGTTAGACATTCCTGGCTGAACCCATTTAGGTATTTATCAGCTTGCCTCCTGATATTGCAGGCACATGTCTGAGATCTTAAACTCTGTCCACAGGCTCACTATACTGCTTGCCTGGCCCTGTCAGAAGTCAAGTATTTAAATATAGCCTTAATCTACTCCATTTTAAGCCACAGCTGGAGTCCCAAAATAGAAAAATGTGAAATAATGAAAACCTACCAACTATTGCTGAATTATTTTTGAGTGAAAATTCAGGCTTGTTTTTTTTCTTCTACAGGTCAGATCAACCATCCCCCAATGCAAATACAAAAGTCTTAAAAGCACAGTGGTGTGTCACCCAGTGATTCACCATTCTGCAAGTCAGAACTAAAATAATAATTTCCTAAACAGGGAAGTACCATCATGTGATATAAGAAAAGCTTACATTTTAAAAATATACAGGAAAGGATGCTTTTTCAAAGGTTTACCAGTCAATACCCCCAGAGAAGTTGCTTAAATAAAACTGCAGTTTGTAAGTCTATGCTAAATGTTTGCCCTGAGGCCTTATTCCAATCCCATTGATGCTGATGGAAGCAGAACCCACTGAGGCAGAAATAGCAGGCTGGAGTAGCTAAACTTCAGCTATTCAGCTATGCTGAAATTCACAGCCTTTTGCAATCTCTTACTACTGCAGAAGGAATGAGGCTAATCAAGTCTGGGCTTTGCCTGTTCTTCGTGCTGTCAAAGTCTTCCTAACTCCATGTCTAAATATTTTGTACTTGCTAACATCTGCTAACATCTCTTACAGTCCCCAAACCAAGAAGGTCTGACAAATAAAGCACATCAAAAGCATGAGAGAATCTACCTTGATGCTCAGGACAATGGTTCAGTCTCATAAAGGATACTAAAATCTCTTTGTGAGTTAGCATTGCCTTCCCTATGCCGTGTCCTCTTAATGCCTTCCATATTAAGCTAGTGCTTGATTTATATCATGAAGCATTACTCTTTATATCCTTCTTTTTTTTCATCTTATCTAAAGATGTTCTCATTATCCATATAAATGCCTGTTTTTCTTTCTGAACTCTATGTCTCAGTGAAATCTTATGGCAGTGGGTTTGACTGATTAATTATGCATTATATAAAAAGATACTCCCTTTTATCAGTTTGAATTTATTTCCTTTCAGTTTCATCTACTGTCTCGTTATTCTTGTCTCATGATGAAGGGCAAGTAAGTTTATCTAGGTTTAAAATCCCTTCGTATCACTTACCCTCGATGTGCACTGTTACTGTATCCCCTTTACATATTGTAGCAAGGACCTCAATATAACTTGATCCTTGGATGTCACTGGCTTTCATTTTTTGTTTTTCAGAGCCCTAAAGGCTTTCTACTGCATACACAGACCCTGGTTAACTGGATTATCACTGTGTTCCTAATAAAGATGTTCTGCAGATATTTAGAAGCAATCCCAGGACTGCAGGATCAAGGACTACCAGCTAAAATCCATTGTTTCTACACTGACCTCTGATCAGTGTTCAGTGCTCTGCATATTAACTTGATTTCTGGAAGCCGTGCTCATTCAATGTCGAAGTTTACATTGCTGATCAGCTCTAATTAGCTCTTCTCCAAACTATTCTTTTTTACTCTCTTCTCATCTAGAAGCTTTCGTGTGGTTCATTTCCTTCACAATTCTTTTGCCCTTTGCATAAGTGTTCTCTGTATGCACAGAGCAACTACAAGGAGTTAGGGTTCGTTAGAGCCTACCTCCCTTCCATCTCACTTGGCACAGCCATACAGCATGGGATAATGCACACTTACCTGTGCAGTCATCCCTCCTTCATCCTTAGGGTTCATATATTCCTATTCTGCTACGCTTTCATTTTTCCTGATGAGAAGATAAGCAGATTAACTATACGAAAGCATAAACCTGATGCGCACTCATAAAAGGCTCTCTTTTAACAACAGAAACTTGAAGCTGGTGTGCACACCTCCAGGTAGTGATAGCTAACCTTAAACTGTCAGCAGAACCAACGATAACTGTTTGCCTCTATTTCACTAATTTTGGTTAGGCTGTAACTTGAGCTGGGCTCAATTAAGTAGTGCACAGGAGGGTCTGGTTTAAAACTCATTCTGTACTACTTCTCATTTATTAATCTCGGCTGTTGCCCAGTGTGGCTACATTTCCATGTGTGTAATATCAGTAGAAGTGTTTACCAACGGTCAGAAGGTTGTATGGAAAGAATCCCTCTCAAGGACAAAAAGGTTTCCTGGATTTTGTCACAGCAAAAGGAATGTAGACGGCAGCCTGTCCTAGTCACCTGGCTATGCAATGGACAGTCCAGCTCTGGGAAAGATTCTGGTTGAGGAGAGCAGAAAGTAAAGTTTAAAAGCTTTGACCACATGTATTTGAATATAAATTGCATTTAGTGTAATCAGAAAAAAAAAATTCTTAACAATCTGATTAAAATTTCAGTGTTGATTGGTCCTGTATGAATATTCTCATACAATTTAAGCTCCATCTTATTTTTTTGCCATAGCTCAAAAGTAGTTTATGACCGTATTAAACAATACCCTTGTGATACAGAACACTGAAGGAGAAAACTCATAGCATCTTACTATTACAGGACAGATCATTTCCTCCTAACATTAGCTTTGTGCCTTATCACCAGAGCTGTTCATCTGACTGCATGACTGCGGTGGAGGGGAAGAAAGTACAGAAAAGAGCATGATAAAAAGCAAATCCTCGCCCTGTTGAAACCATCTTGCTGTGGTTTAATTAGAGGATTTCAGGAAGCCCCAGATTAGTAAATGGAAATCTTTGTGATTTGCCTTGGTAATTATTGGAATGAAATTTCAGGAGCTGAGATAATTCCCAAGGGAAAGTGCATCTGTGCACTTCAAATTAGCTGCTTATATGCTCACTTAGATTCTTTACATGCCTTCCAAACCATGCTGGCATATTTAAAAGGTATGCTCAGGTTGACAGATCTAGAAGGAGGAAATCTTTGGTAGATTACCTTGGCAGAAATTTACCCTCAGTGTTTCATGTAGAGTGTTTTCCTCCTCCTAGAAAAGATATCCCAAAGGAATTCAGCTCTTTCTCCAGGGATATCTGCCTAAATCCCATGAAATCAAAATTAGGAGAGAAAAGTGTCTTATTTGAGACCCTCAGCCTCTCCTGAAACAATGTACACCTGGCAGCCCTGGCTCTCTTCCCAGGCTGTTGTAATTTCGACCCAATGTATGAGTAGCAGGCTGCTTCAGTTTAAGGTTTAGTGTCTTGAACCTCATAGGACTAACAAATGGTGTAGATGCTATCAGAAAACGGGAGGCTTTAGCTTCTGAAGGCACATAGCTTGTGCTTCCAGCTCTAACCACTTTCAGGTATCAGATCATGAAGATACGGCTTTTCTACTGTTTTATTTGAAAGGGTTTACAGCATCCCTTATGCTTCTGAGCTAGGACATCTGACTTTACAATTAGGGGTATTCAAAAGTGTTTCTATAAGCTTGGTGCTTTTTGTTTGTTTTAACTTTTAAAATCCTTCCTTATTATTTACTTATTTGAAAAGTTACCATAAAATACTAATTCTCCAGTATTTACTTCAGTTTTATGACAGTATCCAGCTCTGAAAAAAAGAAGCTTGGCTGAAAAATTACATATATTTTAAACAAACTTCTTCAGATCACTTTTAGAGTCGCTGTGGTGTTTCCATGTGAAGGTGCCAGCTGTTAAATCGATGTCGACAAATGCATCAATCTGACTATGAGGGTTACCCTATTGCCCAGGTACACAAGCACCCAGGGCTTTTTGAAATATCTCAGATAATTCCTCTGGCTTCCAGAAGCCCCTCCAGAAGGGCATGCATGAGTTTCTTGTAGTCCAATGTTGTATCTGCCAAGCCTCGGTAGCTGTCTTGGGTTTTCTTATGTGATTTCAGTGGTGCTGAATGCTTACCTTGAGTTAACTGAATTCCTTACTGTGCATCACTGGAATCTGGGTTGTGAACTCCTGCTGAGGCCTTTTTAAGATAATACATCTTCAAAAATCTCCACCAAAATCTGTATACCCCACTGTCCCTTGTTTTCCATATAGATACAATTAAATATTGGCGTGTTCCATATCCCACAGGAAGTGCAGGGAACATGAGCATTCCTGGCTGCACTCCTAGTATAGCTCAGCCTCAGTCTTGAATTCATAAATAAAAATCCCATGCAAATTAGCTCATTTATTTGCAGTCAGGATGATGCTGGCACTTGTCATAATCATGTATTCTACATTTATTTCTATCTCTCAGCTAGCTTTTTTTTCCCCCAACTATTCATATTTTTATCTCCTGTTATTTATTATTTTATGGTGTAGTTCAGCTTGTCCGTTACTGTAGCCAAAGCTGAAACTATAGCATTCAAATAAATCATCTTTCTCATCTTCTCTCTTCTTCCATTTTTGAATAAGAAAACAAACAAACAAAAATGGTCTTCTGATCTTCTGTCTATTCTGGAAGAGTCTCTCTTAGTCTGTGGAAGTGAGATGGATTCTTTTTCCCCTTTTCCCCCCCTTCCAAAATTCCATTAATAAACTGTAACTTAGATGATGGGCAAGGAAAAGCTTTGATATAGGGATAGTGTCAACACACCTGGAGAAGCCCATACAGAAACTTAATTTTCCTTTTGGCTAAAATACAAAGTGAAGTAATAGTTATTATATCATAGTACTTTAAAAGGTTGGTTCATGATCATTATTCAGCCATTTTATGCAGCATGAATATCTGAGTGAAATGTCTTGACACAATTCCTAGTCAATGACAAGTCTGGGGTCAGGGATAAAATTGCCATAGTACAATTTGCTCCTGCTGACTGAGATATAAGTGTATTCTTAAAAAGAAGCAGCCTCTTACAAAGTGTGTTCCCTTTAAACTTCTTCAGTTTCCAGAAACATAAGCAATGTTTGATTGTGTCTAAGACTGAGGGTTTCCCCTCTTTTTCTTTTCGCAGATCAGCTTAAAAACTTCAGCTCCTACACCAAACTGAAGTACTGTGTTCGTAGCAGCCAAAGCAGAAACACATTGGTAGGAGGTGATGCATCAAGGCTATGAAATCTGGCCCCATCTCAGCTAAGATGCTGCCATAAAGAAAAAGGTCATCTGAACAACGGAACAGGAAACTGGTCCAGGCACACAAAGTCCATCATGCTCAATAGTTGTCCCTCTTTTAGCCTTGAACACTTGATTTACACTCCTGCACTTTCCCCAGCTCTGAAAAATTCATGTTTGCAAAGCATTTGGGAGATAAAAGGGGTAATAGGAAAGTTCTGTATTATCACCATCGGTCTTCTATTGACACCTAAATTAGAACAACAGAATTTACTTCAAAAGATATTTTTGTTTATCCAAAAATGATAGCCTCAAATTCTCTGTGCTTTTCATTAGATAATGAAAAATACCTGGGAAAAAAAAGGGAGATAAAGGTCTGGAAGAGAAAAGAAAAAAAAAAAAAAAAAAAAAAGGAAAGCATTTAGCATATAGAGGAAAAGTCTGGAGAAAAAAAAACACTACAAAAAAAGCCCAACAAAACAGAGAACAAATTTAGAAGTGAATCAGGGGGTTTTTAGGCATTAATCAGTACATGCTGAGTATAAATGCAAGGCTACACTGGCTCTATTTTATGAAGAACAAAATCATAGCATGCATTTTTATGGTTTGACCTAATTGCTGCTTTGCAAATAGCTTCCTTATCACAGAAAGCTAAGGGAATGTGAACATGCTTGTAGACCTTTGTTCTTTTATTGAAAGATTTATGTTGCTAACCTTCAAACACTGGGTGATATATGGGTTCAGATCTTTACTGACAAATTCCAGGCTCCCTGAACTCTAAAAGTAGGAATGCAGGTATAACAGCACATACAACTCACTTATCAGATTTCTCAGCATGAGGAGAACTTAAATAAAAAAAATCAGAAAAGGATATCAAATCGCTGTGACCTATAACCACCCCTGAAAGCTAAGAATGGACTTGATCTGTGTGTGCTTTGTCTGACATGCAGAAACTGCTAACCAGGCAGACAAAAGAACAATAGCATATAAAGAAAATATTCCAGGGAGATTATATTTCAGATATGAAAGACAAGATAATTTAAGATAAGCATAAGAGGCATTAGGGACATCGTTTTTCTGGTTAGGCAAAAATACAACATTCTATTTAGCAGACAAAAGCCACAGAGAACTGATGCATTTGGGAAACTCTGATCCTTGTAAATTTGTATTAGAGCAGACTAAGGAAGTAAATGAAGCCAAGCTATCAGCAGTCTTAAAAATCAAATGTGCAAGTAAAGCAGTAAGATCAAGTAAAGGTCAGATTTTATGGCAAAAATCAAGGATTAAATCATGGGAGCTGTCATCACTGATGGTCTCATATATTTCCTTTTTAATACAAAGCGTGGTCATGGAGTGTGTTTCTGTGGTAACAGGAAAGGCTGACATCAGAATTATGATGTAAATGAATGGATCCTCATATACCTTGTGATTCACAGTCAGTGAAGGATGCGCATAAGGAACTTAGATGTAACTACTCCAAGAATATCATTTAAAAGAACAAAGAAGAAAGGGTCTATGCTCTGACAGAGGGCTCTGCACATTTTTTGACAGGATAGCAATAATGAGAGCAAAGCAAGCTGTTCTCTTGAATGTTTTCTTTTTCATTTTTCTCCCCCCATCTTTTGCCTTTACTTCCTGTTCTGCTGTCTTTCAAAGATTATACAGTTAGGTTTAAAATATTATAAATAAAGTTGAATTAGATTACTTGATAAAAGGAATGGAATATTGATTCTGGGTAAAGGGGTCTATTTTTAATGCAAGTTTCTCCATATCAATAACTGTGTATCAATAACTGTGTTGAGTGCAAAGCACATTCCTATAAAAGTGAGGACAAAATGTCCTTGAAAGTATAATAAAGTTGGAAATGGCCTAAGGACTGGTACAGAGATGATGCTGGTTTTCACTTGGAAAACCCATCTTTCTATGCTTGAACGAACTTGTGTTTGTTTGCATCTCCTCTTTCAAGCCAGCTGTTATGTGCAAAATGTAACTCTGAATGAATGACATTGTGGGGTTCTGTATTTGTTTTCTCTCAGTGACTTCTGGATCAAATGCATATGGGTTACAAGTCCAAAGATGATTTTCTGGTTGCCAGAGCTCTGAATTAATTCTGGGATCATAAAATTAAGCATTGTTCTTTCTAGGCCCATATGAAATGTTTGCAACAAAATGCCAAACATGTCAAAAGCACAGGTCGCTGCATTTTCAGTTGATCTTGCTTCCATGGTCTTGTTTTCAATTAGAACTGCAATGATGTTATTTTCTTCAATGTCAAGACTCAAGAGTGGCGCAATACTTAAAATAGAAAATGAAAATGTATGAGAATAATACCAAAAATCTGTTATTTTGAAATGTAAGATACTCAAATGCAGATCTGCCCTTTTATTTTTACTGTGGAAGTTTTATGCATGATCTAATAAAAGCTAGTCTTTTCACAAAAATCCACAAAGTATTTAATAAAAATGTGTTGAATGTTTTCATATTTTAAAATTGTTTACTTTTTTCTGATACTTACCTTTTTCATTTGTTTATAAAAAGATCTCTGACAAAGATTCTCCAACTGGACTTTTGATGAAATTTTGTTCAGTTGTGGCTATGGCATAGAATTAATCTTGTCCACTATTCTGGCTGTGTACTAATTCTGTATATGTAACATCTGTTTTGGGAAGCCTGAAAAAAACTATGAATATGTCCCGGCAAAGAAATCAGATATGTTTTAACTTACTACCTCTACATGTTCACATGACCCCTTCTGACAAAGGAGACTGATGCTATGGCTGCAACAGAAGGCCCAGTCCAGAAGTTTCTTCTGTTAAGGAAGTCTTTTGAACCCAGAACAGTTCAGTGAAGCCTTGCAGGGACACTGCAACTAGTCTATTCAGAAAAAGCTGGAGACTTCAGGTCTGTATTTTAAATAAAAATGTGTCATAGACCCAGACGAGCAGTGCAGGAATAAATGTGAATATGCTGAGTAAGTATGCACTGGTTTTACTTTTAATTCTTCTTCCAACTGTAGCAACACTTTTGTTTCTTAAACTCCATAGATCTTTCTGAATAGAAGAGGGGTTTTGCCATTTACATTCATATGAACTTTCAGATTAATTAGCTTTAGCCATGGTTACACCTTGCTGTTTGTTTTCCTCCACGAGTCCAAGAAGTCAAAATTCAGTCTCCTACACTAATGTTCAGGCAAACTATTTCATATTTGCACATGAAAGAAGGCAGCTTTGTTTACATGCACTACAGTGAACAGAAAAATGGAAGCAAAATCACACAGCTGAAGTGAACAATTACCACCACGCAACAGAATTCTCATCCAGTATGTGCACCTTAAACCCTTGGACTAAAAAGATATTGCAAAAGAAATCCATTGAGGAAGTTCAGATAATGACCACAGTGGGGGAGATCACAGGGTCTTTTCAGGAATTCCTTGAATCAAGACAAAAATATTCTATTTATCTAGTAAATTACTCATCAAGAAGAGTTCAATTTGAAGAGGAGACATTCTTCTCACTGTTTGAATGTTTTCCAGAAGGACCAAACGTAGATAACTTGTGGGTGTGTGATGTCTGAAGTTCTTGGGAAATGCTGACACAGTTTTTTTCTTATTTTTTAAGTGAGATGCTGAGATTTACTACATTATTATTTTTCTTAAATAACATCAAATGCCACCAATGACTATGACAATTAACAGTGAGTTGCACAAAGGAGAAATTGCGCAATGGTCAAGGATCCTCAGGATGATGAAGAAACCATCCTAAATGAGTCCCACCGTAGGCACGTCACAGCAGCAACTTGGCTGATATCCTCACCATGCAATATTTCATCTTTATATATCAGTGTGGATTAGACTAGAAGAATCTCTCTACAAAGACCTTGAAACTGATTTGAACAATCAGAGAGCAGCCGCTAAGTTTATGAAAAACGGTCCTCAAAACCACACTAAAACTAACTTCATGCTTTTCTCTACCAGGCATCTTTAAGAGGGCAGTCAAAAATATCTTCTCACTGCATTTACACTCATTTTATCTGTTATGTTACATATAGAGATGTGATGAAAAATCACCATCTATTTATACGCAAGCTGAAGAAACATGCTTTGGCCATGTACTCTAAAAGCAGCAGATGCCATCTGCAATTAAAATTATGTAAATATATTTTGTTGAGAAACAACTATAGAAGCACTTCTAGAAGCATTTTTGATGACATTTCATAATGAAAGAATGTGGGGCCTCGATATCATGTATTTTAAGGTTAGTTCTGCAGTCACATTGTCCTGTAATTTCAGTGAAAAATAGAGAAAGTATTTATTTACATTCATTTATTATAGCTGTAACTGTATATTTATAACAGGCTGATAAGAAACAACTTTGTGTTGGATGACTATGCCAATTAAGAATAACTCAGTTATCAACCCCTACTGCATAAAGCAAGAACCAATGAAATCCTCTTTTTCTAAAAGGGAGATGGGAGGAATTATAATCCCACCACAAAATTTTCTCTTCAAGGAAATTTCACTTTCCTAGTAGTCAGCTTTAAATGGAGGACGTCGAAGCATGCCCTGAAGACTAACATATCCACACTGTTTCAGAAGAGGAAGGGAAGATGAGTTTCAAAAAAAACAATTCAGCAAGAAAAAAACCTTTATCAGTTTCCTCTCTTGTATTCAAAACAAAATTCCATTTAGATGCCCATGCTATTTTAGCAAAGGTTTATACCACTTTCATTATGACTGTAAGGGAATGCCTGCTACCAGGTTGGTGTTGCTTAAGTTGGATCCTTTATAGCCCATAAAACAATAGAAAGTATTGAAATTGCAAGGAAAAAGAGCCTTCCACTTCTGCATATTTTGCAAGTAAGCAAGAAGAAAAGGAAGGAAAGTAATAAAAGTACAAAAATGTTGAGAGTAAATGTTTCCAATAAAAATTTATTTCATTTTCAGTTTAAAAAAAAAATTGTTGCACATCTTTTTGCATTAGTAGAGGCTGAGAATCACTGTGTTAATCATCAAACTGTTTATTTCTCAAGGACAGAGGGCTCAAGATACTTAAATTGTACATGTTACAACCAGAAGTTAGAAACTGTAGGCAATTTCTGCATTTCACCAGTGGAACATCTTCATTACCTGTCTTCCACACTGATGAGAGATCTATCATTTGCATGATGTGCTGTTTCCGAATGAACATAGGGAGTAGTGTGAAGTAGGACACCTTGCAGCTGGCAAAGTCTTAAAGTGACAAAGTGGCCTTCAGAAATAGAGTTATAATCTCACCACATGCAAATAAGGGAAAGCCATCCTGGCTTACGCTGAAAGCTGATCATCCAACAATAACAAGAAGTAAAGCCCTGGCTATCCACACAAGTATCAAATATCAGACAGAGGCAGTTATGCCAGGTCTCCTCTAGCCAGGACCATATCACTTGTTTTATACAGAGTGATTCTGATCCAGCCACTTTGCTGTAACTTCTGCCAAACCCTGGGGGAAAAAAAAAAAAGCCTCAAACACCGATTGAGAAGAATTAGGGACATGAGGTAGGAAGGCATATTTGCACAGGGACAAAACACTGGAACTTCATTTTCCTTCTGAGTGAAATCCTAGCTTGTTTTGCCTGTGAAGGAAAAGGAGAGCATGATGAAGATCATTAGGACCCTTCAAGAATTGTGTTTAAAAAAGAGCAAATGCCCAGCACTATAATTTGAGATCTTCATGTGCTAAGTCAGTTAAAGCATATCAGATCAGTCCTGTTCATTTCCTACAGGCAAAACATTCTAGAGGTACCAGGGAAAATGTTTTCAACTTCCACAGAAGGCAACTGTTTATGAAAGTACTTCTCATCATTGATTGCCAGACAACTCAAATTTTCATGTCAACAGTCAGAGTTCCAAAAACAAATTTTCATAAGCTCTTTAAATAAAAAGAGTCCTAAAATGGTTTCCTGGAGGAATCATCAGAACACATTGTGGTTTTTAAGTAGAATTATTTTATTAAAAAGAAGAAAAAGACAGAGACATTCACTTATCTTGGTAAATCCACAATTTTAAAGTTAAGGTGGTAAAATGTAATAGCTGTCCCTACGTTTCAAAATTGTGACATCAGATTTTAATTCCAAGTTGGAAAAAGCTTAAAGTACCCTTAATTGCAAAAAGAACTTGCAGCTAAAGTCTGATATGAGGGCAATTAAAGATCAAAAATGTAATATTTCATTATTATGAAATGATATGAACCCATATGCCCAGACTCACTCGGGGTATCCTCATTCATTCCTGAAGAGTGCTTTCCCTTGGGTGCTCCCAGAACTCAAGGCAATATTGACTGTATATCAAGAATAAAAATCTCGCAAAGTTTCTTCCCAAGCCTAGAAACAAAAAGAGAAATCTGGGTGGAGTAGAAAATTAGAAGGCCCCAAGCTACAAACACGTGTCTGTTCTCAGTATGATACACAGTGCAAGCCTTGGTTTCCAGGTAGGATTCAAAAGAACCTCCTTACAGATGAAAAACTCCACCTATTTAGACAGCAATTTATTAAAACTTGTTTGATATACTTCCTGCTTCCAGTAAAAACATATCTTTTCATCAAAAAGGAGAAAAAATTAAAAAATATATACCAAATTTAGTTCTTAAATTCTATCCCTTTCAACCTGTTGCCCAGATTGACAAGTAGGTCAGCTATGAGCTGAGTGTTGCTACAAAGATTACAGAAAGGTGCACTAAAAGTGCTGTGGCTGTCAGTGCCTTGATGGCTTCAGCTCACATTATGGTTTTTAAGAGTTTTTATTAGCACTGAGCTCAGTATTTCACCACCAGCTTTTCCTCAGATGAGTCTGGCATGGATTCAGATCACAGTTCTGGTGTAAAGTTCTTTCCAGACCTCAGACAGAATGCAGTGTTTGAAAATAAATAGAAACAAATGTATTATTTGTCCCGAAAGACCTTGTTCTGCCTTGTGCAGAGGCAGACTGCTCAATCTGAATCCAATCAATTTTTCCACAATATAGCTGACAATTTTCCCCATAATCAAGAAGCACTCCAATCAGTCAGTAAATAGATTCATTCAAGGTTAACCAAACAATATGGCACCCAAGAATTGTTCTGATTGAGATTTTATGGATGCTTTGACAGGACCAAACATATGCCAAGCCTTGAAATGATTAAAAAAATATCCTAATGACTCCAGGATCCTGTCTTTGCCATGTTAGAAAAAGAAGGTATAAAGCACTACTATGTCAATACTTTAGGGAAAGCAGGCACGTAGCATTGCTAATTATGTCAAAGAGACTGTTTTAAAGCCTACCAGCCACTGGTTAAAGTGACTTATCAGAGGAAAGAAAGGCTGAGAAAAGAAGGAAACAGAGAATAAATTATTTGTAAAAGCTAGGCACACCAATAACACAGGCATACATGCTACAAGAGAAACCGAAATCATGGCAATACTTAGACACTGCTTGCCAGTGTGTTTATTCCAGTTTCTCTGTGTTCTGAGGGCTTCGTGCTTCTGTCTGGTCAGTCAGTGTTACCATCAAACTTAAACTGACTGTGCTGGTTGAATGCTGTTCTTGTCCCTCAGCATCTGACTTTTTAACTTTTTCTTTAAAAGTGGTACTCTTTGCCCCATGTGTTATACTTCATTACCACTAATGCTGTTTCCTCATTAAAGTCTACTAATGTATTCAAAAGAACATCCACTTGTCAATTTCAAAAGCAAGTATTTTTAAAATTTTAGTTGCTTTCAGTGACCAACACATTATAATATTCATTCAAAATGGGTGTCATGGATAAAAATGTAATAATGGTGGAGTCATAAAAAAGGAGGCTATATATCTGACGGTTAAGAAATTAATTCCATATTGAAATAAATAATCACAAATTACTCAGAGGAGCATCTTAAATTAATTATCCAATAGTTTTTCCTATAGTGAGAGTGGATGCTCAAATTATAATAAAATAATGTTATAATTCAAATAATTTGAGTGGCTGGGTTAGGGGGATATAAAAATAAAATAAAAAAAACCCCGGAAAATCTCAATTTCAGTTTGTTCAAAAGAGTTTCTTTTCAGGTTTTCCCTTTCCTTCCAACATAAAAAATCAGTTATTTAGATCACCTTCCTCAGGAAACAAGCTCTTAATGTTCTACGTTTGTGGGATTTTGAAATGCTTCTAAAATTTACATAATTTGTTATATTTTAAACAATTCTGTTTGAGTTTAAAGCACAACTGAAGAAATTTTGTGTGGGTCTAGATCAAAGTTCCAGAATTCAAGGTTGATAACAACTTCCTCAAATCTCTGCAGAAATCCAAAAGTTGTTCTTCCAAAATGACAAATAGCTCTGTATATATACATATGTATGTCTCTCTTTATATATATATTTATATATCTGTATCTGTATTTATACATACATACAAAGAAATTACTTTTGCTGCAAATTAGGGGGAAAATGTGAATGTGATCTATAAATATGAAGTTTGACGTAACTGTTTTACTCTAAAAACTTTTAATTATAAGTTCATCTCTAAAGCTTGTGGACAGTGAATTCAGACTATTATTTTCTCCCATCCTGTCCTCTTCTCCTGTACTCTAGTTTTGACAAGTTCTGGATCTATATTTATTACAAACATTTTGAAAACATTTGCTCATGTCTTCAATCAATTCTTGTCCTTTGCAAATATTTCTTATGGTTCTTTCAATCTTATGTATGTTCACGTTCTTTTCAAGTTGGTAGCATCAGGCTAATCAGTCTTTCTCTGGCACTTTTCCTGCATGCATTAAAAGGTGTATTTAGGTGTATGATTGATTATTAATGGCTAATAAAAGCAATAAACATTCCAGCCAAAATTCAGAAAAACAACATTTGAGGAAATAATTCTCTGCATGATAGAGATGCCAGTATTCAGTAATTTCAATCATTTGCAAGGAATCCTCCTACCCTACTGTGACCACTGGTAGAATTTGTAAACCTCATAATTATGTCACAAATAACCTTTTTCTCTTAGTCATCTTCCTTCTTTTCTTCTCCATACCTTACCTCTCATTCCATATACCAGGTATTCTTTGCAAATGCCACCAAACTTCCACCTGGAAATATAACCACCCTTTTCCATATGCTTTAATTTTATCTTACTGCTCAGTTAGCACCGCATTAAGCATATTTTACAGCAAGCCAGACTTCCTACTTTCTAATCAAAAGCAGTATAAACATTTCTCAAAATTATTAACATGTTATTGGTATGCAACCTCACTTGATTTTTCAGCTAATTTTACCCCATGATTGTGAGCTGATCAGGAAGAGAATAGATAATAATTTACAAATAAGATGGTGACTAATGTTGTTTAGAACTGAATCAGGTTCTGGGTCAGTCCCAGCAGTAACAGTCCTGCACTGCTCCTTCATCATCTGTCAATCATTTTTGCATTCAATTGAAAATAAATGAAACTGACTGCTTCTTTATAAATTATTCCACATTTCAAGATAAAATGTCATAACATTATTTTAAACTCAGAAAGCATGTGGCTACATACTATGTATAGCAGCAATTAGCATAATACCAGATAACATGAGGTGATATGCAAATAGAAGAAGAATGCAGTGTTGGCATGACCCAGCACAGCAAACTCTGACATCTGTTTGGCAATATTTTGCACGTGTAAATTCTGCAGCTCTGTCTGTTTGTGTTTAATGAACTTGTCTGGAAATTCAGAGCACCTAACTGAGAGATTATCTAAAGTAACAGCACAGCAGCAGTCTGTTTTAATTTAGGCTGTCTGCAAGCGACTGCTATGAAAATTAACAACTCTTAAGTGTGTTAAATAATCCCTGGCCTTCGTAATAATTGAGCAGGCTGAAAGAAGTCATACAACTTGTATTATCTTGGTGTCAAACACCAGCTGACTTTTTTTTTCCCCTTGTATATTGATTTGGAGAATTAAGCTGCCTCTGCTTAGATACGTCAGCCTGGAAGGATTTTAAGGATAGCAGCAAAGTCTTAGGGCTACCAGTTTAAAGGTTCCAACATCAAATGGGATTTTATTTCTCAATAATAGGCACAAACTATGTTTGCACTTCCTGAGCATCTCCAAGAGAGGGAAATTGGGGCACAAATTAATTGCTCTTCTGCCTATGTATAAGGCATTGGATCAAAGAGTGGTGGCTGAGAAATGAAGCCAGGTTTGGTTGTATGAGGTTGCCAGCAATGCTCAGTAGCCCAAAAATGTTCTGCATCTTCTGCCATCAATTGTACCTAGTAATGCTTTCCCCAATCAATTAGCTGCCCGGCACTGACTTATTAGATCAGCCATTTTATGTGCTGGAGTCAGAGAAAGAGTGTGATTCTGGCAGCAATGCATGTTTGCTTAGCGCTTACTTGGCAATATGTTATCACCTGACACTGGGGGCAATCTCACACACAGAACAGATGGGAGAAAAGAACAAGAAGAGGTGCCCCCTGGCCCTGGGAGTATCCCAGAACCTTATCAACATCAGGGATGCTGTTACGATAAAGCCAAGAAACCCCAGCTGAATCTAGCATCTTGTGGTGCTAGGCAGAGTTTACATATAAGACATGGTTCAGTAAGTCTTGCTTTCAAAGTCTTGGACAAATACTGTTGGGGAAAGTGCATGTGTGACACACACACATTCTGCGGTGTGAATGTTGAATAGCAAGCTTCAGGGAAGATCTCCATTCTGGATGAAAACACCAAAGCTTTGAACCTCTGGAAGGAATGACGCTGACAGTGCTCGACCATTGCCTGGCTCCTCCAAGATCAAAAAACTGTAAACTTCCTCAGGCATATATTAACTCATTATTCTGCAATAGCTTCTGATTGATGGGCAGTTCTGGTTTGTGTTGACTTCAGAAAAAGGGTCAGGAGGTAGTGTTGATTTTGGGAGAACTAGAGTTGAGGTGAGGATATTTCCTATTTTTTTTGGCACTGAGAAGAAGTATTAGCTTGCTTTTGCAGAACTTTGATTTTTAATTCGCTGGCAAGGTATCTAGAGACTGTAACAGCCATTAGTTATACTTTTTTTTTGGTTAGTTGAACAGAAAATGTCCAATAAATATGTGTCATGGAATAAGGAGTAGTTGAAGACATCAATTCCTGGGATATAAACACATATGTGGATGGATGGGTGACCACAGGCAGGTGGAAGAAATCCATCTTTGTCCAGTCAGTTTCCTGGATTACTTCTGTAGCTATCACCAGGCAGAGACCACTATAAATTGATGGTGCTGATGACTGAACTCTCGCTGTGGGGTCTGACCATGAGCAGAGACCTCTTGAAAAAAAAAAATATGTTTCTACCTCTTTCCTTCTATTTCAGTTCAGCAACAATTCATATCAGAAATGTTTTGTTTCTATGCTCATTGGGGAAGTTTGATAGAAATTTTGCACTTTAGAGTACTTTACCTTATATGTTCTCTGTACTTACATGACTGAAAACAACAGTCCAAATATTTTGAAATATTTGATTCTGATTATTAATAAAACAAATGGCACAAATCCTAATATTAATTCACCATAAGTAGTTCTTATGCAAGTAATCCTACTATCTTTAACGGATATCAGTCCTTTAGGGGACTAATTGAGAACATGCAGATTGCAGAAATGTACCAACGTCTGAGTACATTTTAGTGACCTTGTAAGACTGACAAAACTAAATATTTTTTAATAAAGAATACATGTATAATGGTTTCAGTGTGCAGATATTTTTTCATGCAGATATAAACACTGGCATGTTTATGGAGAAATTCATCTATCTAATGTTATCAGATAAGGTTCTGCAGTGGTCAGACTCAAGGGAAAAGAAGTATATTTCATATGAGTTGAAAAAATATATTTTGTTCCAAGAGAATATTGTCAGCATTTTTCTTCTTTTTCTTGACATGAGACTTTCTAAGTAAATGTTATTTTTCATATAATACAACCATTTCTCCTACCAACAATTTCAACAGACAGAAAATATTGAAGTGAACACTATTTTTATTCTTTCTGATTAAATCTTTTTTGGTAGCTATGTGCTGTATAGAGTAAAAGACACTTTTCAGCATTTAAAGATTCGAGCTGAACAAGCTTCATTTTATCTGTCTGTTTTTGATTTTGTTCATGGATTTATTGTCAGAGAAAAGTTCTCCCTCTTCTGATTGCATAGCCTGAGTAGGATGAAAGTTCATAAGTCATTACAGAGGGATTGCATTTTTCAAGGCAAGAGTATAAAGAAAAATAAAACCATACATTGGCTATACTCTATATAAATTAAGGAACGACAAAAACAATTCTTATCCTTTGGTATATCCATATAAGCGTAGATGAGGAAGAGATTAACGAAGTGAACCAAAGACCAAAGTACTAGCTTTTTCCTAATTGTTCTAAGACCATCGTGTTTGATATAACATGCACAGCATGACACTGGAAAGCTGTATGCCTTGCATGTCTGAAGCAGAGTGACCTTATGCTAGGAGACAAGAATTCCTTGTCTAAGTGTCCTGGAACTGGCTGGGAAAGAATCTCTTGTCTTGTTGACTTATTGATTAGTAAAGGCCAAACCTGGGAAGAAAATTTATCTTTTACTCTGCCTCAAGTCAGCAGATTCTCCTTTGTGAAGGGGAACAGTGAAATCATCTTATATTGCACATGTCAATTTAAGGCAACTTCATACATAATCCTTGTATTATGTTTCTTGAATAATTATTAAAGAGTTAATATCTTTTATTGTATCAGATTGGGCTCAAAAGTAAATAAAAGTCCTTAGGAAAGTAATAAAAAAGTATATAAATGAAGATCAATCTAGCATGTTTTTTCATGACATTTAGCACCTAAGCAAACACTCTTTCCATGTTTATGACTCTGTCCTTGAATCAAATCCAACCTCCATGCTCATTATTTCTATTCAGTCAGTTTTGCAGTCATAATAGAAACGTTCTCCATTTAGGATGGTTAAGGAAAATAAATTGTCTTCATTAAGCCAAATCAGAATAAAGCTGGTATTAGGAAAAGCATTCTAATTACAACAACAATGAAAGTTGTGAACAGCTACCCAGAGTGGCTATGGAATCTCCATCACCAGACAGATTATGTATAATTAAGAAAATTATACAAATGTTACTGAGGTGGTCTGGGTATGACTGATTCTGCCTACCATGAAAACATGGTCTAGATGACCTCCAGAAGTCTCTTCCAGCCCTGTATTTCTACAGTTACAGACCTCAACCTATACAACACAGTTCTGTAACTCAGTTAATGTCTCTAAATCCCTGTGACACATGAAGTTCCCAAATATGTTCTGTGAATTATTCGTTAACAGAATTATATTCTCTATGTCAGCCTATTAATGCAGAGGCCTGATCAGTTCCTTTTCTTCTATCAGTCACGCCACCAACCAGATCTTCCTGTATTTTACATGTATTTACTGAACACTGCATTTATTTATTTATTTATTTTCCATCCCATTTACAAAGTATGCCATTTTGCAATTGCGTGTCCTTGTCCTAAGGGCAATCTGCCTCTCTAACTTTGATCCAGCAGGAGTTTGTCATGCCACCATTTCTTTCATTTTGCATATTTCTCGTGCTTGTATCACATTACTTTCTTATGTCCTCAAGGCAACTGCCCTTTGAGGTTTGTTCTGTTCAAATGAAGCAGAGAATATGTAGCAGACAAGTAGCATCAATAATAGTGGTGGTCATAGATGGTTGTAAAAGGTAAAGACAGGCCTTCAAACGAGTTAAAAAACTAAAAGGGCTAGAGCCAATGATGACTTTGTCTTTGCTGGGCATGTTTCAGGACAAGTAAATCTTTGGTTTATGGTTGGTACTTGTTCACACATCAGCAACATTTACATGATCCAAGTTTCTGTCCACCTTGAGATAGTTTCTGTTTTGTTTCATTCCAAAATACACAGCAGAAACACCACAATCTGAAGGGATTATAGGATGATCATTTGAGTGTCCTCCCTTGCTCTGAGTAAAGGGATCTAGAATTAGAGCTACCCAGAAACTGCCTTAAACAAGTGACAAATCCTTCCTGACCAGTGACAGGAAGATGTTCACTTTACACGTGAACATGAAGGTGGCGTTTATTTGATACCTGATATGCCTAAGAACTGTTGTATTGAACCTGTTTTTGACTGCCTCTTTTTGGCTTTATTTTTGACTGCCTTCCAGATATTCCTAATCTACAGTCTTCCTGTTCTGAGGAGAACAGACATTCTGATTTTTTGATCTTCACTAGTGCGTAAGCAATTCTTATAATTACACTGCATCTCCCAGACTACCAATGTTACCTTTAGTTTGAGCTATACATTCCAAACCTTTTAATTTGACGTATGCATTCTAGAATAAATTCTGTACTTCTTTATGCTACTACATGGAAAAAATTACTTTGGCGAAGTTAGTACTCATGGATACTCATTTAATTCAGGAGATAACAAACCTAAATGCCCCTTCATTTCAGCCTAAATTGTATACATACGAATACTTCTCCATGCGTAAAAATAGTTTATAGGGTTTTAAGAACTACAATATGAAATATACTTCCTCTCCCAAACCTGTGAGAAAAAATAAAATGTGAGAAAAAAAAATCACATAATAAACAGTGATCGTATTTTTTTTTAAAGGTCTGAATTGTTTTTACTTGTACAAGGTAATATTACTGCAGTCTTGCTAACTGGAATAGTTTTGTTATTTGGATATTAAAGAATTAGCATCAGTAGCATTCTTCCCCTTGGCAATATTCTTTAAAATGCACATTGTGCTTATAAGAAATTATAAATAGCAATCTTCCAACAATAGCAAGACTTGGAATGGATCATTAGCCATATTACAATGTACAAGTCTAGATCTATTCTCCAGGAAAAAGTACTGGAACATTAATTTCGTTGAGCAACCTAACCAATGAAGCATTGGTGTTTTTCTAATGATACTGGGATAAGTTCAGACCAAAGAGAAAAGAAAAACATATTTTCTTCCTTTTTTTTTTATTGCTATATTAAGCAAATACATTCAAAGAAAATCTGATTGCAATCACTGACATTTTAGAAATACACTTTTCCTATTAGTAAAGTAACCTGCTGTTGCCAGCAGCTATCAAAAGAGGAAGTGTCACAGTTACATAGTTTTCAGACTTGTTATTTATTTCCTGAAGAGTATCATCTAGTGCAATTTCATGTCAGTGATAATATAACCAATATGTTAATAAAGCACTGAAGTTCAGAGATTCATCTGGAATCTCTTTACAGTGATCTATCCTTACATTTTCAGACATTTGGCTTTGTTACTCCAGTTTAAAGCTCACAATAGTTTAAAGTGTTAATCAGTGGATCATAAACGCAAAGAATTACATTACAGAAAGTCTTGATTGAATGTTTTATGTTGAAACATTTTTTGTTATATGCCTTCAAGAATTTTTTTTTCTTTAACTTTTGTGACTATCTTTTCCAGTTTTTCAATGGAAAAAAGGAATATTTCTTCTCTTGCTTTCCCCATACAATTTCAATTATCACCCAAAAATTGTGTTGGGGTTTTTTTATAATCTGGTAGACATTTTTTGAGAAGACTCACAAAATTTTATTTTATTCTATGATGAATATTTTTTGAGCTCCTGCATATTTTTCAGTCTTTTTAATTCCATCTCTTTTTTTTTTCTCTGACAATCTTCTTAGACAATCTGAAAAAAAATTGGTTTGAGATTTTTTCTTTAGTGGTGTGAAAGTAATTAGGATTTTAAAAACAGCTCTAATCATCATATAAGAGCACAAGAGTTCTGACACGGTATTCTTTGCAGATATATCTGAACAATGCTCATGCTCACTGCTTGCCTTACTAAAGACAATAAAAGAACTCTGGGAACATTAAAGAGAAAAAGCTTGTGATGAAGAGGCAATGGAAAAAAAGGCAAATGTTGATTCAAACCAATCATTGTGAAATAAAGTGTGTCACTTTATTTTGAATCAATTTAACTCAATTACTTAATGAGGCATAGTGGAGAAAGTCAGTCACTCGAGTGATTCAATTGTTTAAAAATATTGGAAACAGTAAGGGGGAAATACGATATATTAGAATTTTTAAAGTGAAGACGGAATAACAGGAGGTAAGAGAGAGGATACTGGAAAGTCGCCCTTCACAGGAGCAGGTGGACAAATAAGAGTCCAACATTATCTCATATCTCACTGTCTTTGTGTCTTTCAATTTTGTCTACAGGAACCATTTGCTTTTACAATGAAAGAGTGATTTAGTTTCAGTTTTTCATACCTTGCTATGGCTAGTGTTCTGCATGTGATGGTAGCTTAGTTTACCAGAAAGACTAAGCAGGATGATGGCTAATGGCTCATATCGGCATGCATTTCTAGTCCAGAAATGATAGAGAACAGAACAAGCAGCAGCAGAAATATCTTGCAGGAGGGGAAAAAAACCCACCTCAAATATTTTCCAAAGAAAAGAAACAAATACTTCCCCTGATATTCTCCTAGCTGCATGCCAAAAACGTATTTGAAATGTTAAACTATTGTTACAATTTGGGAAGCATGAAAATTGCAAAAGCTGCAAGCTGAAAATGCTACAGATAACAGAGAATCACAATTTAGTGGATTTTCACTCCTTCTACTAATAACTGACAAAGGATGCTTTGATCAAGCAGATTCTGTTGACAGAGACTTTCCACAGCAGACAGAAGCTCTTATCTTCAAGCTATGAAACACAAAAAACGTTCATAAAGATCACTTTGAATGCCATTTTCTCTGTATTATGTAAGTTTAGGGATTACTGAGCACAAAAAGGTGTGTGATGAAAGATACAAGACTTGGAAGATATTCTAGTTCACAGTAATTCACTGCAGCTATTACTATTAAATTCCACATTCTGCTGGTAAACATTGTTCCCTATTTAGCAGATGTGTCAATGTTTCTAGCAATTTTCATAAGCAAAAATTCTGTTCCAACAAATGGATTAACCTTAAAACAACACAGACTTTCAGCAATAGCTACAATAGTTTCCCCTATTGAACCCAAGTTCTGTTGCTGGGATCCTACAAATTATTTAGCATGAATTTCATTAATTTACTAAGTAGAGAGGGAGGGTCTGTTGCTGGGTAGAAGCACTTTAAGAGTTCAGTGCCTTGCTTGTGTTATTGGTAAACCAATTAAAAAAGCTTTTATTTTAAACATTTGTTATTGCATTCAGTGCTTTTTCCAAAACCATAAAATTCTTTAACTAACCTTTCAATATTGAGTATCCCATTATAATTTTACAGTTGGCCTTCCAAAAACATTAAAGATCTTGACAGGGTTATGAATCACAGATTATTTGCCTCTCTGTGGACTAATCTATCAAAAAGATTGAGATCGGATCTTTATCTAGAGGGCTTGTGTTGATTCAAATTCAGTGGCAAATTAAAATGGGAAAGTGTGCGATTACCTTACACACATATCCATACTGCTCCTACAGCTGAGGTTTAATTAATCCTAAATCATTGCAGTTTTCAGACCAATGTATTAAAGCTAAATCTGTAACCCTACATGAATCTGCAGCATATTGTATGGATATGTCATGCTGAATCAATACTAGCCCAGTATTATTCACTGGTTTATACATGATGTTACTCAGTGAAAGACAGGGTATATCTCATATCTTATCTTTGGGGCTTAGATATCTAAATCAGGATTGCTTCACACATGTTGCCAGTCTTATGACAAACTAGAATTTGTCACTCAACACCTTATGAAATACAGTATAGATACAACAGCTTTCCTAAAGGAATGGAGCTCCATTTGAAAACAGGTCCATTTTATTTTGTGTAACCTCAGTCTGTAGCTCATGCCTGAGACATATTTTTCACTGCCACAGAGATCATTTCATTTCATCTCTTCTCAGAACTAAACAGTCACAACAACACTGATAAGAAAGACAATATCCAGTGCTTTTTTTCCCTTTTTTTTTTCTCTTATTCTATTTTGGTATCTATGATTTCAGTTTTGTTGATATTATCATTCGATGACCATTCTTAAAGTTATTAGTTGCTTGAAAATTTTATTTGATTTTCATCTAAGCAATGCCAATATTGTAACTGACAATTGCTTTGAGTATTCATTTCTCTACCAATTCACAGACAATCAGATTCATTCCCACCTTGAGACTCAGCTATCATCAGTCACCTTACCCTATCAAAACAGTCAATCTACATAATGAGAAAATGTACAAAATCTGGGGTCAGAAAAGAGCTCTTTCTGCTTGAAAGCTACAAGGAATATTCCATTAGCATACCTTGCAGACTTCAGCTGGGTACATTCACAGTATAGGTCAAAGAAATGTTTGTTGTGCTGTCCTCGTCTACTTAAATCACCTGGAAAACAGTTTTAAGTCCTTGAGTCCTTTTCTCTGTATGTTTCTACTACGTGTTTTGGGGTTGTTTATTTAGAATTAATACATATTTGTGGATTAAAGAAAATGACTAGTAAATACTGCTACCTGAGTAGGAGTAATTCTTGACATGAAATAAAAATTACCCTTTTCTCTATTGAGACAGGTTGTAGGAGGTCCAAAGAGAACTGCATATGAAAACTAGTGAAATTCTCCTTTTAACTCCCTGGATCTGATTCAAAATCTGTTGAATTTAAGGAAAAATTCCTATCAACTGTCATGGGTTTGGACTGAGACTCTAATCTGTGAAAAACAATTGTTGCAATTTTATATTAATCAATCATAGTTTAAATTCTAAAGTATCATTTCTGTCATTGGCCATGCATGTGTGGGAGTATCTTGTGTTCCTCAGAAGTCCCTGTCTTTTCTTTGATGTTCTTTTGCTTGCAGTGTGTCTTTTCAAGTAATGGTGAGAAGAATATTAAGTCTCAAAAACTAAAAGCAAAGGACATTGGGGGAAAGTGGGAGGACTTCCAGGAAATATTATATGACATTTAATGGAGTTCCAGGAAAGAGTCATCAGCTCCTTCCTGCCTGCTGATTCTGAACCTGTCTACAAGATAAGGTCTCCAATTCGAGAATCAAGTCACTTCAGCTGAGTCATAACACAGATGTGTGAAGTTGGTATAGTCAACTGAAGTTATCCTCTGCATTCACCTTCCTAAATTGACCCTACTTTTTCACTAGTTTTAGAACCGATTATCACATTCACTGAAAGCAGAAGACCTTCACATCTTTTTCATGTAAGCCCATTTCTCCCTTTTTAGCTATAGCCCTTTTATCTTCTTACATTCCTTAACGTTGCTAGTAAAAACACTTCAATGTAAAACAGAAGTGGATTGCATTAAATTCATTGCAGTTATAGAGCACACACTCAAAAATTTCCTTTTTTTCTGCTCTCATGTGGCGAGCACCTGCATCTTTTTACAAAGGCATGTGGCCGAGCAGGAAAGACAGCTTACTATGTGCGTATCTTCCTTTCTGCTTGTATTTTTTTAGCAGAATTGCTTTTGGATACCTGTTTTATCCCCTACATATGAATAATTTATACATATACCAAATATATATATATTAATTCTCTCTGAACCAAGCAATTAAAATAAGATTGTTCAGATATGTATTTACTTTGTGGAGATGCCCAATTTCAACATTGCAACATTTTATAAATTAATTTTCATGACTGGAAAATCTTTTCTACCACTTCCAAATGTGACACAAAAGGGAGGACTGTAGTGCAATGCATTTTAGAGACATTAATAAAACAGTTCACTAAGTGTGTGTCCCTACTGCCAGATCTGACTCCCTGACTCCAGTCCCATTGGCATCAAAGGGAATTTTTTTCAGTACTTTCATGAACCTCCTATTGGGAAGAAATAAAATAAAATCCCAGAAAGATAAAAAGATTCCCCACACAGATTCTCAAAGATATCTAAGTAGCTAGGCTTAAAGAACAATGAAACTGTCATTAGCAGGTATATATTTCAATGATAGACATTTCCAAAAGGTATAAATCATGGAGGGCTAATTAGATGGATTACAGAAATGGAAATGATATGATAGGTTTTGCTTAATGATATGCCTGTACAACCAACATAAATATCTAGGCCAAATTTCCCTACTCAGAAACACTTACTTCTTTTCTAAGCAAGCCTAGAGTGATCACTTCACTGTCTGTGTCATCTGCACACCAACTGGAGAACTAGCTAAAGCGTGCCAAATTCAAAACAGATGTTACACTTTCACTGAAGCTTTTAATGGTAAATTTTGTAGACCAAAGTGTAAACAGAAGATAAACACAACATAAATTACAAACAGTGAAGATTACTGAACACTCACAAGACTTGTACAGAATTTAGTGAACAGGAAAACATTTAAAGCAAGTGTTCCTGATGGATTCTGATAGCTCAGTTTTCAATGGCCTTTCATAGAATCATATGGAATCATATGGGGTTGGAAGGGACCTCTGGAGATCATCTAGTCCAACCCCCCCGCCAGAGCAGGTCTACCTAGAGCACGTTGCACAGGAACTTGTCCAGGCGGGTTTTGAATGTCTCCAGAGAA